>JAJGOT010000128.1:692500-827500 GCA_022457155.1 Cladopsammia gracilis | reverse complement strand
AATCTCAGGGAGAAAAACTGCATAAAAATCTTATCTACGGCTCCAAATAATGATTGTTTTAGAAGGTAATCTAATAATTCTCTATAATAATTTTGTTCTCTAAATGTCTATAATTTAATTAAAATGTATAAAAGTTTTGACAAATAAAACCTAAATGCTGTCAAATAAAATCTAAAATACAACACACATAATGGTCTGATATAATTTATAATTTTGCTACATGACATCTCTTTTAATTTTATCCTGTTTTTTGTTCCAAATAAAATTGAAAACGGAGTTTTTAATTATAGGAATATAAGTATTAGGAATGACCAGCATCGAAGCGGAGTATACCAGGTGTGCAATGCCCAAACATTTCACAATGAGACACTTTCCAAGTAGAGAAAGATTGCGTGCCCGCCAAATATCAAGTTTTGTAGTCATATTATCTATCTTCATTTCTACGTTTTTCTTGTTATTTTCTTTCATATTATAAGAAATAAACGTTCCTAGTGCTCTCACAGGTTCCTTGGTCCACTTTAAGCCAAAAGGTTTGGAGTCGTTAAATCTCCAGCAGCCTAACCATAGCAACAGAGATGACATCATGATCGCGGACGAGACTGGGAGGATCACAACGCAAACCTCAGAATGCTACTACAGAGAATCAAAGACCACAATCTGACATTAAGAAGAGAGAAGAAGACTACACCGAACTTCCATGGACACCTATTTACCGCAGACGGACTTAAACCAAGCCCAGACAAGATTACAGCGATACAGTCCTGCGCCCCACCGAAGACCAAAGAAGAACTTGTCTCATTCTTACAGATGCTGGCCTACCTTTTAAGATACATCGCAAACTTCTCAAATCGATGTGAGCCGCACCACCCGTGCTAGTACCATATTTTCCCGAGCGAGACACGCTGGTCATCTGCGACGGAAGCCCGACAGGACTGGGGGGGGGGGGGGGGTGGACTCTTCCAAAAGACTACATATGGATACCAACCAGTCCATTACGTAAGACGTACGCTGACAGATACGGAGAGCGGATACTCACAAATAGAGCGGGAGACCCTAGCCGTCGAATTTGCAACATCGAGACTTCAGATGTACTTGCTGGGCGGTAAACATTTCCAAATTGCGACCGATCACAAACCGTTACTTCCACTGTTCAACAATCCACAAGCAAAGCTACCACCGAGGATTGAGCGGCTGATCATGAAAATGCAAAATCTGGATTTCACCATGATCCACATCCCCGGAAAAGAGAACGTCACAGATTATATGTCAAGACACCCGCTTCCAGATACCACCAGAACGGGAGTAGAGAAACACGTCAAGGCAGTTATCCGAGCAGATCACGCAATCATCCTCAAACAAATCGCAGCCGAAACAGCCCAAGACAAAGAACTGCAACTCTTGAAAGAAGTAATTCAAGCAGGAACATGGGACACGAAGGACCCAGTACTACAACCGTACACAGATCTCCAAGCCGAACTTTATGAGGCAGAATATATCATCTTGCGACTCGACAAGATCGTACCCCCACAGAATCTGAGAGAGAAGATAATACGACTAGCGCACAGCCAAGGACACCTTGGATTGTCAAAGACGAAAGAGATGATAAGACACAAGTACTGGTGGCCAGGAATGAGCCTGCAGATTGAAAACGCCGTAAAGAAGTGCTTCAAATGTCAGATCTCCACTGTTACACACCACACCGAACCAGCAACACATTGAGGATTTTTGGCCGGTTTTGGAACCACCCCTAAATTTTTGGTCTCAGCGGTATTAAGGCCCCACGGCCTTGTGGGTAAAAATTGACTAGAACCAGGGCACTTCTTTTTGGAGGCCTGGCTGCTAATCAGATGAAAGAGAAAGCGCTTGGTAGCTTGAAATAATAGCCCGAGATTCGGAGCTTTAATGTGATACCAAATTTGTTGACTTTTGAGAGCAGTTTTTAAGGTTTTTGGCTCAGGGAAAGTCGTGAAACTATTCGGGACATTTTCCTGGTTATTTTAGCTAAGTTTGAGGCCTGTTTTTGCCTTGATTGTCGCATATGATGACAATCTGAAACGATACGATTACCATTTATGGACAGAAGGAGGTGAAAGGAAAATTTGGCGAGGATTGAAGATATTTTCACGATTTTAGACCAAGAAGATGTCGAAGCGCACGAGAAGTCGAGAGAGGTTTCCAATAGGAGAGTGGGCTCGTAAAGCGAAGTATAAGCGCATCGAGGCTGTGGAAGCAAGCAAAAGCTTTAGAAAAATTGAGCAGGAGATTTCAAGTGCGAAGGAGACCACAAAAATTCTAAAGGAAAATAATTTTCAGCTGCAGGGTGAAATAAAGGAACTTAGGAGAAAGGTAAGCCACTAAAAAGGTTACTATTTTTCAGTTGAATGCCCCGTAGTGACTGGAGTGTTAATTAGGTGATATATTAAAAGCTGAAGGAGGACTGAAACTAATCATTTGATAAAATATTGTTGTGATCTGGGTATCAATTATTAAGGGAAAAACTGCATTGTTATTGATCCCATCAATTTGTCTTAAAATTTAGGGATGGATGAGTGGCATTCCTAGAACAACACAACAGAATAAAAGTTATTTAAGGAGAGTAAACTATGAGGTTTTACTTCACTTGTACTCAGTTATTTGTGTCAACTTTATAATTATAAATTAATAGTGCTCATTTATGGCTAGAAACTGGAGATTTTTTGAATGAAGCTGCTGTTCTGAAATCTAGCTGTACTGTCTTTTTCAGCGTGGCTTACTTGAGGATGAGAAAGTACACCTACCAAGAGGCTCAGCTATCCCAACAAAACTAGACAAGGAAAACAGTGACTGTACAGTTGGTTTGTCAGAAAAAATTGCCTCAAAGAGAAGGAAACGTACAGTGGATGCAGCAAAGATGATCCATTCTTGCCCTCAAACACCTGATGAAGTTTTCAAAACAGATGCTTTGAATGGACTGTGGAACACTTTTGTATCTTATGCTGACAACAAAGATGTTGCTATGTTATGTAGTAGATCTAGAAAGGTTAATACCTTCGTTGTACCTAAAGTAGTAAATAATGCTGTTGCTGCTTTTGAGAAGTCAGCAAAGAATTATGAAAGATCTGTAGGTGTTATTTACAGGGGGGGTATCTTAAGTAAGAGGAAGTACAATGAGTTGCGTTCCTCAGAAATGTTTGAATTTGATCTTCCCGCTGGAAAGCGAAGGCGAACAGAGTTCAAAAAAGGTTGTAAGGTGCCCTCATTAGTACCATACAAAGATTTGATGAAATTCGTATCACAGCAAGAGATTGGGACCCTTCACAATATACCTCAGGCCAGGGCTGATAGTGAAATTGAGAAGGAAAGTGAAGATGTCAACCAGAATCTCTTACCACTTGTACCCGGTCATTTTATTGACTTAGAAGAGCGTTTGTTACAAATGGCTGATTTGTATCTTCATATTGACAGTCACAGGCCAAATTTTCTAAATTGGTTTGGAAAGGAAAAGGGCAAATTTTTAGTGGCAATTGGAGCTGATGGTGCTCCTTTTGGAAAATGTAATGAAGCATGTGCTTGGCTGGTTTCTTTTTTAAATGTCACAGAAAGAGTATCAAGCCCTTACGACAACTTTCTAATATGTGGTGGTAACTGTGGTGAAGATCACCCATCAATGATAGAGTATGGCAAACTTCTAAGATCTCAGATCAGTGTTTTGGAAAAGAAAACATTTACTGTAAAAGGCCTACAGGTAAATTTTACCTTCAAACTTGTGCCTTCTGATATGAAATGGCTGAGTAAATTTTCAGGTGAACTAAGTAATGCAGCAACATACCCAAACCCCTTTGCCAATGTGAGTCAGAAAGATTTGTCAGAAAGAGGGTGTACTCTGGGCACTGGTCCAAGAGATAAATGGAAACCTTGGGCTTATGATTTTAGAATGAAGGTTGCTAACAAAGTTGCACAGTTTAAACAAAATCAGCCAAAACCAACCAATGCATCTCAAATGCAAACTTTCCGCAACAAGGTGTGCCAATTCATAGGTAACCTTAAATCCAGGCAAGAGTATGAACCAATACTTGGTCCTGTAATCCAAAATGCAAAGGCTGACAGTCTCCATGTAGGCAACAACTGCTGGGGACATTGGTTCAAGAAGGTGCTTACCACCATTCTAGCAGATGCAAAAGTCGGCACAAATGTGAAGTCAGTTTTCCAGCTTCCAGAAGACAATCCATTGCGCAAACATTTAAAGACCTTAAGGTTTAAGATGAAGTGCAAAAAGCTGTACAACAAGTTTTGTCGTTGGTTTAAGGAAAAACGAAAATCTGGTGATTTTGAGTTCAGGTTTACTGGTGAGGAGACCAAAAAATTTTGCCACGGATTCATGTTTATCATTGAAGATCTCATTGGCGATGGCTCAGATATAGAGCAACCAAAGAATTTCTTTGCCTTGTCGATGGCAAGAATGGGTCTTCATTTAAGAAATGCCTTGTCTCTTGCTGTCAGAGTTTCAGATATTAAGACCGAGGATTTGCCTACATTAAAAGAGGATTGCAGGATGTATTTTAATTTAGCATCTTTTTTTCATTCCACCAATGTAAGCGTCTGGACAATGGGACATTGTGTCCCATTTCACTCAAACCAGTTAATGGAGGATTTAGGAGTTGGCCTTGGGATCAACTCTATGCAAGGCAGAGAGGCTAAGCATCAGCAATTAGCATCTTTTGCAGAATTCTCTCTAGCCAAAAATAGGTGGGAAAAAGTGTTCAGACATGAACACATGTCACTGATTTGGTTAAGGCAGCAAAATCCCTTCAGTGACGGTTACTCTAAGTGTAAAAACAAATATGTTCCACCTAGGTGTTATACTGATGAATATTGTTTTTGTGGAATTGCTTTCAATAGCGAGGGTAAATGTAGGTATTGTGACAGTAGACTGTCAAAAGAAATTGCCACTTGTGCTGCTTCTGGAAGCCTAACTGTGAAAATGAAAGAAATTTTAAGGCGTGCCGAACAAGCAAGACAGTGATCGGCTGTGTAAACAGTGACATGGCCAAGGAAATATCAAAAGAAATTGATCAAGATTAGAAAAATCTTGGAATAAAATCTCATAGAGGAGATTCTTTTCTGTGGTAGCATGTTGGTCTTTTGAATAATAACACATGTAAACATTGCAGTTTAAACATTTGTTTTTAACATTGTGTATTGCTACCTTGCAAATTAATCCTGTTAATTAAGAAAATTGAGTTGGAGAGCTTCTTCTATAGCATGTTGATCTTTTAATGATTACAAATGTAAACAATACAATTTGAACATGATTTTGTTGTTTTTGACATTGTGTATTGCTAGCATGCAAATTAAACCTGTTAAGAAAATTGAAATGAGTTGTAGATCTTTTTCTCTAGCATGTTGGTCTTTAAAGGATTACAGATGTAAACAATCACTTCGATCATTATTTTTTTTCACAATGTGTATCACTAGCCTGTGAATACAGCCACCTGTCATCTCTCCACGTCTGGAGCATTAAACAAAACAATGCATCCAGCAGCAGAGCAATGACAAGTGGCTGTATTCACAGGCTGGTGCAATTCAATAACTACAACAAAAACTTGGTTATTAACCATCACAACAGTTTCCTAGATAGCAAGGGGTTTGTTGGATTCAGCATATAAGAGTCTGGGAGGGGGGGGGGGGCACTCCCTAATGTGGCCTATAGGGAGATGTACAACTGGCATTAGTCAAATACCCCCCCCCCCCCCCCCCCCACCAACAAACACACACTAGGGCAAACAGTTCCTGAACATCCCTTCAGCAACAATGTCAGATAAATTGAGGAACATTATCATTATTCCATGCTCCGTAGTGACAATGCACTTTTACTACTTCATTTCGAGAGTTGTAAGTAACAGTGAGGGGTTTCTCTCTGTTAATAATAATGTCTGTCTTTCCCTTTCCTGGGAATTCCCGCTTCAAACTGGTCTCCTCATTGCCCAAGCAAAAACGCAACATCTGTTGAAGCTTTGGCTTGCTTGTAACCTCTAAAATATGCTCTTTATTTGTTTGTCCAGGGCGAGTCTGTACACCGAAAATTGATGTGCTTGTAATTATATTAACAATGTGCTTGAAAATATCCTCCTGAAGTCGCGAAGTAAACTCAATGACCCATGGATGCGAATGCTTTGCTGTTAAAAATTGTCTTCGCATCAATGTCTTTTTCCAGTACCGTACTTCACTGCATGCCATGTGGTGTAAGTCACACTTCTTAAATTTCAACTTTTCCCTCAAATTTGCCTCCGAGTGCGACTTCATAGTTTGCTCCTTAAGTACCGAAAGCTCCTTAAATAGGTCTTGCACTGCCAGCTTTTGTGGAACATCTTCCCTTTCAATACCACTAAAATATTTCATCTCGAGTTTTCCGTAAAACTCGTCTATTTCTTTTGATATTTCCTTGGCCATCGCACTGTTTACAGCGCTGGCCGCCATCTTAGATTAGGATTTTAACCTAGTCCCCAGGGCTATCCGTGTGTTGCGGCAGAAGAGCCTCGATTTCGTGACTACATCAAAATCGACGAAAAATCCCCAGTGTGAAAAATGACCGAACTTCCAGAAAGGTCATGGACAGCCGTTGAAGTCGACTTCTGCGGACCATTCCCAAACGGAGAATACGCCCTGGTAGTGACCGACCAGTATCCTATCCAGATATCCAGAAGCAGAGTTTGTCACAAGCACTTCATTTGAACCAACCCGAAAGAAACTGAAGAAGATCTTCGCAACTTATGGGGTACCGCAAACCCTGCAGACTGATAACGGACCGCCCTTCCAGTCACACGCATTTGCTGAATTCGCACAGGAATAAGGATTCCAGCACAAACGCGTCACACCAATCCACCCAAAGGCACAAGGACAGGTTGAGGGGTTAACAAGATGGTAAACAAAGCCATTACCATCGCTAGACACGACCACATAGACCCTCACGAGGCAATCTACGATATGCTACAAGCGTACAGAAGTACACCACATCCTGCGACAAAGATGACACCATATTAACTACTTATGAATCGGAATGTGAGAACAAAGTTAGACCACTTTCCAACAGAGACCCACAGCAAGGACGAGCAAGTTCGAGAGCGTGACCGAACGTACAAGCAGAAATGCAAAGAGTACCATGACAAGCGACACAACACGAAAACGCATACACTGAAAATAGGAGATGCCGTCATTGTCAAAAGAGAGAATAAGCGCAAAGGACAAACACCCTACGAACCGTATGTCTACATCATCACACAAGTAAAGGGATCTCAGATCAACGCAAAGAGAATCAAAGATGAAAAAATTATCTGCAGAGATGCATCAAAGCTTAAACCCTTAAGGACCGTGAAAGCAAGGGAGGAAGAGATGGAACCCCCACAGATTAGACACGTATATCCCTCGGTTTCCGACGGAACCGCAGACCACCAGGATACTGCACAAGTTGAACCTGCTGAACCAACCAACGGACCCGAGGAACAGGAACCTGAACCACTACGAACAACACCACCACCACCACCAGCAGAGACAGCACCAAAACGATCAGAACGACCCAAAAGTGTCGTTATTTCACGAACAGAAACCTAGGACCGGAAAGAGTTACGCGATTAACATCGGAACGGATAGATTACCGTCCAAAATGGTGGCGCTGTTCAGATGTGTGTTACTTTTCCTTTATACCCTCTTAAAGTTTGATGTTCCCAATGTTTACGTATTTTTCAACGAAAGAGACGATAACTTTGTAATAGGAACGAAATTGAAAAAAGCCCGTCGAGGTTGTTGAAAGGAGGTGTCGCAGAAGATTCCTGTCAGTTTTTAGAATTTTCAGTCAGTTCAGTTGCAACCTGTTGGTAAACGAACTTGAAATGTTCACCCGTATACAGACTTCTATTTTATGAGAGGGGTGAATCCAGTGATCTGTTTTTGATCGTATCGTAAGTTTGTCTCAGTAAAGGCTGTAATTTAAGATTGTATTCGCTACGCTTTATAACTGCGTGGAGCTCGCTAAAACTTTCGTTGACATTTTTGACAGTCTAGCGACTGCTACGTTTATGCCAGCCCACTGTTTGATTGAGGCAAATATATGTATATTTCTATGAATATATGTAGGTGAATGTAGTGCAGTATTAGTTTTTTGACGGAAGTAATGCGACTTGTTGCTTGTGTTTATTATAGCCGGCATAAGGGCAAGAGCCCTTTTAGGAGCCAGCAAATCAATAAAAGTCGTAAGTAACAAAAGTGTCTCGAGTGTGACTATAAATAATTTTCATGTTAGTGTAGCGTATTTGTTCAAAATAGTCTTTATTTGACTGAGGGGAAACTTCAACTTGATTGTATTACGCCACAGCCAACCCGTGAATAAGAAATGCTAACACGTAACGCAATATTGCGGTAAGCTTATGTTTTCAATTAGCTCCCAAATAGTGTCAATATCTCTTTTGAAAAAATCAAAACGCTGAAATCGCTTATAAAATGCTTCTTAAAATGCTTGCTTGATAAACTTTTGTTAAATAAATCAGCAAAATTATTACGTCTTTTGCATGCTATTGAATAATCAACCGTAATGGCAATGATTCAGCATTCCAAAATAGAACAAAAGCCAAATCGATACTCTTGCATAATCAAACCGAAAGATTGATACTTCATTAGCTCAGTCGGCAAAATTTCACCTCTCTTGCATACTATTGCATAATCATGACACCTCAACATTTAATACCCATTCAAAACTGAAATTACTAATAACTGTTTTCCTCAAAAATCTCGACAAACTATCAATACACAAAAAAACAATCATTAGGAACAAAATTTTACTGCTAAACGAATCCAATACGTATATTTAACTAAACACAAACATTCACTCTGCAATCTCCGCGAGAATTAAACATGACATCACCTATTTATACTTTACAATCTGTCAAATCTCTTAAAATTGTTGAATAAATTGGATATTATATTTCGTTATTTTCCTTAATTGCTTATTCCTCAATTTATTATATTATCGCTCATATGAAAACACAAACTTTCCAGTGCCATTTAACTTCCTCAAAACGTCTCCATTCATTATAAAAATACACCGTGAATGTCTAAAACTGCGTTTCCCAAGAACATACACTTGACCTTTTTTACCTTTCTAAACGAGGTCTAATGGCTTTACGAAAAATGATTGACAGGAAACACACAAATTTATCCTCAATGCCATAATATAGCTTGTATAAAGAACTAGTCCTCCGGACAAAAGTCCACAAAGTTAAACAAAGAAACCTTTGTTAACAACTTTTGTCCCTTTTTTGTACATGATACCTATATCTCGTTTTGCGCATGCGCATTAACGAGATAAAAAGGATGCTGAAGATTAGAGAGCTCTTGATGCTTATCCCATGTAAAAATAAGATTTCAGCAGGCAAAACATGTTATATTTGAAAGGAAAGAAAGGAGAACTCTTAAGAAAAAGCCATGGGAGATCCTGAAAATAAGGAACGTGATCAGATAGATACTGTTGCTCCGTCTACACAACATAACGATGAGCAGGATATAAGTGAAGAAACACAATACAATGAACTGTTTGGTTGTTTTAACCCATGTTTAGATAACAATCACCAAGGGAACAATCTTTTAAGTAATGCTGGAATTTTTTCTACAGCAAAGTGATAACTAATAAAGATTTTTGTTGTTGTTGTTATTGTTGTTGATAATGAAAAGCTGGTAATTAATCGTATGGATGATAAAAGTTATAAAGAACTTGTTCATTCTTTGAACAGAGAACAAATGGAGTTTTTTTTTTTTTTACCATATGTTACTCTCTGTTAAAAACGAAGAGAAGCAATTGACACTTTTTAAGTCGCGGGTTTAGGGAAGGCAACAGTAACACAATGTTTGTATGAGGTTCTTCATAATAAACCAGGTGAAAATCCAGACGAGTTGAAAGTACTGAAATTTGCTCCAGACACAATACAACAGGACTGCATAACCATTACCAATTACATGCAAACAAAATTGTCAAAAGAGAAATTGAACTCAAGAAACCACGCACTCTAACCTAAATGTCCAATTGCAACATCAAAAACAATATTCGGACATAATATGACAGCATTGCATGATGGGAAAAACTTACAGGAGATAGCCCAGAGGGAACTTTGATCCTTTTTTTTAATTGAGTAAGTTTCTGATGATCAGAAATAATATATATATGGCTTTTTATTGTCAAGTAAACTTTAATGATTTTGTTTATGTCCTCTTGTGTGATTTCAGAGGCTATCATCAGGTTTTCAAAACAACCTGAAAAACCATATGTCGTTGTAGTTGGAGTGAACAACACAGACAGAGTGCTCGACTGGGAATTCACTCTTGATGCAGGCGAAACTGTTACATCAGTCTTTTTTAGAAGGAGCGAACCAGGCGGTGGCAATCTAGTCAATCTTGCATCAAGACTTCCGAACGGTCCTTTTACTGTTTTTGAGCCATATAGGAACAACTACGATGCAAAACTAAATAACAAGTTGACGATAAAAAGAGTGACCAACGACCAGGAATACGAATACTCCATCCTGATACATTACAATAGAAATAGCGTACCTTTAAACGAAATTAACAAAGTACACGTAGTCGTGAAAGGTTAGTAATCAGCCGATCTTTTATCGTTGGCAAGTTTCTTTTAACCAACCTTTAATTATTTGTTTGCTAGTTTCCCCAGTACAGTGACACAACCATTCATTCAGTAGCGTTGTTCTACATGCACGACCTCAAAATATCAACGTTAAAGCTATCTCAAACCTGCAAGCGTTTGTCATTATTCAGTCTAGTTGCAACTTCCTTTATGATCGGGTTATTTTGCGATATGTTTCGCATCGATCGCTGTTGCTCCATCGCCAGTCGTCCGTTTACTTTTTTAACGGTAAGATTTCCGTATAACTCAGGTATATTAAGGCCTGGGTCAGTTACGGTACATCCGAAAATTAAGGGGGGTGGTCTATCTCATAAAGTATGGAACATATTGATATGAAACTTGGCCAAAGGCTTAAACTTGATACAAAAGTTAATTTTGATATGAAGTTGTCACGAAAGCGGTCACGCAACTGATTAAGGTGTCAAATTTCCATGTTTTTCTTTAGGCTAAGTGCAGGAGAACTTAAACTACTCTGACTGACAAAATACCGTTTGGATATTTTTAAGTGCGCAAAGTCATACACGAAACTAACTGGAAGGCGTGTCCAGGTCACGTGACAATTGAAATGTCACGATTTTGTTGTCACGCAAACACCAGAAAACAGTCATGCCGTGTAGATGGACCGCCTTTCCAGTTACATTTGGAAAGTACCTTAAAAGGGTAGAAATTATACCACTTAAAATTCTCAGAAAACACAATTTTTCTTTGTCTGCAAAAGCACTGAAGGAACAAACCGGAAGTAAAAGCTCAATTGGTCACGTGATAGGTTGCCATGGAAACATCAACGTCAAAAATGACTGTCTTAACAAGTTGAATGCTGTTGCCAAGTTTGATACTTATGACACGTTTTCTTCTGAAGATAGACCACCCCCCTTACTCTTTTGATAAAATAGGGACAGACCCAGTCCTTAATATACCTGAGAACCCCATACATTAAGTATGCATGTATGTGCTATTGTAACTAATGTATGGGGTAATACGGAAATTTTTCCAATTCCGTTCTCCAAGGGGGTGTGCGGAAAACTCAGACCTCAGACCCGGCGGAAAACTCAGACCCGGAGGAAAACTCAGACCGGGCGGAAAACTCAAACCCCACGAAATTACAAAAGAAATAAACTTCACTCATAATCAATTCTTTTCACCTCGCGTAAAATGTTTTATTGTCACGCAATCATCCCACGAGTGCAGATATACTTTGATTCAATATACTGCCAGAACAATTGAACTGTAATTTAGTCGTCGACAGAATGCACTTCCTGTTAATTGGCAACTGAAATAACAAGATAACAGCGAGATATTTATCTTGCCCGGTTCATCGTTGTCGATCAAACAGGGAAAAACTATAAACATGGTTTAAAATAGCAGCCGGCGCTTCGGTTACTTTTCACTGAAAAAAAAATGAAAAAAAAAAAAGAGTCGCGAAAATTTTAGTCAATTTAAGTCAGTTTTGTATTCATTCATAGTTATTCATAGTGCTAGACAGAACGGATTTCCCGTGTTTGCGAGTGTAGAAGCGCTCAGAGTTGCATATTTTACGCTTGAGCAAACACCTGAAGAGAGCGCCAATCCCAACAAAACCCGTTTATAGACCTCTTTAGCTTGTACATTTTATTTTCCCAATGTAGGTCATGTGATCTTACCCTAGAGAACTGTTTCTTTTAAATTTTGTTTTCTTCACGTGCATATGTATCCATAATTTATGAAAAATCAAAGAACGAATCACATGACCTACAATGGGAAAACAAAATGTACAAGCTAAAGAGGTCTATTGCTGCGAGCCCCCAGTCGAGCAGCACACTTATCTTTGGTTTGCCTGTGGCTGCTTGGGTTCCCTGCGCTTTATGTTATGCTGCTGCAGTCTCAATTTTTTATGTTTGTCACGATGATTTTGAGCAAGCGTATGTCCAGTGGTGTCTTCATAACTAAGATGCGCCTGGATCTGGATGCATCTTTCGCCGTCCATATCCATCCATGGCACATGCTCGCTTCTCTTCGCTTCTTCGATACTTGCCAATGTATCATGCCAAATTCACACTTATTTGTTGCTGGAAGCATTCATCAAGGTCACGAACGATTTAATGACATTCCACGGGGAAGACAATGTTTTTTATGAGGTTTTCAGCGTTGTTACGTGCTCAGAGTTTGCCGATTGAACAATGGACCGGAGTAACTGCAGAATACCCTGCCATTTCGAGTGCATCAGGAAAAAAGTCTGTACGCGGTACACAGTGGCAGTATGAAGACATGACAAGACAACATATTTTCTTGCCTACGCGGTACGCGGTACGCAGTCGTTAAATAATCCAAGAGGACAGGGCAATATTTTTTCTTGCTACACGGTACGTGGTACGCAGTCGTTAAATAATTCAAGTGTGTTGCCTACGCGTTACGCGGTACGCAGTCGGCGGCTAAGGAGTTTGCCGTTTGAACAATGGATCACAAAGAGCACTCATCAAGGTCACGATTTAGCGACATTTCGCGGGGAAGGCAATGTTTTGTTTTATGAGTTTTTCAGCGTTGTTACGTGCTCAGAGGTTGCCGATTAAATAATGGATCACAAAGAGCATTTATCAAGGTCACGAACGATTTGGTGATTTGAGCAAAATGTAGGTTTAGAGCACATATCAAGCACGAAAAAGTCAACAATTTTGTTGAAAATCTCAATTCATGCGAATGTCTTGAAGGTTTATCAACCTTTTAAACACATAACCTGTCACTTGACAACCTTTCGCAGGCCTATTGTGATCCTCATCCAATGTTATAATGGATAATCGGCTAAAATGACGCACAAAAAAGGCCGTCTTTGTTTCTTTATTTTTTATGAACGGAAATGGATGGTGAGAAGCCGCCCTTATTGTTTACTCTTTTCTCATGACATCGATATCAGTTTTGTGTAGTCCAGGTATTAATAGTGTGTTACAACTAAATTCCGAACAATATGTTAATCAACTGGGTTTTTTTCCGTTACCATGTATCTATCACGTTGTTGTAAACAGGTTTAATTGGACCAACAAAACTTCCTAACTTACAGATAGCATCCTCTGACTGAAAATCAGTTCGCTCTTACGGTTTTCTCTCGTTTTGTCTCTCTTAATGCAAACAGTAATCAGCGACACGCCTCGAAAAATGTCAATCTTAATAACACGTTTTCTTATTTCGTAATGCACATTGTACAAATCATAGAAGCTGTCATGCTTCAACATAACAATGCAAAGAGAGTGCAACATTTTGATTTCTTATATGGTTTTAGACTCAGAAAATGCAATCAGTAGAGCTAGTTTCGTTCAAGTTCCCTCATATCGTTCGGCAAGACGTCAAATGAACCATGTGCTTTGTTCCGTTAGACTTAAGAGTATCCTTAAATTTCGCCTATATTTGCGAGCAACTCTTTATAGCTAAATTTAAAGCTATTTTTCCTGACCGATGTTAGCAATTATTGTGTAGAACAAAAAATAAAGCTTTTAATTAACGTTTATATAAAAACCTCCGGAAAGTTAGGCAGCAACTTTTGTAATTTTGGTAGCAACTTTTTGGATTTTTGGCAATTTTTTAGCACCTTTTTGGCACTCCAGTGAGCAACTTTTCAGCAATTTACCAGCACAATCGGGACAGGCCAATATTTCACGGTAAAAGGCAATGTCCTTTTATGAGTTTTTCAGCGTTGTTACGTGCTCAGAGTTTGCCGATTGAACAATAGAACTACTTATATGGTATGTAATTCGATTGCAATTTGGAAGGCAAGGACCAACGTAACAAAACAGAAGCATCGGATCCAAATTGAGGATCTAATCAGCTATAAATAATAGCAAATCACCTTGCTTTTTTTCGTTAATGTAATTCGAAAATGATGGTAATTGACCCAATAAATAAATTTATGAAATTATCAAAATCTGTATGCAAATTTACTGTTTCCGTTACGTTTTACTGCCCTGAGCATCTGAAAGAAGTCGCTATGTTGCACAGTTTGCATCGTTCTAACGTGGTGAAATTAAAAGCGGTTTGCTACAAAGTGTGCGCCCTGATGATGGGATATTTGTATTTCAGTTTCGTTCCCTTTGGCGAGGAAAGCGCTTCGCGAGTGAGTGCTGCACGTAGATGTAGAGTACAGTTTTGAAAGTTTCCAAGAGCTGGTTGTGTTTGTTGCTAGAGATGTTGCCCGGGGACTGAGCTACCTGCACGCTAATGGCGTTGCCCATCGAGATTTGAAGCCAGCAAATATTTTGGTAAGCAATCATCATTACTCTTCATTAAACGAAGCTCAGATGACAGCTCATTTTAACTCGCGCTCTATAGTCTGCAAACTGACAGATTTTGGGGAAAGTCGTTCAGCTAACATACACACAAACACTGTTTTTGCCTCCAGAAATCAAAGAGTAGATCGAGGAACTGCCGTTTTCATGTCTCCCAAAATCTTGGTTCAAAGTGACACCAAGTTTCAAGCATCCCTAGATAATCTAATGATTTCTGACATCTGGTCACTTGGTATGACATTCTTTACAATGACCAATCCAAACCTAAAGTGTCCGTATTTGTTGGAGATAAGATCTGCTCAAGAAAATATCCAAACGCAAGAAGATGTACAAACATTTGTTAGTAATCGTCTGCGCAACAAAGAATCCCCTGCGTCAGACAGCAAGTACAGCGCATGACGTGCAACAGTTTGGTCTTGCCTAGAGAAAGCCTACATCGTTTGTACTACTTTTGATTTCGACAAGAGGTTTTCCCTTCGTGATATCGAGGAGGTGTTAGATAGTAGATACGACGTCTCCAAAACCTGTGATGTTGTTAAAATTAAAGGTTACACAGAGCACAGCTATCGAGCAGGTAGACCATCACATGGCAAACATCCTGTCAGTACAGAATCAGGCTCCATCTCCTGGGTCCATTGTCGCCAATGCCTGCGCCTTTCTGTCAATGAAGATCGCCAATAGAATTATCCATGAATTTGACGGAAACAACTTTGTTGTTGCCTCTCTAGTCGAAGAAGTTATTTGGGTTTTGCCAGAAGCAATTAATCGCCAGCGCGATGTGGCCAAGTATTATGTGTCGGAAGCATACTCGATTTTGTCGAAGGAACTCTTGTTAAATTCCCGATATGATTTCTTCGAAGAGCTCCCATTTCCCGATTGCATTTACAGTTCTACGTCCAGAAAAAGGCTCCACGAGAGACTATGTGACCTCGGGCAGAATGCCTTCACTGCGATATTTTCCAGCGTGCCATATATTCTCACCAATGGCTGTGCTAGCGGGAAAGCATTTTTAATCGACACACACACTGGTTCCCTGATAGTGGGAAGAGATCACACCCAAGCTGCATGGAAGTCTCTTGTATTTGGCTATGGAAAAGAGCGACGAAAGTTCGGAACAGGTAAAATAACGGGTCAGTCCTGGAAAGAATTCTAAATGTAAAATTAGGTGCGTTCAGCATATTAAATTTCCTTAACATGGGTAAATTTTTTTCTTCAGGCTGAAAGCCACACGATGCAAACAAATCGAATTCACGTTGATCTTTCTTAAGAGAAAGACTCTGATCAGGTACAGTCTTGCGAAGTTTCACATGACAATTGGTACAACCGTTAGGGACGGACCACTATTTTTTGGACGGGGAGGGGGGGGGGGGGGTTGAAAATTTTGAAATAAATTGTTTGCAGAGGCTATAAACACTGAAATAAATTGTATGCAAGCAATATATAAATAAAAAAAAATTGTTTGCTGGAAGTATGGCAGTTGGAAAAAAAAAATAAATGTTTGCAGCAGTTGCAGCATAGGAAAAAATGTTTGCATGTGAACATTTTCCAAGGCATAACGTGTCTTTCTTCATTGATGTTGCAAATCTGAAGTGTTGGCAAGATGTGAAAAGTGATACGAATGGTGTTTTTTTTGCGCAAGTTGCGCATTTGTACGTGGACGGTAGAGGTTGACGAGGAAAATTATGTGGACATCCTGGAGAAAAAGAAGATCGACTTGGTGAGCGAGAAAACATACCACGTTTACATCAATTCAATGCGAAATAAAGCAGGGCTGTGTCGTTCCATATTTTTGCTACGAGGTCGAGACGGGGAGATTCCAAATTCAGTTTGCTTGCTGCAGTACACCATTGCAAAAGAATGTTGTAACGAACTTTGTTATGAAGTGCCATCTCACGGAAACAGCAAGGGAAAGGGAAATCCATTTTATCCCACCAAGAAAAGTACCTACAAGCCATTAGAGATGAACTGAGGTCTAATTCAACAGCCGTTGCGCTGAGAAATGTGTCGGTATCTGCAGGAGGTGTCCTAAGTACCAGAGAACCCGGAGACCTACCAAGATCCAGAAAACAGGTCTATGACCCCAAAAGGAAAACGAGAAAGGTGGATGAGATCGATGTGCTGTTACAGTACGCAAAGAACAGCGAAGACCGCATAGTACTTGGGCATCACGATGTGCCAGAGGACCTCTGGGTGCTGGCTAAGCCGCACATGACGACAGACTTATCGAAGTTCTGTACCTCGGATCAACTGTGTCACCCGCTGAGTGTAGACCCAACATTTAATTTCGGAAATTTCGAGGTCACTCCTTTCACGTATAAGCATTTGTTTCTGAAGTGCAGACGGACTGGTACGGCTCCTTCCTTTCTCGGCAATGTGTATACAGAAATGTATATACATGTGTATAAATGTGTATACAGAAATGTGTATATAAGAAGATTGTACAAGCAGTAGCCAACTCCAACCCGCATCTCGCCGATAAAGGAAAGGGTTTCATTACAGATGGCGAAAAGTCTTTGTACAGTGCTCTTGGTGAGGTTATGCGGCATGCCACAGGCTTAAAATGTTTTCGGCACTTCCGACAAAATTGTCGCATCAGCAAGAAGAAAAGCGGGCATGCCTATCAACATGTCAGGGAAACCTGTGAAAAGCTATACTAATCAATCAGAGAGTATCAACAAAAAGTTAACCCGTCAGAAAGAAGCAATGGAAAATAACGACAAGAACAAGGTAAACCTGACGAAATTACAGTTCACAAAGAACGTGTGGGAAGAAGTCGATAGGCATCAGCAAGAGGAACTAAAGTTGGCCATTTGTGGGCTGAGCAACGAGTACGTGTTGGCCGACATCGCAGCTCACCTGAGCGTTTCAGTGGATGAGTAGGTTAAAAAGAATGAAGAGCAACAAAATGCCTACGTGAATGAGTTCAACAAAATGTTCATTGACGATGCCACGAAGGGAAAGGCTGTTAGGGTCAACCATGTACCAAATGGGGAGGCGTCCGAATGTAGAGAATTTTCACTGTACGTGACGACAATTTTGCAGTCTTTAAACTACTGGACAGACGGTCTGGTTGCCACAATTGTTAAAGACGCTGAAGCACTACTGAACGCCAAAGATGCCGTCCAGCCAATGCCGTCCATTACAGCTAATGCGAAAAGGAAGCTTTTGGTGGCTGCTAAAAATTGTAAAAGAGGCATGTATGAATGTGCAGTCTTCGGCGATCACGTGAATTGTTCCTGTCCGTGCTATAAAATTAATATAACAACCTCTGCAAACACAGCATCTGCGTTGCAGAGATAGCAGGCATACTAAAAGAGCATTTACAACATCTCAAGAAATCTCCAAGACGGCGAGCTCCATCTAAAAGTGGACTCGTTGAGCCACAAAAAGATGCTCATGGAAAGAAGGGTGGTAGCCATAAGAACCCCTACCGACCTACCCACTTATGTCCAGAAATGCACGTAACTCGGACCTTGGGCATATTACACACAGATTCACCACAACAACAAGCTTTTCGTCCTCTGCTTTCTTGATGATACGCCTAATGCGAAGGAATGCAGGCAATGCCGCATCGAGTTTCCTTGAAGGCAACAAATTATACCTTTTGATATTGCTCTGTCGCACGAGGAAAAGTGGTTGTACCCAGACCCCAACGACCCTGGTCGCAAGCATCCATCAGCACACCACACTACCAAATTTTACTGCATCAAGAAATCCTGCATGAAAACCCGTTTTCCTTACTACCAACCCTCCCTTCTGGAGATCCGAGCGGAGGTGCAGTCACCTTTAAAATCATCACATTTTGATCTTCAGAAAAAAAAGAGCTTGACTGTGAACCCTAAGTTAGTGCTGAGGGATGACTTCGTTGTTGTTGTTTTGCTTTCTTTTTCATTTGCATGGGAAAATCGTCAGTAAACGAGGTAGTGTTGGGCCAATTGTGGGGATAACTGTAGAACGGTTAAACAGTTCAATTGAACTTCCGATTATTCAAATCAATTCCCGTTTTCCGTTTCCCTGCTTGGTTCAAAATTCGATATCCCGCTAGGAACTGTCAGCACAGAGGCGGATCTGAGGGAGGGGTGCAGGGGATACGCACCCCCCCCCCCCTAAGATGGCCTAGTCTGCGCTGTTCCCTTTTAAAATTTGTTTAAGTCACCCATCAGTTACGTCGTTCCTTAGAGGTGCACCCCTGCTAAGAAAAATCCTGGATCCGCCCCTGCAGCAACCACCTAAAGTTACACGTAGTTGTTTAAGTCATTCTAATTTTTACGTCCATAGCTTTCACATAAATATCATAGGTTGTATTGCAATGAAAACACCAGGAAAAACAAGTTGGGATGATAGGTGGTCTATAGGACTGAGAAAATCGTGGTAAAAAAATTGATGTAGAAAAAGACTGAAAATGGAGAAAATTTCTGCGACATGAAAATGATTCGAACCCTTTTCATTCATTATTTTAATTAGACTATTTTAGTATTTGTTACATGTTGCTGTTACGCCGCCAGTGTTTTTTGTTCGTGAGCATGAGCTGGTAGCTTGTAAATTTAAATTTAGATCAAGGTATGACAGCCTCAAATTTTTAGGTATCAGAGCTTTCCGAAAAACGGAAACGTAAGAATGATGTGATAATGTGATAATTACATTATCACACTCTGTTGTTGCAGTAGCAGTTGTTCTTGTTTTACATTGTAAAAAAGTAATTAAGTAAATACGTATATCAAAATGTACACTGTGCACCGTTATTTCTTATGGGCAACGAATGTGTGACTACACTTTTTCGCGTTGGGTGATTTCCTTAATAAATTAAAACAAACTATATTTAGCATTTTTCCTTTTTCTCGAGGACATACTAAACTCCGGTAAGCATCGAAACAATAAAATAAATTTTCTTGATTTAGATGACTCGAATCAACGGTTATTGCATACATTTACATGTGTCGCATGGTTGTAAGTACTGCCATCGTCGCCTAGCACTTGACCAAATTCTCCCTGGAATAAAATTCCACTTTTTTCCTAGAAACCTTGCGACGTGCAAGGTGGTCTTCTTCGTCCACAATTCGCGCCAAATTAATATTTTACTGGAGGTTTGGGGTTGGGGGGGGGGGGGGGGGGGGGGGGGGGGGGGGGGGGGGGGGGGGGGGGGGGGGGGGGGGGGGGGGGGGGGGGGGGGGGGGGGGGGGGGGGGGGGGGGGGGGGGGGGGGGGGGGGGGGGGGGGGGGGGGGGTGGGGGGGGGGGGGGGGGGGGGGGGGGGGGGGGGGGGGGGGGGGGGGGGGGGGGGGGGGGGGGGGGGGGGGGGGAGATGAGTATTTTCTTCTGCAAACATTTTTTTAATATGTGTCTTTGCAGTCATTTTTTTCCAAAACCAAACGTTTTTTATCCGTCTCAAGTTTGCCCACAATTTATTTTTCAGACACTACAAACAGTTTTTTTCAATATTTCTTATCGCCCCCTCCAGAAAAATAATGGACCGTCCCTTACCACACACGCTATCGTTCGTGTCGCGTGATGGTCACACAACGATACTCAGAAGTATGGTGTTCCCGCGCATGGTGTTTATTTACTGTTGCAGTTTTAAAAGGATTAGCAGATGTTGTACACATTTGACAAGAGATATTGACCAAATTCTCCCTGGAATAAAATTTCACTATCTTCCTAGAAACCTTCAAATAATGTTAAAAAACAGATTGTTGGACACATCGCATGCTTTGAACTGCTAAAATAATATCAGCCTCGGAATCCTCATCTAAATTAACGTGTTTTGTTGCGATTCCTGAGTGGCGCTCTCTTCAGGTGTTTGCTCAAGTGTAAAATATGCAACTCTGAGCGCTTCTACACTCGCAAACACGGGAAGTCCGTTCTGTGTAGCACTATGAATAACTATGAAACATTTTCGCGACTCTTTTTTTTTCAGTGAAAAGTGATCGAAGTGTCGGCTGCTATTTTAAACCATGTTTATATTTTTTTCCTGTTTGATCGACAGCGTTGAACCGGGCAAGATAAATATCTCGCTGTTATCTTGTTATTTCAGTCGCCAATTAACATGAAGTGCATTCTGTCGACGACTAAATTACAGTTCAATTGTTCTGGCAGCATATTGAATTAAAGTGAATCTGCACTCGTAGGGTGATTACGTGACAATAAAAAATTTTACGCGAGATGAAAAGAATTGATCATGAGTTCGTTCGAATGTTACTAATACGAAGAATGGGGAATGGGAAATTGAAATGGGAAATTCAAAATGGGAAATTGATTTTTTTAAAATTTAGATTTATTGTTTATATTATGCGTAAAATCATGCGGAGCTTCAAGGCATCAAGTTGCATTTAGCATAAACAAAGGGGTGTCTGTAAAACGAGGAATCGACTCGGAACACCCCGGCACACCCCCGGAACACCCCCGGAACACCCCCGGAACACCCCGGAACACTCCCGGAACACCGTCGGAAACTCACTGGAACACCTTGGAACCCACTAAAAATAAAAATTAAAAAAAAGGCTCCTTTGAAAAAGATTCTGCACACCTATGGACCCTCCCCTCTCCTAGGCGTTTTGCTCCACGGACCCCCCGAACCCACTGCGTCCGATAAGGGACGGGCCATTTAATTTTTGTGGGGGCGAAGGGGGGGGGGGGGGATTTCCTCTCAGTATAATTTTTTTTTCAGAGTCGCTATTTGCAAGAATTTTTTTTTACGTGCTTTCTTGTGCATGATTTTTTTCTCTCTTAAATTTCTTCAGGAATTTTTCTTTTTGGTAATTGCCCAACCCCACCCTTCCCCCCCCCCCCCCCCCCCCCCCCGCACACGAAAATTAAATGCTCCTCCGCTAACGGTATGAGTAAATCTGCAAGAGACCTAATCAGGCAAAAAAATAACAAACATACAACAAACTGCAAGGGCTCTTCCAATAAGTGACTTTTATTCGGGATTCACATAACCTCACATTTTAAGACTAACTGAAACATTCCGCTAGCCATGACCATGAAAAGGTTCTATGAGTATGGGGCTGCGCAGCCAGGCCTTCGGCCTGGCAATTGCTCCGCTATTAGTGACTTTTGGAAAAAGTACCTTAATATTTTTTTGGAACCTTACAAGATCACAATGAAAAAAAATGTTTGCAGGAAGGTTTGTTTTGAAAAAAAAAATTAATTGCAGAGGCACATGGATAAAAAAAAATGTTTGCAGAGGAAAATATGTCATACCCCCCTTCCAGAACAATAATGGTCCGTCCCTAACGGCTGCGCAGGAGACTACGCGAACCCTGGACGATGCGTTAAAAAACACTGGGATTTGTGTCTGTTTTTTTTAACGAATTATGTTTTCGAAAATCTGGGAATTCCAAAAAGTATCAAAGGCTCTTAAGAGCCAACCCGAGAATAAGAAATGCTAGCGTGTAACGAAATGTTGCGGTAAGTTTTCACACTGACACGGTTCAATATATTTTTTTTAAATTAAAGTTAAAGAAAAGTATGGAAAATCTCGAAAAAAAAATCTTGCACAGCCTCAAGGCGGAAAAAAAGTTACTGTGCACCGCTTCACGTCGCAGAAGTAGCTGTGCTCACTTTTCAGGCGAAACCTCTCGCCAGAGGTCCATTTTGGACATTTGTTTGGAATTTGCAATTTTTTCGAAAACATAAATCGTTAAAAAAATCCAGACACAAACCCCAGTGTTTTTTTACGCATCGTCCAGGGTTCGCGAAGTCTCTTACCCAGCCGTTTTTTGTAGTATAGAAGCAAAGACTATATTATTTCGGCTGGCCAAACCAGCTTTCTTCAGGTACAATGACGAAGAAGAAGGCTGGCTTGGCCAGCCGAAATATAGTACATCTCTAAATTTCTACCTACAGTGTACGTTGTATCGGTCTTTGCTTCTACATGTATACTATATCTTCACTTGTTAAACCGATCAGATCACTAGGATTATCAGGATTATCGTCCATCGTTACTTGCTTGAACTTTTTGTGTGCAGGAGGGCGTTGCGTGACAACACAAATAAAGGCTGCGTAAGAGACTACGGTTCGCGAAAAGAACATTTTGTCGCATAAGTTTCACCGGCCAATTTTGCATGGTTTCTTAAAATGTGAGATGATACGAATCCCGAATAAAAGTCATTTATTGGTGCGGGAGTTGGACGCAGTGGGTTGGGGGTCCATGGAGCAAAACGCCTTGGAGAGGGGAGGGTCCAAAGGTGTGCAGAATCTTTTTCAAAGGAGCCTTTAATTTATTTTTATTTTTAGTTGATTTCAGGGTGTTCCGGTTCGGTCCCGACGGTGTTCCGGGGTGTTCCGGTGGTGTTCCGGGGGTGTTCCGGGGTGTTCCGGGGATGTTTCGGGTGTGTTCAGGGGTGTTCCGAAATTTACTGAATATTGAATGGTACCATATGACAATTTTATGCACAATCCATAAACCTTTCGAAGTAGGTATTACAGCGTAGAGTTTCATAAGCATACATTACTGAAATGATGAAAAAGTGGATAGCTACTTGGGTTCAAAGAATGTGTAGGCTCGATTTTCAACCATTTGAGGAAGACCGGTTTTCGTCCTCCTCGTCAAGGAATGCTGGGGCACAAAATGTATGGAAATTGGCCAAATGATCATAGAGATCTGGCAGTTGTCACCTTAGTAGTGAAACCACTGATGTTGGAAATCTGTCTCTATCTTCATGGGGGATTACAGTCGAATACAAATAAAATAAAATTGATTAATGAGAGTTTTAAGGGCTGGTTCCCACTAGCGAAGTAATCGGAAGCAAAGTCGGAGTCGGAAGCGTAAGGAGCCTTACGTTCTAGTGGAAATAAAAAAAAACGAGTCGTAATCGCAATCGGAAGAGCGACGGAATCGGAATCGGAAGGATAGGAAGGTTTCCATTTTCTTCCGATTCCGCTTTCCGTCGTTTTGATTTCCACTAGATCGTAAGGTTCTTACGATTCCGCTTACGTCGCTTTCGTCACTGGTGGGAACCAAGCTTAAAGTGGCTTTGCCACGAGGATTTGGCGTTTTTTTGGTCAATACAAAAAATTATTGAGAAGTACACTGTGCACTGTTCTTTGAACCTAAAAAAATAAGCCATTTTTAACATTATACATGTATATACATGTATTTTTTAAAGACATGGGATGAACTTGAAATATATTAGTCTATTTTTTTTCAAGTTACAATCTATGTTAAATGATAAGATAAGGCCATTATTCTTTAGATTTCCCTTTATACAAATACAGTATCTCTTTTGGCTTTTCAAAGTGATACTAAAATCAATATGGTGATACTGCCCCTTTAAAGAAGACATTTCAAAGAGGGGTTTGAGTTGTGAACCCAGGATGAGGATAAATATGGAAGGGTTGATGGCTGTTATTTATTTATTAGAAATTACTATTTTTTCTTCTTTTAAAATAATATATTATATTATTATTGTATAATTATGGTAAATGAGATCTAATCTGACCGATATTTTGGACTTCAGGGTGGGGAGTTTGATTACATGTAACAGTTCTTCAGAAAAGGCAAATGTCCCACCCATTCTCTCAACAAGCTCAACATTGATTGGTACACTACATGTGCATAATTATGTCATTTATATTTACATGCAGTATCTGGCCAAGCTTGGCCAATACAATACACTTTTCACAATGATTCTGTATTGTACATGTAAAATTGTTTTATTATCTTTCAGTACCACCAAGAATAATTGTGGACCCTCAAAGGCATTCCCTAGTTACTGTTGGGGCGGATGTTACACTAACATGCAATGCTTCTGGTGATCCGCAACCCAGAATCCTGTGGACAAAAGAGGGTGTCAAAGCCAAAGACTACAGTGTCTCTGGTTACAGGCTACATCTGGTTAACGTGCACTGGACTGATATTGGATTATACACCTGTACTGCTAGTAATGGCTATGGTACTGCTACACGTCTTGCAGTTGTTAGCGTAAAATGTGAGTAAACATTCTGCCACGAGTAGACACATTCAAAGGTAAAATGGTCTTACTGTAAATCCCCTATAAGTCCACCCCCCCCCCCCCCCCCCCCCTCCTCAAATACGCTTGCGCATCTTTAATAAGGCCCCCTTTTTATCTTAGTAGACTATTCCAGTGAACTGCAACAACTGTAGCATAGATACATGTACGTAATTTGCAGGTGGTAAAAAAGGCCAAGTTTATTTGTGGAACCTGAGCAATAATATTAAGTTATATCATTTCAATCCACAAGATGTTTTCATATCATAATACCAGAACATGTACGTTAGGTGGGTTCACACTAGCGTAGTAAGTAGACCTCAAGGACGCAAAGACCTCAAGTATACTGTACTTTAGATCACGTTTGTTTACTTACATCGATAAGCGTTCATATTTAAAATTCTAAGTATACTTCAAGTGACAGAGCCGTCAATCAAACTACGCGCCAAGTATATTCAAGCATGTGAATGGGTGCGGCAAAGGTGTTAACATTTATTTTACATCATGCAACCTCGAAAGCTCAAAATTGCTTTTCTTATTTGGCTTTTGTTTTTCCTGCTGCAACGACAGCGGGCTTTGCTACTTCACCAAGCTTTTCACTTTCTCGTTGTGGAAGAAGGATTTAGAATAAGACAAGAAATCCACAGCACGCGAAAACGCGAGGGACCTAAAACGAGTGCTATTATTGGCCAAAAAGATAATAGTTTCTTCTGCTTGAAATGGCTAATGCTTATATCGGGCCCGTTTTCACTGCACATAAGCGCTGTAAACGCGTCCGCTTATATGCTGATGGTTATGTTGCTAAAGTGAAAAACAGGCTTTAATCAAATTTGTTTCGCGTTTACCATTAAATTATTGATCAGCGATGATATTCTCAGTTTATATCCACGATACCATAAAGGGCCTAACAAACAATTTGACACTTCGGCGACTGTATAAGGCTTAATCACTTTGTTAACGGATGGCATCCCAGCGTGGTTACTACCAGAAAACGAGGAACTGCTGACAGACCTCGTGAAAGACATTCTTATTTGTTCTTTCAGCGAGGGTCGCCTCCTTTCATCCTGGGAAACGGCAGATATAATTTCTATCCCTAAGCAAACAGTAGCAACAGAGCTCTTTAGAACCTCTAATTTCATTGAACCTGGGTATCACGCAGGTCTACTGTTTTCAGGGCTAGGGTCCATTGTTGTGTTATTTGTTCTGTTGTTTTCTCAGCCAATCAGAGAAGACCTTGTAAGAGCTGCGTACCACCCCTAAACAAAAGCCGAACAAGTAGCCCGATGGGCTTCGAAACTGGCTCGTTTTGTCTCAGTTTTCACCCGTTTTTCATTTTAGAGTTTTATATTAACAATCCACAGTATACAATCTAGAATATATTCATATGCACAGTCCAGTCTACATTTACATTTACATTCCACAGCCCGCTTCAAGCGCTCCTTAGGGACAGATTATTTTATTGTTAGGGGAGGGAGGAAGGGGGGGGGGGGGGGGGTGGCAATTACCAGAAAAAAATTCCTGCATAGCAAAAGTAAAGAAGAAAATAATGCACAGAGAGCCAATGGAAAAAAGGTATGGAACAATCCGGAAAAAAAGTTATTGCACAACATCAAGACGGAAAAAAAATTCATGATCAGAAAAATTGCCCATACCGCCCCCCCCCCCCCCCCCCCCCCCCCCCCCCCCAAAAAAAAAAAAAGTCCCTCCCTTTGTAGGCTACAATTTCAGGTCTTTATTTTTTTTCTCTAATCGGCTCGGTACTGTTAGAAAAAACACAAGTTTAGAATTTTGTACATTTTTTTTAGCTATAAAATCCTTGAAACCACCCACTACAAGGAATCAGGATTGTTTAAACACAGGCATTTTGGAGAATCGGTCATAGGATTTCGAATAAATTAACAATATCAACATGATCGATCGCGACCATAAAGGGGTAAAGTCGCGCACCCGAGCCAGAAGGCTCATAACGGCCGGAGCTTAAACCCGGTTTCTATAGCATGAAGCGACTAGGAATATTGCTACTCCCCCCTGGATGGGATGCTAGTCCATCGCAGGGTTACCCCCAGCATTTTGTCGCCGGTACCCATTTATACACCTGGGTGGAGAGAGTCAGTGTGGAGTAAAGTTTCTTGTCTAAGGAAACAACACGACGGCAGAGACCAGGCTTCGAACCACCGACCTTCAGGTTGAAAGTCCGACGCGCTAACCACTACACCACCTTGCCGCCCACGGATCGCGACCATAGCGTGACATAAATTCGAGATGTTCGGAATTTCAACGTGACTCCATGGCGTAATGCTTAAGAATTGTTTACTCATCAGCTGACTTGCCGGGACGTGCTTTCTAAACTCAACTGTTTGACAATTGATTTGGTTAGAAAAGTTCAACCCGCTTTCCTTTTACTAGAAATAGAACACATTCTGAAATCACAGCGATTTAATGTTTAACAATTTCGTCGAAATTAGAACGGTAAATATTTCAATTGTAAATTGTCGTTTCGATGACATCACTGATTTCTGAAAACCGGAAGTAAACTAGGTACGGTGTTGGCCGCAGCAAAATCGATTCCCGGGGCAGGTGACACGACAGAAAAAAAAAAAAAAAAAAAAAAAGGGTATTTTAAGAACTGACTCGCCGCAGAGCGGCGAGCCAGTTAATAAAGACGTTGATAAGCACTTTCGCCCTATCTCTCTATCTAACTTTTAAAGTCTACAGGGCGCATGCCCAGCAGTCAAAAAACAAAATGGCGGCGAGCCATGGAAACTGACAAAAGCTAGGAAAGACTACGATTTTCTTTCGAAAAATGGACAGAAAGCAATTATTGAAGCTGTGGTCTGTAAAAAAGGATGTTTTAGGTGTTTTACCCACAGGATTTGGCAAGTCCTTAATCTTTTATCAGCTAGTGATGTTTTCGACTTTGTTGATTCACTGAAACGGACCTCCTGTGTTACGAATAAGCCAGAGTTGGCAACTCAGACGTCGAAATGCGGTTAATTTATACAGGTGAAAGTTTCATCCTCTTCAATTTAGACCTCAATTCAGAACGGTGATCGACACAGACTTATGGTTTCGTTTCCACTTTTTAACGAGTGGTCAATATAAGTTACCTCTAGATGACATATAAAAACAATGAAGCCATTGCACTGTTTATGTTTCGTTTCTTCAATGATATGTTACCACTATTTTATCGACGTTAAATAAATTATATTATCTTATCTTATCTTATCTTATCTTATCCTCAAACATACGCAAACCCCAATTACATACCAATTGTATTAAATACTCAGTAATATACATATACAAAGCAATATCAAAATGACATACAAAATCTAAGATTAAAATTTATTTTCTCCTCAAAGAAATAATAACTGTACATTATATAATAAAATTGAAATGGACAAAACATCCATAAAAAATCATGATACAAAATCCCTATGCAGTTTTAGATATATCTTTGATCGTGTAAAGTATCTGTTATGTAATTCTTATAATTAGTATTGAAACAAGGCAAATAGGGACTCAGTGATTGATTGACTGATTCATTACCTGCACATATAGTGTTGTCTGCAAGATTTCAAGTGATTAATTGTTGAATTCCTAGTGTTTCAGGTCCAAAAATCTATGTTTATGCAAATTGGCCAAGAAGGAAGACATCAAAACGTTATTCTCTTTTAAACCCTGAATTCCGAACAGACTTGCCCTTTCGTTTCCATCATCTAGACATACTCAGAGTGTTCTATGCAAGATTTCAAGTCCTTTGCTTTAATTCCTGGCTTATGAGGTCCAAAAAGGTCTGTGCGTCGATCCCAACCCATATTAAAAGGTCTGACTAAAAATGTCATTGTGCTTTCACATCTAAAGTCACAAAGGTGACACACACAAACTTCCCCTGTGGTTTCCTACATGTGCACATGCTTAGTCTGCTTTCTGGAAGTTTTCAAGTGATTTCCTTGAATTTGCACTGTTTCAGGTCCAAAAAGCTATGTTTATACAAGAGGTAACAAGAACTGAATTAGTCAAAATGTCATTCTCTTTTCAGACCAAAATTGCAAATAGCAACAGATACAGACATCCCCTTTCACTTCCATTAACTAGACATACTCAGAGTGTTCCATGTAAGATTTCAAGTTATTTGCTTTAATTCCTGGCTTATGAGGTTCAAAAAGGTCTGTGTGTTGATCCCACAACCCATATATAAAGGTCTGACTAAAAATGTCATTGTATTTTCACATCTTTAAGTCTCAAAGGTGACACACACAAACTTCCCCTGTGGTTTCCTACTTGGGCACATGCTCAGGCTACTGTCTTGAAGTTTTTAAGTGACTTCCTTGAATTTACACTGTTTCATGTCCAAAAAGCTATGTTTATATGCAAATGAGCTAATAAGAAATAGGTCAAATTGTCATTCTCTTTTCATCCCTGAATTGCGAACAGCAACAGATACAACCTCTTCTTTCATTTTTCCATATCAAGACACACTCAGAGTGTTCCATGCAAGATTTCAAGTCGTTTGTTTTAATTCCTGGCTAATGAGGTTTAAAAATCTGTGTGTCCCAATCCGTATAAAGGTCTGACTATTAAATGTCATTGTGTTTTCACATTTAAAGTCTCAAAAAAGGTGATTCACACAAACTTCCCCTGTGGTTTCCTGCAATGTGCACATACTCAGCCTGCTTTCTGGAAGTTTTCAAGAGATTTCCTTGAATTCTCACTGTTTCAGATCCAAAAAGCTATGTTTATACAAATGAGCTAATAGGCAACAAAATCGCATTCTCTTTTAGCAGGGATGGGAGTCACAGGACAGTCGTCCTCTTCTTTCCTCTTCGTCATTTTGGGGCTGTTGCTATTGGTCTTCGGCGTCCTCCAGTAACCGTTAGTCAACTTCATTTGCAGTTTTCTTGATGACAAACGCTAGCAAAAATTATAAACGCAGTTAACATTGGCTAGGGGACTGATTAACACCGATACAACAGTGCGACGTCACGATTTTCCCTTGATTAAGAACAAAGGTTTCTGAAATCACATATGCCCTTTGCCAGTCCAGTTATTTTTCTGAAGTACTTCCTTCGTATCTTGCTCGCGGTCGGAAGGACGTCTTCCGTCTTGATACTTCGATCTTGATCTTCCCGATTTCGTTTAGCGCTTGCAGAAGATTTTCTCTTTCCGATGTCTTCCCGAAAAGATCGCTTCGATCATAATAGTTTAGAAGACGTGAATTACAGCGACAGATTTTAACATTTGCAACTTGCACGGCTTTTTCGAGGTTTCGCTCGATTCGTTCATGTTTGTTTTGCTAACGTTTTGCGCCGAGCCAGAACTTGCCCTTCAGGTCCCGTGTGCCCAGGAAAAATTGCGCCGTTTGTTTCAGTTTTGGCGCGTACAAAAAAAAAAAACCAATCGGATGCATTTGCATTGTTTCACCCGAAAACCAATCGCAGCTAACCCTGACACAGGCTTCCCCAGAGCTCTTCTCTCCCTCGGTCATGCGCAAAAGAGAAGAGCTCTGGGGTCGAGAATGGGGACAGGCTCTACTGTGAGAGTTGTTTTGTTTGACTACCTAAAAAACCTTCGACCTTATCGATCATACAATTCTTGAATTTCCCATATGGCATCACCCTCTGGATTATTGACTTTCCTAAGAACCGTAAACAGAGAGTTAAGCTAAAGAATGATTGCAAGGTCTGAATGGAGAGACATACCGGCAGGGGTCCCCCAAGGGACCAATCTTGGTCCTAGTTTGTTTATACTATTTACAGTAGAACATAGATAGGCGCAATGGTTGTATATATCTCCTAAATATCCTAGTTAGTTTGATTTGTACATGTGTAGCGAATTAATATTTCATATTTGAATTGTAATTTTTAGATTTTTACTGTTGTAAAGTTTTTCATCTAAGGATGACCAATCACAATCTAGAATTTTTCTACTGATACGATTAATGTAATTGTTATTGCTGAATTTCTATAATCTTTCAGGTTATCCTTCAAGCACAACCGGTCAGCAGGTCAGCAGGTCAGCAGGTAGGGGTTTTTTGCTAAGCGGTAAAGGGAAAAATTGTGTGCTGGAGGCACACTTTCCTAGGGGGATCGAGGGGCATGCCCCCCCCCCCCCGGAAATTTTTAAGAGCTAGGTTCTCTGATCCCCATTTCCTGCATTTTGAGACCTATTTAATGCAAATCGACTGACGTGTTATTCTGAGCTTAAGTAATGATCCGTATAAGGAGGATAGCGCTGAACGGCAATGCACAATGGAATGTCAATTTTTTCTCATTGTTACAATTAGTGATCTCATTGGCCTAGACTAAAAAACTGCCAAAAAGTTAAGGAGTCAAGGTGCATTTTGTCTAATTTGTTTTAAGGTTTCAAGTATTTGAGACCCAATCACAAAACATGCAAGTTTTTAAAGATATTGTATTTGGGGAACTTCATCAAAGAGGCGAAATTATTAGCTATTGTCTTCTGCTATTCTGATTAATTAAGCATGAACATTTCCTAAAATTTATTTGACGCAAATGGATTTTCTTTATTTTTATAATGAAATAAAATTATGAACCATCAGCCCCTCCTCTGTTAAGTTTTTTAAACCAAAGATATTCTGTGGGAAAGAGCCAATGCCGCAGGACAATGAAGTTTACTATAGTTCTATGTGGGGCATTACTTAAATACGTGGCCTAAGAAAAATGATATAAATAAGAGCGGCGATTTCCGGTGATACCTTTGCTGTGGCTTACATGAAGATACAATAAAAAAGTCAGCGGTCTTATTTCGTTCCTGCTTCGAAATCGCAAATCTGTTTATACTTTCATTGTCTTGAATTCTAAACATTCACGTTCTTAAAGGCTATTATTTTCGAGCATCATGTCAAACAATTCACCGGAACACATTTTTAAATACCTCACGACGAAGAAATTCACGAACGAAGACTGTTTTGCCGCTACGGTCAATTCAGCAACACAAGCCGAACTTTTCAGGAAATCAACAATTTTCTCCTCGCTTTTAAAGCTTAAAAGTTTATATAGTTAGCTTAATGTTTAGTTCTTATGGTATTCTTACCTGCTTGGCTTCGTGTCCTCTTGTTGTCCACGAAAGAAAAGAAAGCATTGACTGCTACCGCTTCATCGTGGAAACTAAGCGGCGACACGCGTACGGGTCACATGCAGCTGAAGGCCCGCGAACAATTTCTGTTGCTTAGAAAGGAACTGTACCAGCCAGCAATTAAATAAAGTACTCACATAGATAATAGCTGTTAACACTTTGTATTTTTCCATCTTTTCGTTTATTTTCGTACGATCACGACTACATGGGTGGAACAAATTGCGTATTTTTTTAACAACTTGTTGAATTTTCAAAACCTCCAAGCGGTTACAGGCGGTAATAAGTACTGCTTCAAGCGGTAAATTTTACCGGTTACCGCCTAATAAGGAGAATCCTGTCAACCCTTGCACCAGAAACAACGACTGGGACAAAAGCACCATCCATTAAAACTGACGCAAATAATAACTCAGGTCTGACAGACTCTGAAACATGGGGCATACTATACCATAAATATGAAAAGATGAAAATAAGAAATTTGTGATCCTTGCAGTGTGCTATTATACTATACCATGATATAGCGTTTCCCGCTTAGATAAGGCTGCTGCCCGGTATGATGCAGCCCCTTTCATATTTGCGGCTCTTTGCGGAATAAAATGTTTGTGAGCAAGGTTGACATAAGAAATAAATTAATAATTTAAATGTTTGGCTTAACTAAATCATAGTGAGAATTTTTGAATGATATATATGAAATAAATCATATATGAACTGCGGAAATGAAATCAAATGAAGAATGATCCTCGCAGTTGTGAACGCAATTTAAGCAATTGCGAAAAGAAGCACCGCGAGGTCACGGGTTCGAACCCCGTTGAAGTCCTGAATTTTTTTTTTCAGGCTTATTTTCGCAATTGCTTAAATTGCGTTCACAACTGCGAGGATCATTCTTCATTTGATTTCATTTCCGCAGTTCATATATGATTTATTTCATATATATCATTCACATTCACTCCTTTCACGGGAACATATGAACCTACAATTGACCTGCTTCCAACGTCAGTGGCTTCATAGCTCAGTTGGTAGAGCATCGCACCGGTATCGCGAGGTCACGGGTTCGAACCCCGTTGAAGTCCTGAATTTTTTTCAGGCTTCTTTTCGCAATTGCTTAAATTGCGTTCAAAACTGCGAGGATCATTCATCATTTGATTTTGAGTGAGAATTTTTATTCAGCAATATATAGTGCAAATGTTAAGCCATACTTCACTCGTATTATAATGAGGCAATGTTTACTTATAAACGTAACCACAGGGCTGTAGTATCCTGGCTAAATTATGCTAGTCCTTCATTCATTGGTCTCTAATGCAGCAATGGCATTCTTATACCTCTACAGGACTATCTACTGTTCTTTTGGTCATTGTTGTGGCTTTAACTGTTTAATCATTCTGCTTAAAAGACAAGGTAAGCCTCTAACGTTTGCACGAAAAACAGGAAAGGAAATCTAATATTTGAAGTGTATTAACAAGTGAAAAGAAGTGAAGTGACTGCTCGAAGGTGGCTATTAGCTCAACTCAACTGTTTAATTCCAGAATATGCAACTTAACATAATTAGCAATGTCACGCATACATTACGTCTTCTCCTCCATTGAGGTTAAAAAATCTTCATAAAAAACAAAACGGATTGTTCTGTTATGTCATGATGCCCTTAACATCTATTAACATCTATTAAAAGATTAACCCTGTGCTCTACAAGATAACGTAAATATTATGGGTTGTAGCGCTGCTCGGGGTCTATGACGTCATCCAAAATGGCCGCCAAGATGGCCGCCATCTTGGATTTTGGTAGTAATAGACCGGTTTCGAATTCGCTATGGTCGCTGAATGAAAGCATTGAAGGCGCACTTTTACAGGGTTAGACTTGACCTGATGTAAAATATTCACAAATTCAGGCGAGAAGATGACCTGTTTAGAACTCTGTCTTTTGTTTAATTTTCAAATTTCACGCACCTTCTGCCGGTATTTGTGAATTTTTTACATCAGGTCGAGTCTAACCCTGTATCAATGTGTCATTGGTGTTTGAATTCTGCGGTAATTTTAAATACGAAAAAGGCTTATTCAAATTTATCTGAAAAATGCGGAAATTGAAAATATTTTTTGGTGGAGTTGCAAAATGACATACAATTAAACATGTAAATATTTGATGGGCGATCAGTATCCATATATGATAAAAAGTGTTTATAAAAACGTTGAAGCTGATCTAGATAAAAAATATATCGTTAAAAGACATTATTGAAGCCCCAGGGGATAAAGTAACTTCTTAATTTAGTTTTAACATATTACACTCGAACTGCATATTTTAGTTACTCTGATGAAGACCGCAGTTGCAGTCGAAAATTCAGTCTTTTAACGATATATTTTTTTATCTAGATAAGCTTCAACGTTTTTATAAACACTTTTTATGATATACAATTAAACATTTTGATGCTTTGGTAGCATTTTACATTTTTTACCGTTTCATTCATTTTATATGTTTTTGGCCAGGAGCTTACTGTATTATCTTGAAATGGAAGGAAAATCGTCAAAAGTGATGAAAGTCTAGAAATATTTACTAAAGCGACAAAAAATAACGCCTAAAAATGTCAAAATTCCACAAGAATGGCAATTTTGATTTCTTGACTGCCTGTCACGAAATTAAACTTGATGAACTGTAATCCACTTCCATCCTGCGCATCCATCTTGCAATCCTAAGCCGATTAGCACTAATCCACGATTAAATCCGCCTAATCCTGGGATAAAATTTATCCTTCTATTAAGTTCTGTTCCTGAAAGCGCGATTAGCGCTAACCTTGGGATAAAATAAGGGTTAAATTTAATCCACCTGGGGAGGTCGGTTAACTCACTAATCGGCGAATACATTTTGTCAAAACAAACAAAATGGCGGAGTAAACTGTTCATTAAGTTGGTCCAGGAAATATAGAAAACACCTTATAATAGAAATAGTACCTCTTGGCGACTTTAAGAGGCAGTCTCCGTAATACCGTTCCACTCGATCTCGGAGTCAGAAGTAGTTTTGCCTCATATTATTACCATCAATACTACTATCTATCCTTACTACTAAAATGAGTTGGAATGAGCAGAAAGTTTATTTTACTCTAGTTGTGAGCATTACAATGCTTGTGTACCGTAAACGACTAAAATATGCAAATTTTCAGTGCCGTGATACAGGTTTTTTGATGATGGTTTAAAAATAGTTCGGGCCACCAGCACCTTAACATTTGCACTTATTACACAGATTATTTATTACCTCTTTTAATCGCTTCTGTATCATTTAGGTCTTTTCTAATCGTAATCGCTGAGAAATGCAAATGTTCAATGAGCCTTCAATTTACTTATTAAACTTAGACACACGAACTGGACGAAATAGCGACTTTTAAACTTCCCAAAATTCTCACATGTGGCACCTAGGCAAGACCTAAATACTCGTTCTAGGCAAAGACTAAGAACTATTTTGTAGAATTATGCAATAAAATTGTGGCACAATGCGATACTAAGTAATGAGTTTGAACTAATGCATCAATCAATTCCGGCTGTTACCACCCCCCCCCCCCCCCCCACCCGGGCCAACCCCCGGGGATTTGTGTTTTTTTTTTCGTGGAACTACAAATTCCCCGCCCCCCAGCTGCCAGAAATTACAAATTCCCCGTCCCTGGGCAACAGAAACGCAACAAAAATTACAAAAATGAAAGAAACATATATTAAAAACACGTTTAATAACGTAACATCATTAATAACGTAACATCAGATCACCGAAAAGAAAGTTGCTGGCTCTGTGAAAGTTCTAACTGCAAAACGTCTATGAATCAGAATGTATAAAGACATATTTAACGTTGTTTCTTTGATCGGATGCACGACTTTTGGACTATCAGAAATTTCTGTTTATGCGTCAGCCGCCTGATGCTGTGCTTTGTGTTTTCGTGCCCTTGTCGACTTTGCTTTTTCAGCTCCTCGCCTCCTGTTGTCCGTTGTTTTTTAATTATTTTGTGAGTTGTTCTAGCCACCATTCGACCTCCTCGACTGTTAGGAAATACACATCAAGAAGTGTTTCTTTACCTTCAAACAAATTCTTTAACTTTGCAATACCTTGGTTTTCAAGCCAATCGCCCACAAAAGTAGTCGGTTTCCCGGCGAATTCTTCCATTGTTTACTGACACGGCGACCGCATGGATCTGGCGATCTGTCAAGTTGTCCCCGCCCCCAGCCCCCGGGGCAACAAATGGGGCCTTACAATTCCCCGGGGTATGCCCGGAGGGGATGGTAACAGCCGGAATTGATTGATGCATAAAGTTCGCATTATCTGTTTAAGTTCTCTTGCGTGACACAAATGTCTATCCTAGACTGCTGTCTTGTTGTCGAATTCATCGATATTTCCGCTTAATTTAAGTAAAATTGAAAACAGATAGATCTTTACACGATAAATCGCTTTTCTTGTGTTTGCTATAAAAACACAAGTTCTTGCGGTACTTAACCCGAGAGCTAGGTGAAAATCCCGATGAAAATATTTCCCACTCACCTTGCATGCTCCTGACCAGTGTTCTATAAATACCTTTTCCCGTCAAATGACTTGGCGGTTTCAAAAACAGTAAAAGATAATATATGCCTCTTAAACATTAGATACTAGAAGGAATCACTGAGATGAACATAGTTTTGCACATAATTCTGGACCGAGTTATGGAGGAGAAACGATGAACGATTCGCTCTTGCGAACGAAAAGCAATGGCTTGTGTAATGATAATTTTCAAAGTTGCGTTACACTGCATCGCATTTTCTGCATTTTTGCATAAATTAAAAGACAAATTAAAATGTGCATGCTTTTTTAAAAGTCTGGGCACAAAATCATACACACGTTCCTATACGCACTTCAACCTCGCCACATTTACAGTCCTTGGTTTTACCTACTCTTTCCAGGAAATAACTATAAAACCATTGCATTCTGACAGGTAATCAGGATCTCCCCCTCCCTCCCCGATATCCCCCACTCTATTAGAAGAAGGAACTGACCAAGCAAACAGGATATTGCACTGAGTCTAATCTTATTTTCAAGCCGGTAATTTTTTCCATTAGGCTTATCAGATAGGCGGTCAGTTTTGTATAACCTCCGCACCCCTGAAAAGGGTGTGTCCCTTTTGAGTAAACTATGGTGAATTTGGTTGACAACTTCTCTAAAACAGAATACCCTGTGGCTTTGTGATCCTGTTCCTAAGGAGCCAGCGGACGACGCTGCATGGCCTGAATCTATTGAATTTTAGTGAATTTGGTTATGACCACTTCTCTAAAACAGAATATCATGTGGCTTTGTGATCCTGTTCCTAAGGGGCCAGAGGACGACGTTGCATGGCCTCAATCTCTTGAATTTTTGTCTTTATTAAGATATTCAGTTAATAATTACCCTAAAAGACCCTATTAAGATACCCCGTTTTAAAGACAAATTGCTTCTGACTATGCCCCGACCGGTGGCACGTTGCCTCTAACACCACCTCTTTGTGGCAGACAGGCGGCAGAGAAAATTGGGCTATCGGAAACGGGAGAGACTGGAAAATAAACAAAAAAACAGAATTTCTGTAGTTTTTGGACATACTCCGTCCTGTACTCTTCTAACGCACAATGTTAAAAAATATATCTGTTCGTAAAAATATACATATGTGTTCGTAAAAACCGCAATTAATTTCGCTGATAAAACTCAGCCTCATCAGGCAGTATCCGCCATCTTGGATTCAAGATATATTTGCACCTTGGTGTATGATGCACCAAGTGTCTTATACCGTTCACGTATTTCATGTTAGGTTTCACGAAGTGCCTCCTTCTTCTTCTAGCACTACTCTTGGTAGTTTAACAAAGTTCCACTCTTTCTTAGTGTTGATAAGGGATTCCCTCGTCGCCCTGTTTGTCCTGACACTTTCTGCAATCTGTCTTAACATGGCATCCTTCCCGTACAACCCAGTCACTGACATCTTAAATTATTGTCGTTCCTTGTCATGCTTCTCCACGCAATGTCTCCACAGTGCTGATTTTTCGCTTTGATTTTCTAAACCCTCTGCGTGTTCCACTCCTCTCGTATAAGCATTTCTGGCTGTTTCCCCAATGTACTTATCTCTGCATCCCTGGCATTCAATTTCGTATGTTACACCGTGTGCACTACAGGGACCTTTCCCAGCTTGTTTACAGACCAAGCAGTTTTGTCTTTGACAGCTTTGTTGTTTGAACGGATCCGACTTCTGAAGTATATCTTTTAACGTCGTGCCTGTCTTCTCCACCACCTTTATCCGGAAACCCTGGTCTCTGATTTCTTTTTGGTAATCTTTCTGTAGTCGTGACCCAGGTGTCGCAGGCACGAAAATAACTGCGTCGTCTCCCCCTCTCTTATACCAGTCCTCTCTCTCTTCTTAGCCTTTTCCGTTTCTCTCTCGTTTCTTTTCCACCCTTTCGGTCGATGCATAGGTCTTTCCCCTTTCTGTTCGGCCTCCTGCCAAGCCTTGATGGCAGAGTCAACCACCTCGTGTCTAAACTTCTTGTCGTACCCAGAATACTGCATTCTAAGAACCATCTCTTTTACATTTTGTACTACATTCGCCCAGGGCAATGGTGGACTGCAATTTAACAACACACGCAGTACCGCTTGAGACAGCACTGTCCTCTAAACTCTCGTAGACATGGCGGATCTTGCGCCAATCAATGCTTTTGATGCTATCTCTTTTGCGTAAAACTCGTACATTATCACGGACGCCACCTGGTTTAATCCTTGAACCTCCTTCTCTCTCTCTGCTCGACCCAGACCTTTAAGTCTAAGATTGGTAGCTTCTTGTCTGGATGCTTCGATGGGTAGTCCACCTCAAGTTTTATCGACGGATGGATACCATCTCCAACCTGCCTTATCAGTTCCATAGTTCTCTCGTCTGGAGCTCGCTTCTTGTCTTCTTCCATTTTAGTAGTGTCCGTGATAATTTCTCCCTCCACGTATCTTAGTCCTGGTGCAGTTGCTTTTGCGACAACATTGATGTCATCTACATACCTCAGGTTCATCTTCTGTATTATTCCAACATCGTTAAGCTTGGATGTAAACCAGAATTGGATGTAAACCAGAATTGGAAGTGACCTGGGGAGCGTAAGGGCGCATAAAAGGTCTTTCTTCGCTGTTTTCTCGGCCTCTCTTCCTTGGTGCTCAACTGTATCCTTTTCTTTCTTTAGTTTCCTCACCAATCCTCTATTCTAGAAATGCCTGCTGTGGGCGCCAACCTGACTACAAACGAAGTTTAACCCTCGGACGTACACGCAATGAAACTAATACATCCACCGTGGCACAATGGGGGAGGGTGGGTTGCAACACTTCCCACCTCTCCCCTCTTGGGTTTTTGGGTGTCACGATATCTTGAAAAGATTTCAACCTTAATTGTGGGATTAGCCCTTACAGAATCCTTTTCCTTGGCAACCACGCTCGATCGTGTAATATAGCCTAGTGTTTTTTGCAATAACTTCAGTTGACCTAAGGCCTTGATCCTGTAATATTCGTCCATGGTATTTCGGGTTCGAAAAGTGCCAAACATTTCCTTTCCCGACGAGCTTTTTTAAAAAAAATCAGGTAGGTTTTGTTCTGTAGTTGTCAGCCTCATGCGTACTTTGCAAAGTCAGCACTGATCAATCAGAAAAAAACAATCAACTACAAAAATGAAACAAAAAAGCGTTTTGCGCGCTCGAAATACCCCTCCCTCTCCCTCCTGCCAGATCACCTGTCCGAACACAATAGTAATTGGTCATTTTCTTAAGTTGAAGGGAAGGAAAAATCAAGGACTGTACATGTGACGAAGTTGAAGTGCGTAAAGGAACATGTCACTAATTTTGTGCCCAGAGCACCGAAGAAGAGTGAGCGAAAAAAAAAAGCCTTTGCTCATCTCAGGTCCATTCCAATTCTTCCTTTTTCTTTAATTTCCGTCAAGTCTCTCTCGTTTCTGTTAGCCCGGTTTTCTCTGAGTTGGCTTTAAAACGGGGAATCTTATCAACTAATAAAGGAAGGCTGTCTGTACAACTGGGATTATAAGTATAAACCTGACTTCTTCAGGGAATATAAAAGCAAACATTCAAGAAATTCAGGCCCTGCAACCTGGTCCTTTGACTGCTTAGATGCTGCCAGATCACCTGTCCGAACACAATAGTAATTGGTCATTTTCTTAAGTTGAAGGGAAGGAAAAATCAAGGACTGTACATGTGACGAAGTTGAAGTGCGTAAAGGAACATGTCACTAATTTTGTGCCCAGAGCACCGAAGAAGAGTGAGCGAAAAAAAAAAGCCTTTGCTCATCTCAGGTCCATTCCAATTCTTCCTTTTTCTTTAATTTCCGTCAAGTCTCTCTCGTTTCTGTTAGCCCGGTTTTCTCTGAGTTGGCTTTAAAACGGGGAATCTTATCAACTAATAAAGGAAGGCTGTCTGTACAACTGGGATTATAAGTATAAACCTGACTTCTTCAGGGAATATAAAACCAAACATTCAAGAAATTCAGGCCCTGCAACCTGGTCCTTTGACTGCTTAGAAGCAGGATTACAAAGCCACGGCGAGTTTTGTTTTAAAGAAGTGGTCATAACTAAATTCACTAAAGTTTACTTAAAGTGGACACACCCTTTTCAGGGGTACAAGGGTTATAAAGGACTGACCGCCTATCTGATAAGCCTCATGGGAAAAAATACTGGCCTGAAAATAACAATAGACTGCAATATCATGTTTGCATGAAACATCACATGGTGTTTGAATCTTTTTGTCAGTTCTTCCTTCTGATAGAGCGGGGAATATCAGGGAGGGACGGGGGAGATCCTGATAACCTGTCAGAATACAACGGTTTTATAGTCCTTTCCTTATTAAAAAGAATAGAAGGAGTAGGAAAAACCAAGGACTGTGAATGTGGCGAGGTTAAAGTACGTATAAGAACGTGTGTATGATTTTGTGTCCAGACTTTTCAAAAAGCATGCTTATTTTAATTCTTCTTTTAATGTATGCAAAAATGCACAGTATGAGATGCAGTGTAATGCAAGTTTGAAAACATTACACAAGCTTAAAAGCCATTGCAAGAGCGAATCGTTCATCGTTTCTCCTCCAGAACTCGGTCCAGAATTATGTGTAAAACTATGTTCATCTTAGTGATTCCTTCTGGTATCTCATGTTAAAGAGGCATAAATTATCTCTTACTGGTTTTGAAACCACCAAATCATTCGACAGGAAAAGTTGTTTATAGAACACTGGTCAGGAGCAAGGTGAGTGGCAAATATTTTCACCTAGCTTTCGGGTTAAGTACCGCAAAAACTTGTGTTTATATAACAAACACGAGAAAAGTGATTTATCGTGTAAAGACCTACAATGTATCTATTTTAATTTTACTTAAATTAAGCGGAAATATCGATAAATGAAGTGACAAGAATTCGACAACAAGACAGCAGTCTAGAATAGAAATTTGTGTCACGCAAGAGAACTTCAACAGAAAATGGCGAACTTTAGTTCAAACTCATTACTATACTAGTATCGCATTGTGCCACAATTTTATTGGATAATTCTACAAAATAGTTCTTAGTCTTTGCCTAGAACGAGTATTTAGGTCTTGCCTAGGTGCCACATGTGAGAAATTTAAAAGTCGCTATTTCGTCCAGCTCGCGTGTCTTGCATTTCTCAGCGATTACGATCAAAAAAGACCTTAATGATACAGAAGCGATTAAAAGAGGTAATAATCGGTTTAATAAGTGCAAATGTTAAGGTGTTGGTGGCCCGAAGTATTTTTAAACGATCATCAAAAAACCTGTATCACGGCACTGAAAATTTGCATATTTTAGTCGTTTACGGTACACTAGCATTGCAATGCTCAAAACTGGAGTAAAATAAACTTTCTGCTTATTCCAACGGCACTTTAGTAGTAGGATAGATAGTAGTATTGATGGTAATAATATGAGGCAAAACTATTTCTGACTCTGAGATCGAGTGGAACGGTATTACGAAGACTGCCTCTTAATGATAGATGAACTTGCGGTTCTTACAGATTCCGGAGAGAATAAACCGAGTTTTCGGCAGAAAAATGTAATTTGCAGTGAAAGATGATCGAGTCAAGGCGGACAAACACCCGCAAACACGCAAATCTTGCGGTCTCGGCAATTTTTCAACATAATAAAGCTCTTGCTAAGCTTACAGCAATCATGCTAACTTTTTTGAACGATAAAATTCAAGAGATGTAGTTTTTGTATTTAGCATGGCTTTCACGAAGCAGAATATATGAAGCTTAGCATTCAGTTATATTTTTGAAAAGCAAAATAAAAACAACACGCCATGAAATATTCTTCTAGCGCTCGCAATAGCGTCAATTTTAAAATGTCATATTATAAACTCTCTACATCGTTTTACCGGTTTGGGGATTCTATCCAAGAATTCTTGAATTAAATAAATATTTTTGCAGCACTTGCAGTTGAAAAGGGTGGGAAAAGATCGCAAAAATTAGATATAAGCTTTTTAAGCTTAAGCTTAAGCTTAAATTGATGTCAAGTAGAAGATGAAACGGCCAAGTTTCGATTTTTTAGCGTGAACTCAAATCAAAGCTACGATGTTGGTTTAAAACTATGAAAGCTCTTTCTCTGAAATTACTGCTTTATTATTCAGATTGAATCAAAAGGTTACATGGCTGACAATTCTAGCTATTAAATTTGATAATTGAAATAATCGAATGAACTCACCGATTAAATTTAATCGTGGATTAACCGCTAATCGAGCGATAATTTAATCGGCTTTCCAGGAACCGGGGCCTGCACTTTATCTCCAAACCTACTGCTTCTGTTTTGCTCTATGGAATATTTTTATCCAATTAAGTTGTACATTTTGTGGCATTTAGCGATATAACATGGAAAATAAGGTCAACTTTCAAAATGTTTAGACAGTCACATGATCTTTCAGGGGGCTCTCCTCGTGCGCTGAGGCCTTTCAGACAACTTCGGTGTAGACAGTTGGGGCTCTGCTGGAGGCCTTTGGTTGGCTCCTCAAAATCTTTGTTAACTTCTTTAGTGGGTGCGCTTTCTACTTGCTCTTCTGCAGCAGGTGCTGACGGAGTCTGCTCAGCATGAATTGCTGAATCGGATATTACGTCATCTTCTATCATCTGCATACCATGTGGTTTAAGGAGGTGATCCACAAACTGGCGAATTACCACACTATCTGTTTTCAACTTGGGCATTCTTCCACTTAAGACCCGGACTAAACTTCTTTTTGGGAAAGTTGTTGGTATTGCAAACGAATGAAATCTAGTCGGGATTGCAAGTGGCGGTTTAGTAACAGCTCTGCAAGGTAAATCCCCGTCGTTGTTTGGGGCGTTGATCTATAGGTCAACAAGAACCTGCTAAACTTGGTTAGCACTGTGCCTCCAGATCCATCCAACCTTTTTATCTCTTCTTTGAATATGCGGACAGATCGCTCTGCCAAGCCATGAGACGACGCATTTCTGCGTGGGTGCTAACCCTCGGACGTACACGCAATCTTATACCCCCACCGTGGTACAAGGGGAGGTGGCCGCCATCTTGGATTTTACTAAAAATTCAAAATTTTTGAATAAATGCGGAAAAATATTTTTTGCTAGAGTTGCAAAATAACATACAATTAAACATTTTGGTGCTTTTGGTAGCATTTTATATGTTTTTTCACTGAAAAAGGTAAAAACAAGCATTTTTATTCAAAAATGGCTTGACCACATGTTACTTATGACGTCATATCTCGTTACCATAGAAACCGGTTGTCGCTAAACTTTACCAAAATGTGTCTCGAGGATAAATGAACAGCTACTGAAAACGGCATGTGCTAATCTTAAACCGAGGGTTAACATGTACAATTCCATTTTTGGACATGATATCACCAAAGTCACCACTTGTTGAAGAGTAGCACGCAGGTCTTCCAAAAGCTGTTGCTGACCCTGTGCAGGTATCATCACCCGGTTTCCCCACAAGATACTTCCACTGCGTGTACTCAGACTTCTATCCGGACAATTGTCACCCAGCCGTGCTGAAATTTTCTGAGGACTTGGTGAAACAAATGGTCTGTAGCAGTCCAATCTGCAATGTGATCCGCACACACAGCCACAACTTCTAGCCGCTCCATCAAGAGTATCGTTTCAACAGGGATAGGGGCCTGTGGTACTGTATCCACCAAAGGTAAACGACTTAGGTCATCAGCATTGTCGTTTTTAGATTCCAATCGGTAAAGATGTTCACAGTCATAGCCTGCTAACAGTAAAGCCCGTTTCTGGATTCTTGAGGTCTGTATAAATCTTGAATTTCTGTCCATACATGTACTGGTGAAATTGTTTAATGCCAAATATCACAGCAACTCCCTTTTTAGTCAAAGGACATAGTTTCACTTTGCTGATGACAGTGTTCTTAAGTTATATGTATGTATGTATGTATGTATGTATGTATGTATGTATGTATGTATATGTTTATGGAGGAAAGAAACAAATAAACTACGCTTTCATCCCGACAAGCCTGTTTCGTGGTTGCCCACTCATCAGGGGATTCAATAAGAATATGCTTTACCATCGCTTCTTATATACAAAATAATTTACATAATAACAATAACAAATCTATGCGGCGCGAAGTTTAACAGTTCAGCTGTTGCGTAGAAGGGCTTTGTTTCTATGGCGGCAAGAAGACACGAGTTCATTACGTTTGTTAAGTGTAGAAAGTTTCGGTCGGCAAATGATTAGAAATTTTTCCTTTAGGCAGAGGTTGCATCTTTTGCTTGAGCTGTTGTACGGTGAATGCGAAGACAGGATGCGCCATGAAATATAGTGTTCGATCTTGTTGTCTTTGAGAGCCCAGATGTACTTGCTTAGTTCAGTTGAGTTTCTGTGTTTAGAGTGGCGGAATGATGCGGTGTGGTTTCGGTATCTTGTTTTGAAGTCGATTTCCTTGAGTCCGATGTATGTTTCTGTTGTGTTGTTGTCGTTGCGCGTGACTGTAGCTTGGTAGATGACTGATGATTGTAGGCAATTTCCGTCGAGTGGGCATGTGTTCTTTTGTCGGCAGTTGCATGTCTTCTTGTCTTGAGTGGTATTAGAGTTCGCTGTGGCGGCGTCGTTGGCTTGTGTGGATGACTTTAGAATCTGCTTATTATGGTTATCAATTATCTGTTTGGCGTTATTCATGCAGCTGTAACTTATTTTTATGGTGTTGCGGTTGAAGATTTTTCGGAGCTTGTGATCTTTAGGGAAGTGCTTGTCTATTAGGGCGAGGAACTTGTATCCGATGTTGGTGCTGGTGTTTTTGCTAAATGGAGGGTTATACCAGATGATGTTCTTGCGTTGTCTGTTTTTCCGTCTGTTTGTTGTTGGAGGTTCATACTGTAGCGTGTATTGGTAGCCGCTTTCGTCGAGTGCTTTCTGGTATGGAGGGACGGCTTGGTCAAAGGATGCTTTGTCGGAAGATAGGGATGAAAGGCGTTTGTTGATGCCGGCGGGAATGTTCTTTGCAGTGATGGGCGGGTGATTGCTCTCGCGGTGGACGTATTGAAGTTTAGTGTTCGGTTTAGTGAAGGGCTGATAGGTGCTTTGGTTGAGGTTAAATGTGACGTCTAGGAAGTTAATGATTTGTTTGTTAGCTTCTATGGTGATGCGTAGTCCGTTATTATTAAATATGCGGCATATTTCTTTCTTGGTGTTCTCTGTGTCTCTGGGTGAAGCGTTGGTAATGGCTAGTCCGTCGTCTCGGTAAAGTCCTATGTTAATATTCAGGTGCTGGAGTTGAGATAGGAGGAAGCTTCCCACGAGTTCGCATGTTTCGGCGCCGTCGAAGCTTCCCATGGTGACGTCGAGGCGAAGTCGAGTGCTTTGTTAAGGAGGTCTTGGCTGATGAAGGGGTAGAACTCGCAACGACAACAACGCAACGACTCGCAACGACAACAACACAACAGAAACATACATCGGACTCAAGGAAATCGACTTTAAAACAAGATACCGAAACCACACCGCATCATTCCGCCACTCTAAACACAGAAACTCAACTGAACTAAGCAAGTACATCTGTGCTCTCAAAGACAACAAGATCGAACACTATATTTCATGGCGCATCCTGTCTTCGCATTCACCGTACAACAGCTCAAGCAAAAGATGCAACCTCTGCCTAAAGGAAAAATTTCTAATCATTTGCCGACCGAAACTTTCTACACTTAACAAACGTAATGAACTCGTGTCTTCTTGCCGCCATAGAAACAAAGCCCTTCTACGCAACAGCTGAACTGTTAAACTTCGCGCCGCATAGATTTGTTATTGTTATTATGTAAGTTATTTTGTATATAAGAAGCGATGGTAAAGAATATTCTTATTGAATCCCCTGATGAGTGGGCAACCACGAAACAGGCTTGTCGGGATGAAAGCGTAGTTTATTTGTTTCTTTTCTCCATAAACATATATACTTCGCTCTACATTAATGTATTGAGCACTGTTTTACGAATATCCAGTTCTACACTTTATGTATGTATGTATGTATGTATGTATGTATGTATGTATTCTTAAGGCATAAGAGATAGGTCTTTCCTTTCCATTTACGACATCGGAGAGGACTCTTCCAGTCCTTAAGGTGGCTGAACACAGTTTGCACGCGCTCTTCAATTTCAGCTGCTTACGTAAGTCAGCACGTGCAGAGTTTTGAGAAAAACAAACGTGGCGCCTATTCAGCAATCATTTTATTTTGCTCAGCGTGGATCGCGAAAGTGTTGTTTTTCGTAAAAATGTTTTGTTGTTCGTAAAACTGTTTGTTGAATCAATAGATAATTTATAGAACCATTGAAGAAATACACTGCCTTTTTGGTCATTTTTGTCTTTGGATCGAGAACCCAGTCAAATGCAACGCATGCGCAGTTGACCAAAAAATTGACTGGATATTTTAGCGACTTTCCTCGAAAATGTGCTGATTTCTACGGAACCACTCGTTAGAATTTCACGAAATTTGGAACAATAATAGTTCCGAATATGCCGAACTCATCTGCCATCAGAAATTTGAAATCTAACAGAGGAGATTTTTACAAAACGCAAACATATTAAACCACAAATTACGAAAGATCCCTATGTTAAAATTACATGAGACCAGTGTTAACATGCGAGTATTTTTACGAGTTTACTGAAGACAAATGATGGACAAAATCTAACGACTAGATTTTCTGAAAATAAGCGAAACCAAATATTGCAGGCTGATTTACAATCCACCGTGTTGCCATGGCAACACCCTAAAAGCTCAACAAAAATATCAAAATATATAGCTTGTTGCTTAATCGTATGCCTCACCAATTTTGGGCGCCCAGACGTTAGTAGTTCTAAAATGACAATGAATGACGCATAGGTACAGTGAAACTGTGTTCAGCCACCGTAAAGTGATGCATCAAAACACACCACAAGTTCCTCGCTGAGATCGTAGTGGTCAAGAAGATCTGAAGAGTTTAACATACCCTTGGCTTGATTGAAAGCGTCAACATGTCTTTTTGTCCAAGTCCATTGGCCGTCCTTCGCAAGGAGTTCATGTAAAGGGGTCAAAACAGTTGACAAGTTTGGCAAATAACAAGCACGGTAATTTAACATCCCCAGAAATGCTTGAAGTTCCTTGACATAAGTAAGAGTGGGGGCTTCTAAGATGGCCCTTACTTCGATTTCGACAGGCTGTATGCCGTCTTTGTCTATGCGATGTACCAAATATGTCACCTTGGATCGTAGAAACACACTTCTTCAGCTTAAGGTAAACCCAGCCCTGTCTAATCGGACCAAAACTTCTTGTCTTGCCTGTCACAAGAATGTCATCAATCCGGACCACTACTTGCGGTATTCCTTGTAGAACGTTTCCAATGATGCGTTGAAAAATACCCGGGCAGATGAATTGCTATATAGGAGACGATTGTATCTGAAAAGGCTCTTGTGGTTGTTGATGGTTGTATAGCCTTTGGACGCCTCGTGTAAATCTAACTGTTGGTAAGCTTGGTTAAGTCTTATTATGTGAATGTCATTACCTCTCCTAAGGCTGCATATAAATCTTCTATTTTGGAAATAGGGTAGTTGTCTAACTTAGCCGCTTAATTGATTGTTTGTGATCCCCACAAATTCTGATGGGACCATCCGTTTTGACAATGGGAACAATGGGCATGTCCCATTCTGAGAATTCAACTGAGAATTCTTCCACTAGGCGGTCCAATTCCAGCTCATTGTTTTCTCGTAGGGCTTAAAGTGCCACTATGATCAAAAATATACATTTTCTGTTCTCTTTATATTTTGAAAATATAACTACTCGTTACTTACCTTGCGAAGTTTCAAGTCAAAACTCGTACGGGAAGTGCCATTATTTTAATTTTACATTTCGAATTCGGCTTGTCGCCATTACTCAATTTAAAAATGACCGGGACCGAACCATGAGACTTGGATCGAGTTGGCCTAAAGATTTTGTGACGTCAATGACTCAACACGTGCCATTTGGCTTTGTTGTCTGTGACGCGGAGGGAACCGCGTGGAGTCACTGACGTCACAAATGAATTCACGTGTACCAGATCGCAAACCAGTAGAACGTGGGCTCGGATTTATGAACGGAGTAATGGCGGACGGACTTTACGTGATTTTCGTGGGTTTTCGGCCAGCTATTATTTCTCGGCTGTGTAATAATAGAATATATCAATCTAATTTATAGCAATTCGCATTTGTCTAAACCTATTAGATACATTTGCGTTAAAAAACGAAAAGAAATACAAAAATTTTCGTCGTAGAGGCACTTTAAGTTACAGGTCTTGCTTTAAAGCATCTTGGTTTTTCTGCAGGATCTATGTAGATTTTCGGCTTCACCTCTTCTACTCTCCCACGACCTTCCTGAAACAAGGAGTGTGTTTGAGGAGTGTGTCTTCAAGATTTCATTCATGTCCCTATCCGTAGTGGTTAACCTAAACATTTCACTCCAATTTAAGGAAATATGCTGAAGCCAGTCTCGACCTATCAGACAAGGACCCTCTCCCTTGAGTACCACAACTAGTAAAGTTCTAGTTTACTTCTAATTCACACTTTCCCAAGGTGGGCATGAACTTCCCTGTATAGGTACGGAGTTCTGTGTTTGCATCATTCAGTTTCAAAGTACTACCCAAGTTGTTGTTGAAAGTTTGTTCATCGATCAATGTCTTAGATGTCCTCGTATCAATTACAATGGTTCGATAAATGCCATCAAGTAACATTGTCACACAATAAGGGTTACAGCCTTTACTTGAGCTCACAAAAAACAGTTGGTCATAAACATTTTCGTCATCACCCATATCATCATCATAAACCTGAACAACATACTTTATCTGGGGTACGTCACCTGACCTAAGCTGACCAGATTGTCCTCTGTCCTTCCCGCTCTCTTCTATTTGGTTGGAAAACTTGCCTCTCACAAGGTGGCTAACTTCGTCCAAAGCGACCTCTTTGTTTACAATAATACCAGTTCAGTTCCTCAAACCTGCATCGTTGTGCACTGTGACTTCCTCCACACCGAAAACATGAAGGTTTGAATGTTGGCCGTCGTTCGTCAGCACATTCATTCCGGTCATTTGGTCCACACGCTTGCATGGTGACGTGATGAACAGCTAAACATGAAATCTCCACTCTTTCTCTAAACGAAGAAGAAACGAAGTAAAAACAAAGTATGCACGTGCTGCTTACAGTACGTATTACTAAAAGCGTCAGATGCACTCAAAAGCCGTATAGATTGCATGGATACAGAGCAACTAGTCTCATCTCGATGCACAATGAACCCCTTATAACAGACGAGTCTGTAAAAGGTTATCATTTTGATAAAGGACATCGGGAAGAAGGTCATATGGCTCGATGCAAAAGAGTGTTATTGATTATTCGTTTAAAAAGCGAAAACAACAAGCCACTACCATTGGTCAAAGATGGCTGTGCCAGTAAACAAAGAACTTTGGTCTCATGGTTCCCAATAAAGAAGACGTCGCTGTATTTTGTCGTACTTTATTCCAAACACACACAAAAAAATAAAAATAAAATAAATCATTTCATTTAAGTGTCAAAGATATTTAGCACACGAGTACTAATTGGGGACACCTTCCAGATCTAACTGCAATTTGCAATTTGCAATTTGTTTTTTAGGAGAGAGGAAAACCGGAGTTCTCGGAGCAAGGAGAGAACCAACAACAAACTCAATCCACATATGACACCGGGGCCGGGAATCGAACTCGGACCACATTGGTGGGAGGCGAGTGCTCTAACCACCACAACACCCTTGCTCCCAAAATCCTGTCCCTGATCATAGTTTTGAGCGTATCATTGTACTCACAATGTTCGGCCAAATTGCTGAGGACCGCCACAAAATCTGCCACTGCTTCTCCTTCGTTCCTTAAACCATTGTTGAACTTAAACCTTTGCGATATTTCTGATGGTTTCGGAGCCAAATGATCCTGAATTAGCTTATAACTAGCTCCTGGTAAGACTTTTTACCCGGTTTCGATTCACTGGTGCAAAAAGATCACACATCAACTTGTAGACCTTGATCCAACACACAAACAATAAAATCGCCCGCTGTTTGGCCTTGTCGCCTGCGTTCTTATCTCCAATCCCATTTGCTTCGAAATAATGCCTTAATTGCTCCGTGTAAAGCTCCAATAATTCGTTTCTTTTTTTCGTCAAAATGAAGTGTATTCACAAGAGAAGGGAAGCCACTGAGATCATAAACAACTACTCGAAGTGGCCATGTGCTCAACTCAACGGTTTAATCCCAGAATGTGCAACTTAACATCATTAACAATGTCAAGTAAAGAAATGACTCGCAGTTGTGTTTGCAATTTATAAGCAATCGTAAATCAATTAGCAATGTCACGCATACATTGCACGCTAAAATGCTAAATGTTAAATTTATGTTCGTTGTTACAATTAAGCCGATCAGTCTGAAAGTGCAGGACAATAACGTGCTATTGCCTGATTTCCAAGAATAGTATATTCCTAGTCATTTTAATTCACGGAAACCATTTTCATTTAGTAAACGTACCGTGTTAACCTTCTATAGTCTTTTAATACAGGATGAAATCCATCCTTGATTGTTATCATTTTACTATTCTTTGAATAAACTTAAATTCTAATTTTTAGATTTCTGGGAAGTGTGGTTTAAGATAAATTCTTTTTGTGTTCCAAGGGGAATCAGTTTCAGTATTACAAAAATGTGCTATACCGGACGCGGATTCTGTCAGGGTTGTTTTTCTTTTTGTTACAAAATACAATTATGGGCTGATTCTGTTTCCTTTTCCTTTCAAATTCTCAGGTCAAAGAGATAATGGGTAAGTTGCCATAAATGATTGGTACAATTAAGACCCGTTTGGTGTCTACATGGATTTGTTTTCGCATCAGGTTAAGAAGTGAACAACTTGATTGAAGCTGATCCACGGTTAAGAGTTGAACACATCAAGTTGTTGCCTCGGACGACTTGTGTTTTCATTTTTAGTATGAAAGGATTTGCATCTTACAGAACATCCACGCATAATACATGAACTTTGTATCCGAAATTCAAACCAACAAACGTTCTTTATAATACATATGTTACCTTATAAAATTAATCAAACGTTACCTGTTGTTGCTCTTTTCGTTGAAACCCAAGCGATTTTGGTTCACTTACCTTACAGCCGGCATCAAACAATACTTCTGTCGTTTCTCTTCTGTTTTGGTCAATTCAAAGAAATTATTAAAATAGGAACTAAATTTAACCAACTCCATACCACAGCCGACGATGACTTAAAGATTTACAGCCAAATTCGTTGTATCGCGATGCGCAAAATGCAAACTTCGAAGAATTTTCTGCTTTTTCTGCTTTTTTTTTTGTTCCGTCAATCATCTTAGTGGTAGGCGGGGTTAACACGGAGCGAGTTTTTAGCGCGATGAGAGATTCCCGCAAGTTTGATTCGGAGAGTTCAATGGCGATAAATTTTATTCGAAGAGCTGACGAGAAAGAGAAAGGATGCTTAATCGAAGAAGATGCATACAGGAAAGGAATTCAGAAAGTTAATTTTATCCGTCGATTTTTACCTTAGAATTTGTGTATTCGCTTGTAAATCTGATTTGCATCGGGCATATTAAATTAGTGAGCTCCGCTGGCGTTGGACGTTTTATCGGCTTCAAAAATTTGCATGTAAAAAATTTCGACGACTAGAGATGGGGAAAACCTTCTTCAAGTTCCATGGAATATTTCATTTATATCCTGGCAAAATCGACTCCGCTGGCGAGTCGAGAAGTTTGAGCTTTTCCAGCAACGATAATGATATGCAAATGTAAACTGACAGTATGTATGTATAAAAAAGGAATGTAGTAGCGTCTAACGACGGAAAATAAAAGAAAATATACAAAAACAAGATGCGATTGAATATGAACTAAATATTTGAAAGAAGTCATCTTGAAGATGATTTTGAAGATGAAATCATTGACAGAATTTTCGGCTATAAGTTTGTCTTACGTACGGTACACTCTTTCGACTCGGGCGCAGAAATTTGATCATAATTCCGTTTTGGTCTTTTAATCACGCCGATTACAGGTATTTTACAGTTTCCAGGTATTCTTGCATTTTATAGCTCGTTTAATTTTTCATAAATCGATCTCATGTTCAGTCTTTAATTAAAACTGCCCAAGCAAATGCATAACCCCGCCTCCCACTGAGATGATTGACGGAACAGAAAAAGCAGAAAAAGCAGAAAATTCTTCGAAGTTTGCATTTTGCGCATCGCGATACAACGAATTTGGCTGTAAATTATTGTTATGTTCACTGTATGTTTCATGGGGAATCTGAGTTTTACCGAAACGGTTCTAAATACAACCACAGGATTACCATCCACTGTTTGTGTGGTGTGCTGTGCATTTATAATGAACATATCGCTCTAAAGCTAAAGGCCAGATTTAGGGCTCTTAAAACTGATGTGTATTTGGGCGATTTGAAGCTCGCGAAAGCGGATGATAAGCCTGTGATACAAAAGGGTTTTTTATTATTTTTCTTACAATTTTGCAAGGAAAAAACACAATTGGTAAAATAACGTATAATTATTGTACTTGTATTTCTTGCAGAGACTTATCAACATGAAAGACTACGACCATAAACTTTACGAGAATGTGGAAGATTTGATGTTTTAGAAGGGCTAATTACCCAGCGCGTCTTTTCGTTTTAACTCATCAGGTTTAGCCTGGCAACAAACAGTAGAGGATTAGCCCATTTCGAAAAATACCATAATAATCTTTTATGTGCAGGATAAGCCTCACCGGGGTGTAATTATTCAAGTCTCCTTTGTTAGAATGGTACAATGGAATTCAGAGTACATGTAGGAACGCTAGGACGTAACATTGTGTGTTCGTATACAAATGTGCACCGTATGCAAATTGCCAAAAAGTTGAAGCATAGCACGTGCAGTTCGTGCTGAAAACAAAAGAAATTGGAAAGATCAGACTTACATCAAGCACCACCCAAACCTGCACTTTAAAAAGTATTATGGTATTTTTCGAAGTGGCCTATACACGTAAACTTAAGCCGTGTTTACACTAAACCTTAATTATATTCAACAGAAGTATGATTCAGGCTATCATACTCCATTCAGTTTTATTCAGTCTTGTTTCGGTTCACATCTGCGAAAATACAAATAAACTAGGCAGGGTAACCTTGCAATCTGAAGTTAAAAAACAAAATGGCGCCCTATCATATCGCGTAGCTGCCATGATTATCACCACTATGCTTGATTTTCAGGCGAAAAGAAAGGCTAGGAAAACTGCCGATACTCGAAGACAAATTTGCCGTCGCAAATGTTTTTGCTTTAGGTTGTTATAACTTAACACGGCACTGTTGTGTACTTCTTGAGTACTCTCCATCGGCCATTCCTTGGCTTGCGAGTACGAATTTCTTGTTGTGTATAATATTTCACTCATTCTGCACTGCCTCTTCGCTCCATAAGGCGATTAGAAGTTTCGTCTCCTCATAGCACCACGTGCCCGCCATTTTGTTCGATCATTGTAATTACTTCAAACAACCCCCTTGAGGTTGTTTGAAGTAATTACAATCCAATTATAATCAGGGACTGTAATTAGTTGATGTGAACCCAAATTTAATTCGATTATAATTCGATCATAATCGAGGCCCCGTGAACACGGCTTTAGTTCATTTTATGATACTAGCTGTAACATGAAGTAGGTTTAGAAATTAGCCTGTGTACAAGAGAAGATGAGGCGGTTCACAGCATGACACAGGCTACCAAATATGTAAGAATGACTTTTTACACTGTTAATTTTGTAATCTGAGTGTATTTTGGTGAGTGAAATACAGTCATATTTTTAGATTATTTTTATATGTGCTGTTTACCGTCTAAGCTGGAACTGTTTTAGAGCAGAAAATATTATGGTAGGAATGGCCTTATAGCACCAAAATATATGTATGGCTTACTACTGGTAGAAGTAAATAAAGTTTCCAATCATGCCAAAAATGGCCCCATCAGAGGCCTTAAGGCTGTATTTGCCTTCGAAGATTCAGGGATAATTGATAGATTTGGGTCTGAATTATATTATACTACAGTGTGCATGTTATCACGGTTTAACCCTATTCAGACTTGGGGGGGGGGGGGGGGAAGGGGGGCTTTTCGAACCCCCCCTCCAGTAAAATTGTAATAACTCTTACACCGAAATAGCTATGAGGCTGAAATTTCCCGTCTTTTCCTAGAATTTATCTAGGGACATTTTGGTATCCATAACATGTCAGTGTGATTAACCATGTTGCCATGGCAACCGGTTTTTGACACATAGGTTTTCAAAATATTAATATTTGGTGAATTTTTTATTTTAAGAGCTTGTTTTTGACTTATAGTGCATTTTCTTATTAGAATAGTTTTTTCTTGGGACTAGTTCTTGAAAGACATGAAAAATTTTTAACATCAAATATTTGGGGGGGAGGGGTAGGTAAATTTTTGCTCACTTTTACTTATAGAGAAAAATTTTGTACTATTTATTAAATAACGCTTCTAAGTTCATTGTTTGGATAATAGACATTAGTTTGATACGTGTTTTATACATTCTGATCCTTTTCTCTTTTAGATATTTTCTAAATCTTAATTTAAACGAAAAAAAAGGAAATCCAAGATGGCGGATCCAAGATGGCGGATCCAAGATGGCGGACAATAATTTCAAAATTATAGTTTTATCGCCTTTTTTTGCCTTTTCTCGCTTTACAAGTGTGTCCTTGTTTGTATTTATTATGTTTTAATATTAAAGAGATGATTTTACAGTTATATTTGATATTTTAAGCATCTGGATGGAAAAATATCAAAGAAATGTCGGAAAAACAAAAATTACGTCACTGTGACGTCATAATTGGGTGTGGCAGGTCAAAACTGGGTGTGAGGTTTCCTTGTATGGAGATGAACATTGTGTGAAAATTTTATGGTTCTTGCCTTACTGGTTCCAGAGATATGAAGAGGGGGTCCGAGGAGCCCCCCCCCCCCACCCCCCTCCCCCCAGTCACAGATTGCCTAAAAAAGCCCAGTCTGAATAGGGTTAAATTTGGTCTTGGTTGTCCTTTGGTTCAGAGTGTCGAAATTGATGATAATGACCACGAAACAATGCCAATCAACATTTCTTTTCTTGAATGATTTAATCAGCTTGTGATTTGCGGTGCCTCGGTTGGTATGTCCGCCTCGACAGGTAATTCTCAGGGTATCACATCGAACGAAATCGAACGAAATTTCCATCGAACTAAATCGAACTACATCGTTCGATTGAGTTCGATTTAATTCGGTCATCGAACGAAATCGAACACAATTTTTTTTGTGCATGAGGTGAATTTCCAAACGAAATCGAACAAAATCGTTCGATTTTGTTCGCATATCAAACTTTGAGCTAAAAGTACAAAATAAAGACTAGATCAAGTGCCTGGTTATGGCAAGCCGATTGTAGCAAAATTCAAAAATGATTTCTTATTTAATTCAATGCACATTCTAAATATTCAATTCCAGGGGCGGATCCAGGGGGGGGGGGTGAAATGGGTGAGATTTCTCCCCCCCCCCCCCCCCCTTTCCCGAGACCCTTTCTTTCTTTTTTAAAAAGTATTTCTCAAATAAATAATTTTTTACTAATATTTTATTAAAATTTCACCCACCATTTCAAAATCCTGGATCCGCCCCTGAATTCAATCGTTCATTCAATTCAATGCATATTCAATTCAATCGTTCATTCAATTCAATACATATTCAATTCTTTTCAATCGTTCATTCAATTCAAAGCATATTCAATTCAATGGTTCATTCAATTCAATCGTTCATTCCATTCAACTGGTACCAATCCCAGCACCAACACACAGATCAGGGGGAATCTGGGAACGAGAATGTGATCAACCTTGTTCCCAGGGCCTTCTTGGCTTTGTTCGACGCCATATTGAAATACAATGAACATGTGGGATGCAGCAAAGTACTGTGGCAAAGGCGTTCCAGTGAATCAATGTCAATGAAACTTTCAGATAATATTTTGCACATCGGTAAGCACGCACAGTGAATGTTTTAGAAAAATCCATGGAGGCGCCGTTTCTCAGATTTTTGCAAAAGCGATTAAAATCGAAAAATACCCAATAATTGCACATGAAGCGATGTTAGGAAAAATGGTAGTTCTCAAGATCGCAGAAGAGAAAGTAAACAAAACTTTCAAGGAATTTCACAAAACCAGTGTTAATCTGTCGATCAATTTAATACCAGTACACAAATAGTAAGGTTTAAAATGTTATAGCGATTTATTTGAATTCAAACATAGAGAATTTTTTCTTATTCTTGCAAAATATATATGCCATATACCATATTTTAATATGTCTATGTAGGATTTTCAATGCGAAATCTTAAACGCGCTAAATTTCACTTTTACTGATTTCTAAGTTTCTTGTTTATCATTGTCATGGTAATATCGATTTTACCAGAAAATATATCTTACCAAACTTCAATTTAAAACCAGTTAGTGGTGAAAATTTCACGTTGATCTGATTTGGAGAAGACCGCTTAAAAGCCGATTGAAAAATGTTGGTATGGTCTCCAAGAAACAGTATCGAACCACCTTAATCTTGTTCAAAGTGCGACGCTGTTAGGCTTGCCTATCTATATATATTATGTGGTTATATTATATGCATATTATATGCCGTTAATTATACGGCTGACCTGTCCAAACATCGAATCCATTCTCGTCCCCAGAGATCAACGGTATTTTTTAATTGCGTCTCGTGTAACTGCTGACCAAAGAAAACGAGGGCCCCGGGAGACTTTGGATCGAGTTAGGAATAAAAATCGAAAACATAGTTATTCCTAGCCATTTAATTTCCAGGCGTTCAGATAGTGGGGAACAAACTGAGGCTGTGTGTGAAGGAAAAATATTGCGAGCGCTGACGGCGAGGATAAGGAGGAAAGAACGGGGCGCCCTCTCTTCCTTTTCCCTTGTGTCGCCACTAACTGGAAGCTTTAGATTTGAGTACGAGTACGAGATTGAGTACGAGTTCGACTTTTGAATGTAAAGCAAGTCGCATACCCAGAGCTCTCGGTCCTTCCTGTTGCTGACCAGAAGATAGGGAGACTCTAGTTATAAAATTGTTGAAATAAATGGTTGTCTGAAGCACGTGATTTACGTTTGAAAAGTCGAACTCGAACTCAATCTCGTACTCTTAGTCCGATCTAAAGTTCACGACTATTTGTTCCCCGAAAAGCTTGGAACAGGCGAAGTGATTCCCCTTTTATTTATCAACTTAACCGGTTTACTCTGATGCGGCGTTATTCCCTGAAAAGAACAAAGAACTAAACCGAGCTAGGTCGCGGAATATTTTTCTTTTTATCCCTGATGATGCCGTTGATCGGCTAAAGCTTGGATTTTACCGTTTAACACATTTTAGGCCTCATTCGACAAAAATTGATGTTCTTAAAATGCTACTGAAGGACAACATCCAACGATTCTTAAAAGAAGTGTTTTTTAATTTAGTTCGGTCGTTAAAAAATAAGAACACTTGAATCAAATGGAGTCAAAAACTTTGTAAACAAGCGCAAGATTATCTAATTAAAGTATTTTTTTTTAAAGGCAAAAGCCACTTTAAAAAAAAAAAACAACAACAAGAACAAACGCCGAACAAACTATGAAATCAACAAATCATAAAATCCAAACTTGTACTCGCCTTTTTGAGGAATAACATTGACCTTTAATTTTACGGCTGATTTCTCCTTCCACCCAGTAGTTTAATTTCTCTTTCTTCATTGACTCTTTTTAATACCTCGTATTTAGCGTGTTTTCGGATCTTTCTATGTCAGCAGATCGATCAGCCATGCATGGTGAAACTTTGTTGTTTTTCTTCATTGTTTTCTTCATTTGTGTCGTTAAATATTTTATCTGGCCAATAAACATTGAATAAAATTCACTTTCGCTTTGGTAGCTTTCGTCTGGGTCCATAATTAACGAGAAAATTCAATAAAACCGGGGTTTACAAGCTTAAAACAAGAAGAATGCATCTGATTTCCCAATATTCTCCTGTAAGTTAAAAATTAACTTACAGGAGATAACAACGGAGTCACATCACTCACGAAAGCGTTACCGCGACCGTGGGCAGAGATAGGAAAATCCGGACCGCGCTAAGAACCAATCAGATTGCAGGATTTGTTACCGTGCCCTCTTGGAAAAAATAAAACTAGATGATTTCCAGTGAAGACACTTTAGGTCTATGATGAACGATAAGGTGTCTTGTTGTTTACTCTTATGATTATAGCTTATGCTTTTTTTCACTTGACGCAACTGTTCTTATGTCTTCCGCTTATGCTTCCCCTCATGCTTATGTTGCTAGTGAAAACAAGCGTTAAGCATGAACCCACTTTTAAATATTTACAACGATTTTTTTTTCAGCCTTCGTTGCTGATGGTTTATGCAGTAGCTTTGCCGCGCTTTGCCAAAACTGACAGTAACCATGGTAACAAAGCCCGGGGCTGTGATCCCAGTCTAACAGCGCTATGCCGAGAACACTGGGTACCAGTGAACGCTTCCTGTGTGGTTAGCGTCTTCGATGATACCATTCAGCAAACATATTCCAACGAGCATTCCTTGTTGTTGAATATTCCTTGAATATTAGGGCGAAAGGAAGTCCTTACTCAGTTTTAGTATATTCAAACAAGATGGAAGCATCTTTCAGGAGTATTGCCGGCTGGATATTGGCAAGTCTTTTGATTTTCGCGTCACTGCAGCAATCTGGTAAGCAAACATGAATTTGTGTCCTAATTGATTTGAATTGAAGTTAAGCTTTATATTTGAAGCCGTTTTCTTTTTTTTTAATTCAGTAAGTTTCTGATGAACAGAAATAAAATATATGGCTTTATTATTGTCAAGTAAACTTTGATGATGTTATTTATTTCCTCTTGTGTGATAGGGGCTATCACTTTTTCAACAAAGCCTGAACAACCATATATTGTTGTAGTTGGAGTGAACAACACAGATGTAGAGCTCATCTGGGAATACACTCCTGATGCAGGCGAAATTGTTACATCAATCCTGTTTCAAAGGATCAAACCAGGCGATATTACACCAGTCACACTTGCATCAAGACCCGCCAGCTCTGGTTTTACTGTTTTTGAACCATATGGGAGAGACTACGCTGCGAACCTAAATAACAGGTTGACGATAAAAAGAGTGACCAACGACCAGGAATACGTATACTCTATCGTGATAAATTACATTCAACATAACGTGATTCAATCACCCGAAAGAGACCAAGTACACGTAGTCGTGAAAGGTTAGTAGTGAGCCGCTCTTTTATGATTGACAAGTTTCTTTTAACCAACCCTTCTAATTTGTTTGCTTGTTCCCTAGTACGCAACATAAACATAAGCATAAGCGGAAACATTATTAAGAATTTACATCACTGAGCGAAACTGACGAACATTGACATCAGCATAAGATTGACCCTTGTGCTTTTGCTTATATCGGGCAAGTTTTTAATAGACAATAACTCTTTAATGCTTACGATTATGCTCATGCTTATGCTTATGTCGCTGTTGAAAACCAGGCTAAATTTCTGCTCGTCGTTGTGTGGCTTTTTAGCTTTTTAATGAAATAAAGGTTATTTATATTTTCGTTTACGTTTCTAACTGCACCGACCTAGCTTGTAATTAACGGAAACGACACGCAAACAAGCACGACCCCTCAAGGAGTAATGCTTTAATTACTGATCGTGTTTAAATAAAGGATCTACTACTGCTACTGTACTACTACTAGAAGCTATGACGTTTCCCAGCAAGTCGGTTATCGACTGGTGTGTTTATATAACTGACTGCTCGGGTAATAAATTCGATCTACTAATGAATTCCGCGTCATGTGTAAGTATCATCCGATGAGATTGGAAAGCAGATAAATGCAATATGAAAGCTTTGTACTGGAAATATTCAAAATCGGAAATTTGTTAGTGCTGGTCGAGCGCGGTCAGTGTTTGATAGGTGTGCTCGATGAGATATGGAATACAGTATTTATTAACACAGCCAGCGTTTAGGGGAAAATAAAATATTAAATTGCTGAGTGAGTCATATGTAAAATGGCGAATAGAGTGCAGTGCCGAAAAGAACGCGACGCATAAATTATGACTCATTGTGTAATAACAGGAAGGTATTTGGTTTCACATCATTCTATTTTTATCTCCTGAAGCGAAGCGTTGAACGAGATATAAGAGGGGGTCTGTTGAACAAAACGCGTAGGAGAGGGGATGAGAGGGTCAGAGGGTTGTTTCCTTTGGAAAACGCAGCATTGGAAAATTGAGCAGGTTTTGGAGCATTTTATAATATTTACAGAACTAGTGAATATTTTTTAACGATTCGCACGGTTTGCAATCGGCTTAGAATTAAGGGTCTCTTCACAAATTGACAAACACGACTCTCGAATTTAGCTGGCATTTTATCACACAGGAAACCCAACACGCAAGATTAGAACTGCTGCCCTGAGAAGTACCTTTAATCATGCACAAGATTTTCTTTGAACCTAAAAAAAGAAGGTAAAAAGCGAATTCTTAAAGGCAGGTCGAACCATAGCCATTTTTAACCCGTGAATACGCGCAAGCGTAATGAACGGGTTATCGGTAACGGCGGCTAATTCACTCACTCGCTCACTCACTCACTCACTCACTCGCTCCTTCCATCAGCTGTAAACTTAATGAAATGGCGGACATACTCGAAGAAAAAAATAGCCTAAATTGTTTGCAATCCATTTCCATCCTGGCTATCCGCTGCTAAAAACTCGCACTAATAGATTCAGTGCACTGACCAGTACTTTTTAACCCGTGAATACGCGCAAGCGTAATGAACGGGTTAATGGTAACGGTCGCAAATTCGCTCGCTCACTCGCTCCTTTCATCAGCTGTAAACTTTTCTTGTAATTCCGCTGACCAGTGCAAGTATATATAGGGGACATTTTGAAAGCGTTGCTCCGATGTTTTGCATCTGGAGTTCTTTGATAGAATATTAAAGAAAATCTGCAGAATTCAAATGGGTTTTTCAACAGACACTCGTTTTAACGCTTATCCTTGTCAATATAATAAAATTTAGTCCTGATAGATCCACACATTTAGTTCAAAAGCTAAGCGTTTCTTTTTCAGTCAAATGAAGCCGAATTGGAATCCTGGAGGGGATGTTTCACTTTTCTTTTTTATTTCCTCCGAATTGGACATTGTAAAAGTGATATACTTTTTTTTCTGTGCGTTTAAAGTCGGTAAATTAAAAAAAAAAATTATATCGAACCGTGCTTATAAAAACATAAGCTGCCGCAATATTGCGTTACGTATCAGCTCGCGATAGAAGGTTCAAATGACACGCTGGCAGTTATATCGAAATTCCGGATAAGCCTGGGAATTTATTATTAATCTTAAATGTTTGCCACAAATTCAATTTTTGATATCGTTCAATCTTTAGCAGCAATTATGGCTCTAGCAAAGTAAAGATTATTTTCCAATCGCTTGGTGAAATATTCAACTTTCATTCGCGATCGGGTAACGCAAAATCTTTTGATATTCCATTACAGAACTTATTTTCTATTCACAAAATAAATGCCGAAGTACTGCCCTCGGATCGTACTTATAGCCTCTGCATATTTGGTGTAGAATCTTTCTTTTAAAGCGTTTCATATTCACGAGTTGGCTCACTGAGGAGCCTTTAATTGTAAGGAAGGGTCGCTCAAATACGAGCCAGCGATGTGTAGAGCATTTCTTATTCACGGGTAGGCTCACAGGAGCCTTTGATGCAAATATCTCTTTTGGCTTTTCAAAGTGATACTAAAATTAGTATGGTGATTAATATGGTCAAAGAGGGGTTTGAGTTGTGAACCCAGGGCGAGGATAAAGATACAAGGGTCGATGGATGTATTTATTTATTAGAAATTCGTTATTTCTTTTTCTTCTTATAAAAGGTATGTATGATAAACGAGATCTAATCTGACCCATATTTTGGACTCCAGGGTGGGGAGTTTGATTAACTACTCTTCAGAAAAGGCAAATGCCTCACATATGCAGTGTATTTCCCTCAACATTTCAAGCTCAAAATTGATTGGTACATGTACATAATTAATCGGGCTGGCAACAAGCCAGCGCGATTCATAAAATAACTGTTTCTTAGTCACAAATGGACACCCCCGGGAAGGGGGGGGGGGGGGGGGGACTAATATAAAAATGACGGGGGTGCTCGTCGAAAAGCACCCAAAAAGGTACTTGAATCTCGACGAGCACTGGCACTGCCGTCATTTTTAAATGGAAGTCCTCCTCCGGGATTTTCAAGTGTTTTGGAGATTTGAGAGTAGATAAATTAATAGGTGGTGTAGCTGTCGTTGATTCTTCCTGCGTAGTCTAATAAATTGGTTGAAAGTTTGTTTATGTGAAGGGTATTTACTGTTTATAGTAATTTGATGAAATCATGAAACAATTTTTGAAATGATTAAGGGTTATTGGCTTGTTTTTATTTTTCTTATAGCAGGTACTTGAATCTCGACGAGCACTGGCACTGCCGTCATTTTTAAATGGAAGTCCTCCTCCGGGATTTTCAAGTGTTTTGGAGATTTGAGAGTAGATAAATTAATAGGTGGTGTAGCTGTCGTTGATTCTTCCTGCGTAGTCTAATAAATTGGTTGAAAGTTTGTTTATGTGAAGGGTATTTACTGTTTATAGTAATTTGATGAAATCATGAAACAATTTTTGAAATGATTAAGGGTTATTGGCTTGTTTTTATTTTTCTCATAGCAGAAGTTGTTATGTAATATGTTGCAGACGAGAGCAGATCAGTTTGCATTCACTGTCTAGAAAGTTCTGAATTCTATTTTGGTTTAGACATATCTCGCGTTTTACCGGGTTCTGTTACGGTGATGCTTTATATCTGTCATCGGTGACCCACGTGATCGAGAGTTATGAATGATTCTCGCCTTATTCGGGTAGCAGTTCGCCCAGAGAACATCTATAAATCTGCTTTTCCAGCCTATGGAGCCGTTTCTTCCATTTCCTTATTTTTTTTTTACAAAGCTAGCCCTTGAAGTATTCCAGCCTCTGTTGCTTTTTTGCTGCAACGTGATTTCCGCTGTTGGTTAACGAACTACATCTTTTTGAAGAAACAGCCCATCAGCTATTGTAGCTTCAGTACACAATGTCCTTTGATGACAACTGCAAGAACATTACCATAAATGGTGAAAACCTAGCTGGACAAAACTAAAGAAATACTGCCGATCTGTTTTCAGGGTAAGCCCGACAGTAATCAATTTAATATCAAAACATAGTGAAGCAGACAACAGCTGAACCTCACTCAATGCTTCACTGATGCCTTGATCGATGCGTATGTAAAAACATGTTGATATCAAACTGAGAGCAAATAACGTCATCAATCTGAAGTTTATTTCTCTTTAACTTATTTTTCGATTATTTTACAGTGAGTTTAGAACATTCGTGTATTTGTTTTTGTTATGAAATAAAATGTTATTAGATTGATTTGCAACACGATCTTGCTTCAATCCGGTAGACGTTTAAAAATGCTGGGTGATTATATACATTCACATCATGAAGGTCAGGGTAGTTGAAAGAGTAGTCGAAAGTAGCGAAGGTGGAAACTTGTTTGTATAGTTAGAATAAAGCGTCGCATAACTTGAGTAGAGTTGTGTGATGAACGTGCGACATGAACATTGAGTACTGCTCCCGAAAAAGAGTACAGACGACGTATAAATGTTGTGCGGGGCAATATCCCTCTTATCTTAACTACAAGTCCCAAAACGTGCAATTACAGTTCGAAGTACGCTCACCAACTGTCACTGTTTATTTACGTGAAATGATAATAAAAGGTCGTAGTCAACAAGGTACAGCTAGACAAATTCGTGTGTAGTTTGCAATTATCTATTAAGATCAGATGACACTCACTTTGTCAAGACAAGTGTCAGATCGGTATTTACCCTTGATAATAGTCGCCCAACAGGCGCATGTGACTACTGCTAAGATGTATAAGGTGAAAAAATGCGAAATGTAGAATTGTCCTATATATGCGGTTCTGTGGATAAGAATCGAAGCAAATGTCATTTTTTTATTAACCCGTGAATATACGCGCATGCGTAATGAACGGGTTATCGGGTAACGGAGACAGATATGCAAATGAGTCACTCACTCGCTCACTCCTTCCATCAGCTGTAAACTTAGTGACGTAATGCTTTGTTACGAAAGCGTTTTGTAACAAGAACAGCGTGAATCCAGCGATAACAACAACTAAATTGGTGTAAACGAATATAAACAACAATAAGCTTAAAGATGTTTCGCATTTGGAGTCTTCAATGCAACGTTAACCCTATTCGGCCTGGGGGGGGGGGGCACAAGGTGCCCGCGCTAACTTTCAACATTCATAACTTCCTTAATATGTATTCAAACGCCATCAAACTTTGTGACTTTTCCTAAAATTTATCTGGCAACAATTTCATATGACAATTTTTTGATCACGTGACTTGATGTTTCCATGGCAACAATATTTTGACAGCCATGTTTTTTGAAATTTGCATATTTATACCTTTGAATGAAGAAAAACAATGTATATTGGTATAACTTTTGTGTCTTTACGTCATTTAGCGTTTAGTTATTGGTTTTCATTGATTTTGGGTGAATTTGGACGGTTTTTAAGAGGTTTTAAAAAAAATTCAGAAATCCAAGATGACGGATCCAAGATGGTGGCCGCATAACTAATTGCCTAATAACTACGTCATATGACGTCATCGTTCCATTGTGCGGACCGCAAAGGAGACAGTTTTGGACGTACTATGTACCCTCTGGGTTTCATTGTCATAGCCTTAATGTTCTTAATGTGCCCCCCCCCCCCCCCCCCAGGCTCAGAAACTCAAAAAAAGCCCAGGCCGAATAGGGTTAAAATCGATCTAAAAGGAATTTTCAACTGAGACACTCGTTTTCATGGTTATCTACCTTCAAGTAATAAAATTTATCCCATTTCAAGTCAGTGGTCACGGTGGTCGAGTGGTGTAAAGCGCGAACTTACAGCTGGAAGGCCCAGGTTCGAATCCCGCTCGGGCCGTTCATTTTTTTTTTTTTCGTTTTTTTTTTTCTTTCTTCTTCGGACTGAACATTATGAAAGTGATGTAGTGTATTTTTATTTTTTGCGTTTGTCAAAAATCTTTACGTTTAATTTAAAAAATGTATTGAACCGTGACAGAGTGAAAACATAAGCTTACCGCATTGCGTTACGCGTTACGCATTTCAAATTCACGGGTTGACTCTAAGGATGACCTCCGAAGAGGCTCAATTATCCTCCGGAGTTACGATTTAAGTCAGTTTTCCTCATACGTGGCTTTTATGTAAATACCGACCTATAGAAGCTGAAAATTACTCAGGCAACCTTTTATGCATCTGAGCGGTTAGAAACAAAAAATGAAAGCTGTGAGAAGTATTTATTTATTTATCAACAATATTTCAAAAGAGGTGCCCAGTTCAGCATAGCTAGCTGGTTCAAAATAAATATACAATATCTAATCTACATACTATATATCGCTATATACCGCTATATATATATACTATATATACTATACTATATATCGCTATATACTACATAGTTAAGGAGAAAAACCTAGTAATAATGTTATTTACATAAATAGTTACAAGAAACAAATAATTAGAAAATCAACATTTGAAATGTCTTTTCAGGCTTGATTTAAATTCCTTGTAGTTTGGCTCGTTTCTTATATTCAGTGGCAGTAAGTTCCATGCCTTGGCACCACAATCTAAATGAGCTCTGATACTTCGTGGTCTTTGCTAATGGCAGACGGAGCAGATCCCTGTGTCTGGTGTTGTAACTGTGGTAATTATTTGATTAAGTAAATTCATTCAGTAAGTATTTCATTTCTACATTTATAAACGAGAATACACTTATGATAATCACGGCGAATTCGTTGAAAAATTAAAATTAAGACACAGTCTCCCCTAAATCCTCATATTGATTTTCGCTCCGGAAATAGATTTCGCTTACAATTTTTCTGTTAACTTCTTTTGGCAAGTAAGTCACAGATATGAAACTAGATCGAAGAAATTCTGCGTCATAAAAAGTTTCCGCCCTGAACTTTCCGCGCCCCCTACTGTCTTCGAAACTCAGTGACGAGATCGTGAATTTTGCCAAACCTACAGCTATTCGCTTTAGACAAAACAGTTCACTTGAAATCTTCAAATTCGCTAACTATAAACAGTGAACCTTTATCTTAATAATCAGACGAATTGTAATCATAAACACTAATAAGTATAATGAAACCGAGGATACAAAGTTTATCCATTTTGAACACTTATCGCAACATGCGATTTGACCCAAATTCAGGGCAAAGATGTCAAAAGTGGTTCGTACGCACAGGCTTTCCTGCATATCAAGGAAAAGTTCCATCTTTTGGCTACTAAAATCTGTTGGTCCGCAAGTGAGGGCGTGGTGGCAATGTCTGAATCAAAAGGACATGATTGCACAATCACCTCTGTGGATCAGCCGTCGACTCGAACATCACGTTCTGTAGAGCAATCTTCATTTCCAACTCGGCAAGCTGGCACTGCAACTGTTCTAAGGCCAAAATCAACCGGAGACAATGACTGTACACCATTATTTGAAGGTCAGTCGTTGTTGACTGAAAGGCAGCAGAAAATGATTGTACAAGCTGTCAGCCATAAGGATGCAACGGTATTGGCGGCTATCTTAAAAGATCATTGTCCAGGTGTTGTCGAAGAGTTGAAGAAAACCATTAGAGAGAAATTGAAAACATCGTGTGCAAAGCTGTGCAAGCGTTCACAAGGTTCCGTTTTATATGGAAATGATTATGATAGCATGGAAGACTTTGATGTCAACAAAGTTTGGCTTGAGTTGAAGACGAACCTCCCTTTTCTTGTCGAGCTTATGAACGCAGTGTCTGGCAAGGAGAACTCCATCGCAGAAACCAAGCTTAAGCTTCAAGTAAAGTACAGTTTTTTGTACTCGATCCTTATGAACGAGAGATGGCATGAACTCAACCTGGTGAAACGTGTGAATACAGTTCTCATTATTGAAGGTGGATGTACCAAAAAGGTCAGTAATATAATATAAGCTGATGATGTCTAACACATTTTATTGTTTTCCTATATTATGTCCCTTTCTCCCACTGCAGCAGTGTCATTAATTTATACATTGAATTCAAGCATTTCAAACAATGCTTGACAGAACTTTTGTTATTGTTTGGTAGTTTGATTTCATCAGTAAGGCCGTGATGGACATTCTATTTGAAGAATCCATTGAAAAACATGATAGGATATTTGCACATCAGTGTGAAGATATGAATTTTATTTTTGAGTGGTACAGCAATTTTACAAATGAGTGCAGTGAGTGAGAAAAATATTGTTTCTGATTCACCATTTAATCAGTTGTCTTTTCATATAAAGACAAACTAACTGTTAGCGAAAAACAACCTTGAAAGTCAAATATCCTCACTGGTGGGGATAAGGACAATGTGCTGTTCCAGAAAATACCCACACCCCTCCCACGGAAGGTTTTTTTTTTTAGATTGAGGGCCCCCGCACCCCTCCAGAAATTCCATTTTAGTTTCATACTTTCTTTCAAAAGATTCTGCTTTTGAAACCCCCCTCCCCCTTGGAATTTCCATTAACCTTCCTTGAGGTGGGCATGGACATTTTCTGGAACTTCATAATGTGGCACTTAAGTCCTGGATTCAGTTTCATTATGGATTTTATGGTGCTGTATTTTCCAGCACAACACTCCTGTCCTGATAGAAATAATAAGCAATCTATGCAATGAATTGAAAATAAGAGACCTTTATTGCATGTATGCCGAATTTGTTACTTTTATTTCTGCTCCCCTTGTATTAGCTTCAAGAACGACTGAATAAACTTGGTGTGTGCCTGTCCACTAGGAGAAGGGATACCCTGCTTAAGCTCTTAGGAGGTCACTTTTCAGATGTAGTGGTGCAGAGAGTAAAGGAAGGAAGTGTGTTCCGAGGCACTGGTGACAACTGGGATCTGAAAATTTTGAAGGGACATATGAGAAAGGACATCCAGAGTGATGATCTGCACTTGTTTGCCAGTAACCTGATTGAAAACAGAATCAACTTCAATCACTTGCCCAATGACAGCCCCAAAGGGAACATAAAAGATTTCTCTCGACATAATTTCTCTTTAAATGTACCTGAATGGAAAAGGTATGCAGAATGTGCCAAAATCATTGTTGAGCGACTTGTTCTTGAGTTCTTTCCGAAATTTAAGTTCTTGAAAGCTGTTATACCTGACCACATTTCTTATGAGTACAGCCAACAAATGTCAGAGAAATCCACCATAGTAAGCTTGTCAATCATCAATGCAAATGAAGCAAAGTATGATGACTGCGTAAATATTTTAAGAACCTATGAAAAGTAGATTGCTGAAATCTATGTTCAAGCAGGGTTGCTAAATGAAATGCCACACACAGATAATCCACCAATTCCTGAAGGACCTGCAGCACCTGGACAGACAAATGCACACCAGCAAGAAACCCAGGATGAACCAATGAAGGACATGAAGATTGCATTTGCAGGTGATCAGCTAACTCGTGGGAGATTTGCTGGTGCCAAAGATTTGCTGTCTGGTTCACACACAGCAGCTGATCGCTTTGAACATTGCTCGCCCTTTAAGGCGGTGATGTGGCATACCAAAGCATCCCTCTCGCAGTATTCATACTCATTTCTTCACAAAGCAGAGTCTGTCAATCAAGTTGGCGCCTTAAAGTACTTCAGGGAGAAATACAATAGAAGGAATGCTACCCCTTCCAAAGTTCTTGACTCCTATGAAGAAAGTGAAGAGTTGTTCCTCAGTGTGGGGAAAGCTTACATAGTAACTGCTGCCCTGAACTTTTTTGGGATGTCAGACCTTGAGGAGAGGCCCTCATTGCATAAATTCCCAGAAAACGTTGCACGCGAGACCTTGGAAAACAAGAAGAAGTACTTTGATGATGCTTTTGGCAAGTTCATTGACAAGTTCCTTCCAGAAAGTAGATGTCAATGACTGCTGCAATGATGATGATTTTGTCAAGAATTATGCCCTTTGTTTTATTTTCTTGGCCACTCTTGTCATGCAAATGAAGGACACTGCAGTAGAGGGAGATGGCAGCAGAAACCTTATCCACCATAAACTCTTGCTGTCAGTTTTCAAGTCAATGGGGGCTTACAGCAAATATGCCATTGAAATGTTTGTGAGTATAGCCCAAATTGAGTGCCTGTTAACTCCACGCCTGGCTGAACAGTTCAAATGGGGATTTGTTTGTAAATTGGAGGGGTGGTGCTGGAAGAAATATTGAAGACGACCTGGCCCAAGTAATTTCAAACCGCTGCAGTGAAAGCATTGTCCAGAGGCAGGGGCCAAACAAAACCCTGAACTCTATTAGCAAGGTCTGCAAAGCAACCACTGGCATCCATCAGATTGGAGAGGAATTTGACTCTTCCGTAGGGATACACCAGACATCTGTGCAACATACAACACGTGACTCACTTAAAGATTATCAACTTAGAAATACACTTAAATGAAGGTCACTGAGGCCTAGTTAATCAATAGTGTATTTTAGGAGAGTCAATCAATGTTCACAGTGTTTACAATTTAAGATATTTTGATGTTGTAATGAACACCAGAGTTCTATTCAGTTCTACACAGATATAAGTTACAAAGACAGAATTTAAAGTTTACAGTATTTACAATATTTTTTATGATGTTCTGATCATCATCAGAGTTCATTTCACTTCTACATATAGTACTGAGCACAGATACTGATCAGTATCATGGTAACAACAGAAATAATTAAATATCAATTTTGTGTATTAAGAGAGTAAATCAAGATATTTCTACAGAAGTTCACATTATTTACAATTTATGGTGATGTTCTGATCATCATCAGAGTTCATTTCAGTTCTACATATAATACTGAGCACAGATACTGATCAGTGTCATGGTAACAACAGAAATAACAAGGAGCCTGATTGGCTTCGAAACTGGCTCGTTTGGTCTCAGTTTCCACCCGGTTATCATTTTACAGTTTTATATTAGCATTCCACAATATACAATCTAGAATGCATTAATATGCACAGTCCAGTCCACATTTACACTTTCATTCCACAGCCCACTTCAAGCACTCTTAAGGGACGGACTATTTTATTGTTAAGGGCGGGGGGGGGGGGGGGGTGTTAGGCAATTACCAAAAAAAAAAAAATTCCTGCACAGCAAAAGTAAAAAAAAAAAAAAGTAATGCACAGCAAGCCAAAGAAAAAGGGGTATGGAACAATCCCGAAAAAAAATTCTTGTACCACATCAAGATGGAAAAAAATATTATCACAAAAATTTCCCAACACCGCCCCCCTACCCACCCCCACCCCCCCCCCCCCCCCCCTCCCCGCCGACAAATATAAAATTGTCCATCCCTTTGCATGCTACAATTTCAGGTCTATATTTTTTCTCTGATCGACTCTGTAAAAGTCGCACACGAGCCACGATGGCCCACACGGCCGGAGCTTAACCCGGTTTCTGTAGCCTGAAGCAACTAGGAATATTGCTATCCCCCCCTGGATGGGATGCTAGTCCATCGCAGGGTTACCCCCAGCATTTTGTCGCCGGTACCCATCTATACACCTGGGTGGAGAGAGACAGTATGGAGTAAAGTTTCTTGTCCAAGGAAACAACACGACGGCAGAGACCAGGCACCGAACCACCGACCTTCAGATCGACTCTGTACTGTTAGAAAAAAAAAACATAAGTTTAGAACTTTGTATATTTTTATCGCTTTAAAATCACTGAAACCACCTACTAAGAAGAGCTAAAGCAGTTAATTAAATATCAATAGTGTGTATTAAGAGAGTAAATCAAGATATTTCTACAGAAGTTCACAGTATTTACAATTTATGATGATGTTCTGATCATCATCAGAGTTCAATAGTACTGAGCTCAGATACTGGTCAGTGTCGTGGTAAAAACAGAAATAATTAAATATCAATAGTGTGTATTAAGAAAGTAAATCCAGATATATGTACAGCAGTTCACAGTATTTACAATTCAGGTTGATGTTCTGATCATTATCAGAGTTCAGTGATCAGTGTTATGGTAACAACAGAAATAATTAAATATCATTGAATCAACAGTGTGTTTTAAGAGAATAAATCACGATCAGTATTTGACAGTATTTACAATTTATGTTGTTGTTCTAATCATCATCGGAGTTCATTTGAGTTGTACATACAGCAGTGTGCTCAGATATAAGCGAAAAGATTTCAGAAGAGAAGGTTTCATCCCATATGCCAAATGATTTCAACAAGTCTGCTTGTGATGCAATAAATTCCACTCCCTCCGTAACCTTTGCAACCAGATTCATATCCACAGAAATGTCAAATAGCATTGAACCCTCCTCTGATGTTGCTTGCGACTCATGGTCAGAAATTGCACTCCTGATTAACCTTTCAAGGATAGCACGGTTATTGTTAGTTGGAAATCTGACCTTGCTTCTAGTAGCTTGGGGGAGATCCTCTTCAGTTGTATTTAACTTGCCATCGCATATGCAGCAACAGTTCTCTTGTTGAACACTGGAGGATCCAAAGTAATCCAGACGGAGTTTCCTTTGACAGGTGTCTTCTGATCTGCAATATGATTTCATTGATTCTTCGACATGTTTTTTATTTCCAATGTCAGAGTTACTGTAATTAAGGGTAGCACATGATGAAAGTCCTGTACGGCCAGCACGACCAATTTCTTGCATGTAAGCTTCAAGGCTACTCGGTGGAGTTATGTGAATGATGTTGGTTACATAAGGAGCATCAACCCCCATGCCAAGTGCTGATGTTGCAAATAGCACCCTCACCCTTGATTGTTCTTTCTTTATTTCTGATATTATGTTTCTCTTCATGCGACTAGTTTGGGGGGCATGAAACTGTGCAAACAGTCTTGAAGTGGGTTCTTTTTTTTTCCAACATACTGTTTGTCTTTCAATATCCTTTCAAATATAATTAAATGACTGTCATTGAGTAGTTTTCTCTTTGAATTGCCAGTTCGTTGGATTCTGTCGTAACTTTCATTCCCATGGTGACTACTCAGACGCACTTTCTTGTCCAGGTATATGTTCACTCGGTTAGGGTTTCGTGCTACAATTTTGCAGTCATTTTTCAATCGCAGACTTTGTTTCAAGTCTCTCAATAAATGAGGTGGTGCTGTTGCTGTCAGAGCCATGGTAGATACACTGGGAAAAATGCCTTCAACACTGACAGGTCTTTGAAGTCTTTTCTAAAATCTTCACCCCTGAAAGAGAAAAAGAAACCCTGAGCTCAGGCAAAGTTCAACACAATAGGGCTTATACATGATTACCTCACACGCTCAAAATTCACCATCAAGCCTCATTTGCAAGAAATGTTGTCAAACCTCAGATACCTTCTTGTTGTTTTCACGAAATAATTCTTTAGATCTTTGCTGCCTAGGAAATTTGTCCACGATAAAATTTGCAATTTGCATTTTAAAAACGAGGCTTGGTGGTGAAATTCGTTTCTCTGATTTCATCATGCATAAGGGCTATTGCAGTGAATAATTTTCAAAAAATTTTTGTTGTGAACAAGCAAAGAAAGCATGTTTATGTATAGCATCTTGCTATTATGGTTCAGTTGTATATATACATGTAGTTGTATATAAACAGATAGAGAATAGAGCAGATTTCTGTCGAATTGTAATACATGTCGTTGCCGTAACCGAGATTTAGACTACCCAGATATAAGCTGAGTCTGTAACAAACATGGCATGAATAAACAAGGAATGAATATTTACTTACCATAATTCAACACAGTGAGCTTCATCAACAATGCAGGCAACAACATTGTCCTGGAAGACTTTGCTTCCCATCAGCTCTCGACCCTCCTTACTTAACAGAGCCTCTGGATGGGCGAATACAATTGAAGTGTTGCCATTAACCACATCTCGAGGAAACTTCGTTGAATCCGGGACCACGTGCTCGCTTGATTCTTGTTCATTTCCGAACAAGTTCTCGGTCGGTTCCTTCTCGTTTACAGCAAGCTGTAAGACATCAGCGGTTATCCTCCGAGCTTTTAAGACTTTCAGCTGATCTTCAATTATGGAATATAATGGACTTACCACAATAACTATGTTCTTGGTGGTCTTCACAGGAATGAAATGAGGTAGAAGGTGAAAGAGCATTGACTTGCCAAATCCAGTAGGTGGTACTCTAATAACATCCTGACCTTCCAGCATATATATTCGAAACACTTCACTTCAAGAAGTTTTAAATTACCGTTATTTAAAGAAAATTCGACTCGACGAAGAACTGACAAAAACTTTGGTTTACTCGCAGAGACCGCCATCTTGAAAGTTTCGTTAAACATATGTTAATTTAGAACACCCAAGATATTTGGGTGTTCTGAGATCATGTGACCAGCCGATCCCAGGGCGTTTTCCCGCCCCGCCCCCAAGCCAGGGTAAAGGTCCTGGGAACGAGGTTGCGTGCACCGCGTCTTCCAAGTCATCTATAGTTGCTTGACGGGAAGAAGACGTGTTGGTTTGCTTTCCCTTCAGCACGGATAGTCTTGAAAAGTAGGACTGGACCTGGTTTCTTGGCAGCCACCCATCTGTCGAGAACAATCGTTTGTTATCTTTCTTCCGGGTATTTCTCATGTCGATAGCAACTTTCTGAGCATTAGCTTCACATCCCGATTCTTCGCCAGCATCAAATCTTGCTTTCAAATAATCCTTCACTTGGGAAGAGTACTTCGTTCCACCTCCTCTTGGCTTTTGGAGTGCCTAACCAATTGGAAGGGAAGACCTGGGAGTGACCATTGAGGAAATGTCTGATTTCGGCCTCGGGCGGTTTTCGTGAGCAAGAGTAGAAAACCTTGCCGCCCAGTCACGTCGTAACTGGTCATAGACCGATTCTTGGCTTGGTTTGTTTTTATGTTGACCACAATCAAGATGACGTTGTAGGGAGTCAAATGTTTCAAAGCTAAAGTTGAAGCCTTCCTGTGGACATGAAAACAAGGCAGAAGTCTGTGACTGGGTTAATCGTTTGCTTTTCAAATTTCTCTTTAAAGAAACACAAAAAAAATTCTGATCTTCCTTGATTACCATCGTACTATGTCACTATAATTTACAGTGTTGCCCTGTCCCACAGAATAGGCTATGCGGACACGGATTCCCTGAGGCTCAAGCTCAAAGTTTTGGTAGGCGCTGAAGTTGGGGATTTTTGTCACATCAATTGTCTTGTGCTTCACCTCGCACACAGAAGCAATTACACTTTGAACAGGTCTCGCGCTGACTGAATGTCATTTCCCTCGTCACATGCAGTATCGTCGCACTGCTTGCTTCATGGGACAGGTGATACGGTCACAAATGTCCTTTCCATACTGTGGCTCTGAAGTCATACCTTTCTACAACGACTTCCGTTCTTTGACTAATTTCGTCAATAATTGCCATCAGCGAGTTATTGTTGTAACACCCCGCCTCGTCAGATGTTATGTAGACTTAACAGAGGGAAGGATTTTCTGTCTTGAGCGTGGGAAAGAGATTTTCTACGATAGAGCCAACAGCAAACCAGTCTTGAATACAAGAATCAAACAAGAGGGCAAACTTTACTACCACGGGTTCTTCTTGTCCTGTTTTGAAAACAACACTACTGCTTACATGCCAGCTCAATCCCCTCTTACCAAACCATTTGGACTGTTTCTCTCTATATTTTTGGTACTGAAACTTCATCGCCCAGTCCATTGTTATCAGCGCTGATGTTTCATCGAGTGATTTCAAGACATCTTGTTTGGCTAGATCTTGATTTTTCGAACGCAAAATATGGGCTTTCCAATCAAATATATCGGCTTCTTTGCTTGCAAGAAGTCGTACAAAATGTCTTCTTTCTGTTCATGGCTGTAAAAGCTAATTTGTTTGGCTCTCATTCCTTAAGGATACTTCAATTTCTTCTAAGAGTGATTTCAGGTTTTCGCACATGTCACACTGTAGACTGTGCAGATGCTCACATTCCTGTTTAAACGCTTCGTCGTTAGGATCGCTAAGGGAAAACACCCTACAATGATCCGCACATGGACTAGACTCTTCTTTGCAGTGAACTTTATAGTGTGTTTTCGGATACCTCTTGGCTTGATTAAGCGTCTCCTTGATGTTATCACCCCATTCTGGACTTGCGCCAGCCTTTTGGAGCTCCTCGACCACTCTCAAGTGTTTCAAAAGCTGTCGTTCCACCCGCGACTACGCTATCAAGACCTTTGAAAGCTTTTCTTTGAGACGATTCACGCACTTCAAGGATACGATAGAGAGTTATGACACAAAGACATTATAAGCTGAATCTGGAGTGCATAATAGTCCAAGATCAGTTTTTATAAAACCTCAATTTTCCCATACATTTTGTATAATTTTGATACTGTCGAGTTACAGAAAATGTATGGAAAGAACTGATCACGGGCTTCTTTGCACCCCTGATTTAGAGTATTGTTTCTTTGAATTCGTAAGTTACACTTTTCGAAGAGAATGTGTTAAATATATGAATTCCGGAAGAAATAGCTGGCTTTGAATTCCAATACAAATCTTTGAATTTCCCACTATTTTGCCCAGATAACCCATGATAGTAGTGGTTTCGGCTACTCGGCTACCACTTTTAGCACCTTGAACAATGGAAACAAAAGATCTATTGTTCTCGAGAACAATTGGCTATTGTTTAGATAACAATATATTCTATTGTCTTAACCCTAGATCTATTGTCCTAACCATAAGGCATTAACATATCAACCCTAAGAATTACAGCTACGCATGTCCTAATAACCCTAACCCTATTAGCATATTAACCCTAAGAATTACAACTGCGCATGTCCTAATAACCCTAACCCTATTAGCAAATTAACCCTAAGAATTGCCACTGCGCATGTCCTAATAACCCTAATTCAAAATGGCGGATCTCATTGTTTATTCAAAATGGCGGAATTGAGTAAAATATTTAAAATGGTGGATCTAATTGTTTATTCAAAATGGCGAAACTGAGTAATATATTCAAAATGGTGGATCTCATGATTTTTTCAACAATATCAGGGGTCCCATCCAGTCAAAGCGGGCCCCGCCAGTGTTTTTTTTTTAATATAAAAACCCCAAAAGAGGAGTGTGTTTATTGATAAGTTCAGAAGCACTGTTACAATCTGCCTATAAGGCTAAGCTATATGGTAACAAAATACAAGACATTGAAGTACGCATGCACAGTGCAAAAATTAACAAGCATAAGGAAAGGCGTAATAGACTAGATATAGCGAGTAATTAAATTAATCAAGGCAATTAAGATAAAGTGTTCATTATAGATAGTTCATTTGATATAATGAGGCTAATTACTAACGACATTGTGGCGGGGACCTGTCGCTAAAACCACATAGGCCTGTCGGCCCATGTGGTAGGCCGGGTCGACCCGCGCAAAAAGAGCGTGACACAATCTTTATTCAGAGTAGCAAGTAATCAAGAAATTAAAATAATAATGCTCATCCACAATGCTAAATTAATTAATATAAATGTTCATTGGAATGCAAAACTAAAAGAAAGGCGAAAAACGCGCGAAAATTAGATATACAGGAGCAAAGCAGAAAACAAAGCGTAATTAGGCGAAAAATAATTGGTCATTGGAAAATTAGGCGAAAAATAATTGGTCATTGGCATCCATTGAGCAGATTATATCATCACGCGACCAGAAGTACCGTACTCTGTCTAGTTTGTCACACTGAATGCGAAAGGAAACCACGAATAATTTGAGTTAATCATCTTTGGTGGAGATAAACAGGAGTTCCGAAAGGTAGTTTGGTTCCGAGCGTTCCAAATGCAAAAAATAATCGTGGCAATTAAATATCGATAAAGTGCAGGGAAGGTCTCATTCGATAAGGGGTAGAAGACGTCAGGAGGGGAAGCAGAGAAGGCACGAGCTGACAGGCAAGTTAAAACAGGCGCGAAATAGTTCCAAACTTCAGAGGCGCGGGGGCATTCCAGGAAACAGTGCTCGATGGTCTCGACTTGTGAGCACACCGCGCACTTGTCCATCTGGATGTACCCCACATTTCTTCAGATTATGGCGTACCCTGACGACGCGGTATATTAACTGCCAAAGAAGATCATTTTTCTTGTTCTCGATTGCCTTGAAGCGGGACTTGCGCCACACCGATTTCCACCAGTTAATTGGGCGACCGAGGTCAGACTCCCAAAAACCAGCGGATTTCGGCGCAACGCAAGGGAGGGAAACCAAAAGACCATAAATGCGTTTACAGGAAAAATCATCGGGTAACGATGATTTTTCTCGTGTAAACTTGAAACTAATGACAGTAAACTTGAAACTAATGACAGAATAATCTTATGAAAGCGGGAAGGTTCAAAAGATGCCGGACCAAAACCAGAAGAGAAATTAAAGCGGTTGTCAAATCTATAAAGCCTAGTACCTGAAACATACCCTTCAACGAAGTGCCATTTCTCACTCCCCAAGTCATCACGAAGCGATTGGAGACAGGAAATGCGTAAGCTGGCGCATTTAGCGCCAAAGTCAACGACATTGAGACCCCCCCCCCCCCCCCCCCAATCGGGCGGGGCGCAACATCGCTGACGGCTCACGCACTCCATTTTTCCTTTCTACAGGAATGGCCAAGTTATAGAATTAAATCTACAATTTATCCAACTTGTCACGCCAATTCTCATTGTCGACAGGAACAAGACCATTTGAAAAAAATACACCAAGAATTCTCATTTTGGTGACCCATTTCAGACCAAAAGGCGAAGCACCATTGGCTCTCCAACTTCCAAGCCACATGGCCTCGGACTTGGAAGTATTAACCTTAGCACCCGATCCTAGTTCATACCTATCGACAATTTGCAAAAGATAGCAAAGAGATCTTTCTTACTTAAGGAAATTGGTTGAGTCATCTGCATATTGGGAAATTTTGAATTGAAGGCCTCCAGCTCCAGGGAGCAGGAAGCCTTTAATCTCACTACATTTGCGTACCTGGGTGGACAGGACTTCGGAAATTAAAACGTAGAGGAGGGGTGAGAGAGGGCAACCCTGTCGCACCCTTCGCCCTAGAAAAACGGGACAAGAAAGACGATCATTAACAATGATGCGCGAAAAAACATTATTATAGAAAATGCTGATCCAATGACAAAAGGTAGGACCGAAACCCAATTTAGCCAGAACTCGCATTAAGAACTCGTGATCTACTCTATCGAAAGCTTTTTCCTGATCAAGCGTGACCAGGATGCCAGGTTCATTTGTCTTGTTTATCATTTCAAGAACATCACGGAAAAGTTGTAAATTTGAGAAAATAGAACGGCCAGGAACACTACACGTCTGGTCCTGGTGAACTACCGAGCTGAGGACGCGTTTCAGACGATTGGTAATAATTTTAGACGCAAGCTTATAATCTGTATTTAAAAGGGATATGGGGCGCCAGTTTTTGGGTAAGCGCTTGTCGTCTTTCTTGTAAGTTAATCGAATGAGGCCCTCGCGCTGGCTCGCCGAGAGCAAGCCATTGAGAGAGCACTCATTCAGAACAGATAACAGGGAATCCCCCAAAACATCCCAAAATGCTAGATAAAATTCGGGCGTGAGGCCGTCCGGCCCGGGTGATTTACCTGTTCGAAGACTCTTGAGAGAATCTAGAAGTTTATTAGCAGTGAACAAACCTTCACATCAGGCGCGCTCAAAATGGCTCAAGGAAGGCTCCAGATCATCGATTAATTCAGTTTGGATTTGCAAATCAAGAACGTCTTTAGTGAACAAAGATGTATAAAAATCAACTAAAATGGCTTCTAGATCAGCCGGTGAGGATTGTTCAACTCCGTTGCCATCTAGAAGACATTCGAAATAATTACTCGCCGCTCGTTGCTGTTCTAAGCGAAAAAAATAACGGGTGGGCTTTTCACCCTCTTCAAACCACTGCGCACGTGAGCGAATTTTTGCTCCCTCTGATTCTTTAGAAATCAAAGAAGAAAGAGCGCTTTCCAAATCGCGCACGCGAGATGCCGCGTCGACATTCCCAGAATGAACGACCTGCTTAGCGAGAATTAGGCGTTTGGTCAGTGAAGTCCGCTCAAGGTTAGTTTGTTTACGCTTTTGGATACAATAATTAATGCATGTCAGGCGAATCACACCTTTCGGGTCATCCCACCAAATCCCTAGAGAAGCGAAGTTGTCAATCTCGAGTTTATGCGACGTGATAACGGAAGTCACCATTCGCATGAACTCGGGATCGGATACAAGATTAGAAATAAACTTCCAAGTACTGCTCCGATTTGAGGTGAGATTGTCAAAAGCAAAATTCAAAAAGACAAAGTCATGATCTGAAAAGCCGCACGGGGAAACTACATTAAAACGAACACGCGCTACTAAAGCACGAGAGATAAAAAAGCGTTCTAAGCCCGAGGCTTGAGAATAGGCATTGCTTGCCCAAGAAAACGAAATCCCGCGTGGATTCAATATACGCCAAATGTCAGTTAAGTTGAAATCAGTTTTTAAATCAGCGAGACATCTCTTATCAGCTCCAAAATCCGACCTTAAAATAAGTCGATCGAGCTCGTTGTCAATACAATTGAATTCCCCGCCGAGAATTCGAACTTGTGATAAAAAATAGACGTGGATCTGTGCGAAAAAAGCTTTACGAGCGGAAATAGCATTTGGAGCATAAACATTAACTACATTAAAACAACTTGAACCCAAGGATACTAAAAAAATGAGGAGTTTTCATGAACCAAAGTTCCGCGTGTGTCCCTTTTTAGTGCAGTTAAAAATAATGATTTTGTTGGATATTCTGGATTGGAGAGTTTGGTGTTGGCCGACATTGCTCGCTCGTTAGGCCACAAACTGGATAAAAGCAAACAGAAATCTGATGTTAGCAAACCTACACAAGGTCGCCGATAGGACATACTCCTTCAGCGAAGCGTGCGCCGATGGCTGACAGCGCTGCGAAATCGCGACGATCTCTCGTTTCTGCAAGCTCTGGGGAGGACTAAAATTCGCTTGGAGTGGCCCTTATTAACGAAGCAATAGCGAAAAAATGTGGGGCGACGAGGGAACAAGGTTATTCAAGCAATCTTTCTGTTCTTCGCGAAGAGATACGATATTCGGGAAGTCTTTGAGTACGTTCTTTACAACGTTTTCGATCTCAGCGTGACTCGATGATAGCTGTATCGCCTTACTCATCAGCGCTCGAGTGTCAACAAAAAGTGTCATAATTGACCAATCAGAGGGCATACCGGAATCCGGTATACCAGAACAACCTTTTGTTAAGTTTGTTTACAGGCGTTCCCTCGCTTCCTCTCCCCAATTTCCCGCTATTTTTCTCTCGCTTTTCTTCGCGCCTTCCCCAACTATTCGCGCTTTCCCCACTATCTGAACGCCTGGAATAGTAATGTGGTATGGGCGCCCTTATCTTATCGGTTCTTTGTTCGGGATGGCAAAATCACTGTCTCATTCTCAGGTTATTTCTCCTTTTATAGTCTGCTACTTGTATTAAGACTTTGTAGGACCGGAGTAAGGGATGGACCATTATTTTTTGACGGGGGGGGGGGGGGGTTGGAAATGTTTTTCATGGCAAACATTTAATTTGTATGCGGCTCCTACTGCAAACAATTTTTTTTGTGTCTCCGTCTTCCTGCAAACAATTTTTTTTTTAAATAAAGTCAGGCTCTGGGCGCGCACGCTTTAGCGGTCCCCAAAATCCTTTTTTGAAGTAGCTTTACATACCTTTAAGAACTACTGGCGTACGTACAGTGCATAGGACATGCTGTAACCACACGGTGTGGCTGGCTTGGTGTTGGTGTATCGAAGCCCTGACCCTCTTTGCTGATATTCCCACAACCCGTCATATTCATACCATCCAGACTTCGATGTGACATTTCCGGGAAGACACATGGCCGACTTGAAGTGGCTTCCATTTCCATAAGTAATTCCAAAGAGCTTATAGGAAGTAACAACAGTCACATCCTTTATCTGTATGTCATCAGGAAGTTGGCTAGCTTCTGAAAGTTGTCCATTCCATACTAGCATGCTAACGTTGAAGGGTACAACGAGTGGTATTCCTTTCACAAACACCCTATACGACTGTATTCTCATGCCTTGGCACAATGTACCTCGGTTATTGCGAAGGCAACGAGAAGGTGTCTTGTCGTGTAACCAGGAGGAAACAGAAAGATTTTAAAAGGTATTTGCTAGGGAGTTTGTAGGTACATCACTAGGGAGAATTACTTCGTATGACTTTAAAAAAATGACTCGTTTGGGACAGTTTGTATCACTGCAAACACTCGAGGATACTGTTTCAAGCACACTCGCCAATGCTGAGATAACAAGGTCAAACTCATTACCGAAAATGTTAACAACAGGAGCGATGTTAGTTCACTTTGTTTGGCAATTACTCCAACCAGTCCTTCTAAAGGCCAGAATTCAAAAGAGGATGTGAAGACTGATAACATGAAGCTTTCTCGGGCCAGTGCACAAAAGAAAATTAAGTTAGCTGAAGACAAAAAAAAGTGTACAGCAAGGATGTGAAAAGATTTTATTTGTTGATGATTTTGAAAACCAGTGGTGTGTTTTTGATGAGTCTGGTTCAGACACAAACTCTGAGTCAGCCTCAGATGACACTGATGTAGAATGTTTAAACTGCCTGCACACTGACAATTTTATTATTCCAATATTAAACACTTAATGACTGGTCCCGAGGGAAACAGTGAATTTTGTGTGAATTCACTGTTTCCCGAGGGATCAGTCATTAAGTGATTTGTTATATAACAACAAAAAAAAAACACAACACAAGACAATTTGAAAACCGCGCCGAGCACTCGATCCATCATAATCATGCCACCTTTTGTCAAGGTCTGATCACGTGCGCTAGCGGGCAACAGTGCAATGTTACCCTCTGACGTCAAAATTGTTGCCCGCTTTCGCAAATGTTGCCCGCTCGGCACAATTGGCGGGAAACAGTTTGTTTGTTAGATGTCATGTGACGATGAATCAACCAATCAACGCGCGCGTTGTATTGACTAAAACTCCAGCTATATAACAAATGATTTTATTCATGTGATTGTATTCATGTGACTTGATTTGTTTCACATGACATAAGTTCTCACAACAGACTTGTAAGAAATTTGCATAGGAATTAGTCGCAAAACATTGTTCAGAATTTTTTTCTGTTGTTTTTTTCCGCGTTTTCGAGAAATTCCGTATGTTTTCACACTGACACGGTTCGATATATATAGTTTTTAATTAGACGTAAGGAGTTTTGACGGACGCAAAAAAAAAAGGAAATCACTTTCAAAATGTCCAGTTCGAAAAAAAAGGATGCTGAGCGTGAATCGAAGTGCAAAATGGGTGCAAATCCCGGACCCAACCCACGAGACCATCAAGGAACACATGCTCTATTAAGACTAAGTTTTATTATTTAAAGGTAGATACGCATCAAAATGAAAATCCTTTTAGATCGATTTTAATGTTGCATTAAAGACTCCAAATGCAACACATCTTTCGGCCGGCCAGCACGAACTCACCTCGAGCTGCCCAAAGCTGTATTTCAAGTGCCCATCCACGCACAGCGGACCCATCTGCCACTGTCGCAAAGCATGTCAGGAAATCCACTTAAGCGTTACTTAAGTGTCACGACATATCCTACAACCCTACTTACATTACTAATGTTCACGTTTGGTATATATATATATATAAGACTTCGAAGAATCACTGGCTTCATTGTGGTACAGCCTTCATTTCCAAAATAATCAATAGTAAACAACGTGGTTCGCAGGGACGATGACTGAATGAAAGGAGTACTCTTCGCCATGTCGGACATCTTGTAATCATGTTTAAAATATATCACAAAAACTTTCTTAAGCATGTGCATGAGTATAGGCTGCTTGGAGCCTCTTGTTACAAGTAATTTAAAATAAACCTACTTAAATTTACCTGAACCATACCATCTGGAATGAATTCTCAGAATTAGAAGAATCTCATATCGGGAGTCCAATGACTTCCAGTATGAATTTAGATTGACGCAAGTTACAGCCCCGTTCAGCGTTTTTCTTCGAGTCTTCGTTTTGCTCCGAAATTTTCTGTGAAACATTACATAGCCTTGCATATCGATTGAATAAAGTAGACTTAGATACAAAATTCTCGAGAAATGGGATAAAATTCTTTCCAGAATTTCTTCAAAAAAGCTCTAAAATTCTTTCAAAAATTTCTAAAATTCTCGAAAATTCTGACCGTGAGCTGGTAGATGGCTCACTGGAATCAGCCATATTTGCTACCAACAGACTGAACAGAGATGTGGAAAGCATAATTTGAGTGGGGAACCGCTGATTAACTGCACTGTAGACACTACTGCGAGGGTGAGCCCTCAAGTTGGTCAGCGGTGTCACCTGGAATCTGATATTTCTCTAAAATTCTACCAAATTTTACTCATTGTCTAAAATTTCAGAGATTTTCTAAAATTCTTTTCGATGTCTAAAATTCTCAAAAACACTCCGGAATTTTGTATGTAATCCAAGAATAAATAATATTATTATAGCCTAATATTATTATAGCCTAATAGACCTCTGCCAGCCAATGCCCAAACTTCCGCAGTCAGTAAAGGACAGATGGTTATTTCCTTGATGTTTGCTGGCGTTTGGAAACATGCACCTCGCGCTAAAATAAGTTGAAGTTCGGTTTTGCACCAACTAAACTTTAGCAACTTTTTTTGGCTTCATATATTCTTGCTGCATGATACAAGAGGCACGATCTCACACGACTGAGTCTTTTATCTTGAACCAGGTCCACATTCTCCACCGACCAAAACAGATCAAGACCATTCCTTGATTTGAAAAGACGTACGTATTCTCCCAATTGGAATATCCATAAACTGTCTGTTTTACTGAGGCAGCGAACAAATTGATACCGGAAGCATGAAAGAAAATCGACAGCTCAAAACGTTGTCCATTTCAGTGCATAATTCAATTATAAAAGAGATAACAACTCCTCGTTGAACGCAACCCAATTTAATGTTTTCTATTCAGCATTTTGATGTCAATTTACCTTTTACAAGACTTTTATTTGTTTCTTTGGTTGTTCTAACTTTACAAGGGACTACTATCTTTCACATTGAATCAAATACGGAATGTAGGCAGTGCTAAAGCTACAATGCCACGCAAGCCAACTAAAAAAAAATAAACAGATTTGGTGCAAGATATCTAAGTTTCAAAGGAGGTAACCATTACAGACGCGATTGAAAAAAAAAACAATATCAATTAGAAATTTTGGTACAAATTGAATTTATACTGTCTTTTTTTTTAGTCGTAATCAATGAGATTGAACTTTGACATTTTTGTAGGAACGTGACATCGGGAATGTTTACACGGATGTTTTCACAGTGCATATAGGCTGATTACTCTTATCGTGTGATCAGTGACTGTAATCTTCAAACAAGATTTCATAAATAATATGATCCAGAATGCGAAACAAAAAGATTTGAACTGACAGAGAGGAAATCTGTAGCTGGCGGTTTCAACAGAACGTAGTTGATGTGTCAGTCACGGCCGGCGAAATGCCAAAGGTCGGTGTAAGCAGATGTTTTACATTCGGTTTACCGGGTTGTGTACTCCGATTTATGTTGTTTCAAACGTAAGATACAAACGACGTTCCATAACAATGCACCGTACTTGGATTTATGATTACAAGCCATTTTTATGATTTTTTAACAACGGTGTATATTTTGTTTGGATGCTTTGCGTTATGGTTTCAATATGGCGGCCGTCGGAAAATATGTCAAATTAGGAAACTTCAAGGAGGGCCCAGCGCAAAACTAATAGAGATCCCAAGAAAATGAAAGCAAAACTAATATTAGCTATCCTTTAACTGTATCCACAGTAAAGTCTGGGGATTTATTTTGGCGTACCGGCAGGGTTTTATGGCAGGTAATTTAGGCCACAAAAGTGGCTTCGAATAAAGGCTCACAACTTGTCTGTAAAAAGAAAATAACTTCCTTTTTTAACATCGTTACATTTGGTAAGGACTAAACTATAACATAATGTCCATAAAAGATTTACTGTCTATTTTTCACTTAAGCGAGACCGCTATAAACAATACGAAATTTCGTTCCTTCGTAGAAACAAACTTGAATCGATCGGACCCAACGGTTTTTATTTAGTTACTCTTAAACAAGCGGATATTAGAACAAACTAACCCCATTTTGTTTACTACGATACAATAGTGTATCAATAAAAAAGTATCAAGGAAATCGAACTTTGATTTTTAGTGATTTTTAGTGACTCTTAAGGATTTCCGGACTTAATGATGTCATTTAATTACCGGACGGGCCTTATACACATTGGCTTATACACATGCTACAGCCGATGTGTTACCGTAGTGACCTCACGATAGATAAGCGAGCATGGCGTGCGTAAATAACGGTATTTTCGTTCAGGGTGTTGGCACTGGTCAGGAGTATTGCGATCGCATATTCCCACGGTCAATCTGCTTTGAAATGGCGTCGAAATTGCGCTCTGAATGTACAGTCAAAGCACTGGAGGGCCAGAACTCTGCTTTTTTCAGGTTAAATTAGTCAAATTCCTTAGGGTTAGTGCAAATTCAACAAGGGTTTGTGATATTATTCGCTGTACGATGAAATGAGGCAAATCTGAGCGAGAAAAAAAAAATAAAAAAAAAATGTCTTAAATTCGACATAGGTTGGTTATGCTCTCGGCCCTTCATTTATCAGCACAATTTTTATATTTTCAAATTAACGACAATCACAAAATTATAAACCATTAACAGCCCGATTATAATACTCGCAGAGTTCTTGTTACCTAACAATTTAAATTTACATGCAGTATAAATAACTGGCCTGCAGTACAATGCACTTTTCACGATGATTCTGTAATGTACATGTAAAATTGTTTTATTATCTTTCAGTACCTCCAAGAATAACTGTGGTCCCTCAAAGGCATTCTCTAGTTAATATTGGGACGAATTTTACACTAACATGCGATGCTTCTGGTGATCCGCACCCCAAAATCCTGTGGACAAAAGAGGGTGTTGCAGCCAAAGGCTATAATGTCTCTGGTTACAGGCTACATCTTGTTGAAGTGGACAGGACTGATGTTGGATTATACAAATGTACTGCTAGTAATGGCTATGGTACTGCTACAAGTCTTGCAGTTGTTAGCGTAAAATGTGAGTAAACATTCTGCTATGAGTAACCACATTCAAATGTAAAATGGTCCTACTGTAAATCCTCTATTAATTAAGCCATCCCTCCCTTTCATATAAGCCTCCCCATCTCTAATACCCCCACCCCCTCCCCCCATTTTTGGAGCAGAAAGTTTATTAAGCCCCCCTCTCTGTTTTTAGTAGACTATTCCAGAGAACTGCAGCAACTGTAGCAAAATGTGTTTCGATGATACATGTACATGTAATTTGCGGATGGGAAAGTTTATTTGTGGAATCGTAGAGAGAGTATGTAGTTATATAATTTCAATTCACAAGAATTTTTCATAATACCGGAACAAGTACATTGTAATAAGGAGAAATAGACTATTTTTTTGTGATCATTTCCTTAAATAGTTAATGGTTGTTATCACTTTATTGATATATTACAAGGAGAATGTTGATGCTTATCTCTATTTTTGCACCAGGTCCAATTAATACATGTCAAACCAAAACAGTTGGAATTACTATAAATGACGAGCAATGGCCATGGAAGTCAGCCTATAACGACAGGGACTCAATTGAGTACAAGATATTACAGTCTAACCTCACATCAGCAGTAAGTTACCCCATTGTAGCCATGCACAATAAACGTTTTCAAAGAACCCTATTTTCTCAGTAGAATAGAAAATTATTCTTTTTGTGTCACACCAACAAATCACAAGAAAAGTGTTTAGAATTTTGAGAAGTGTGACCAAAAACACCCGTTAAAGTTTTCAGCAACCTTTAATTTTGTGGGTGTCATCTTAAATATAACTGTCAGTGTTTTACTTTGACGGCATTTACTCTCAATAGATTGCAATTGTTTACACCAACAATCCTGGTAAACAGTTTTATGAACAAGCCATTACGGAATTAAGGTACAGTACTGTTAAAAAGTGCAGGTGCCATCTCGGCAAAACCCTGTCTGACTTCTTTGAAATCGCCTTTGTTGTTTTTTGGAATGTTTAACATCACTTTTTCTGCAGGGATTTTGTTTTTGCCATTTAAGATCCTTTGATAGCAACTTTAAGAAAACTTACTATTGAAAAATAACATACATATGTATGAAGTTTTAGAAGTCATATATCGAACATGAGATAGAGGATTTCTAAACACAGAGAAGTGGTGATGAAACATTCTTCCAAGTGTTTGGTATAGCTTCTAAAACTTAATATTGAAAACAGAGGAAACGAAGGAATAACAAATTAATCGCCAAACTCTGTTACATAAAATTAATATCGGGATTCCAAACCACCATCACGCTTATGATTTTCTTTGTTCAAACCACTGTCACGCTTATGATTTTCTTTGTTCTGAACCACAGTCACACTTATGATTTTCTTCATTCAAACCACAATCACGCTGATGATTTCGGCTTTGTTCAAACCACTGTCACGCTTATGATCTTCTTTGTTCAAACCACCGTCACGCTAATGATTTTCTTTGCTCAAACCACTGTCACGATTATGATTTTCTTTCTTCAAACCACTGTCACGCTTATGATTTTCGTCATTCAAACCACTGTCACGCTTATGATTTTCTTTGTTCAAACCACTTTCACGCTTATGATTTTCTTTGTTCAAACCACTTTCACGCTTTTGATTTTCTTTGTTCAAACCACTGTCACGCTTTTGATTTTCTTTGTTCAAACCACCGTCACGCTTTTGATTTTCTTTGTTCAAACCACTGTCACGCTTATGATTTTCTTTGTTCAAACCACTGTCACGCTTTTGATTTTCTTTGTTCAAACCACTGTCACGCTTGTGATTTTCTTCGTTCAAACCACTGTCATGCTTATGATTTTCTTTGTTCAAACCACCGTCACGCTTATGAGGTATTTCATTCAAACCACAGTCACGCTTATGATTTTCTTTTTCAAACCACTGTCACGCTTATGATTTTCTTTGTTCAAACCACTGTCACGCTTATTTTTTTGTTCAAACCACTGTCACGCTAGTGATTTTCTTTGTTCAAACCACTGTCACGCTTATGATTTTCTTTTTTCAAACCACCGTCACGATTATGATTTTTTTGTTCAAACTACTGTAACGCTTGTGATTTTCTTTGTTCAACCCACTGCACGCTTATGATTTTCTTTGTTGAAACCACTGTCACGCTTATGATTTCCTTTGTTCAAACCACTGTCACGCTTATGATTTTCTTTGTTTAAACCACTGTAACGCTTACGATTTTCTTTGTAAAAACCACTGTCACGATTATGATTTTTTTGTTCAAACCACTGTAACGCTTGTGATTTCCTTTGTTCAAACCACTGTCACGCTTATGATTTTCTTTGTTCAAACCACTTTCACGCTTGTGATTTTCTTTGTTCAAACCACAGCCACGCTTATGATTTTCCTTGTTCAAACCACTGTCACGCTTATGATTTTTTTTGTTCAAACTACTGTCACGCTTATGATTTTCTTTGTTCAAACTACTGTCACGCTTATGATTTTCTTTGTTCAAACTACTGTCACGCTTATGATCTTCTTTGTTCAAACTACTGTCACGCTTATGATTTTCTTTGTTGAAACCACTGTCACGCACATTATTTTTTAATTGTTCAAACCACTGTCACACTTTTGATTTTCTTTGTTCAAACCACTTTCACGCTTGTGATTTTCTTTGTTTAAACTACTGTCACGCTTATGATTTTCTTTGTTCAAACCACTGTCACGCTTATGATTTTCTTTGTTCAAACCACTGTCACGCTTATGATTTTCTTTGTTCAAACTACTGTCACGCTTGTGAGTTTCTTTGTTCAAACTATTGTCACGCTAGTGATTTTCTTTGTTCAAACTACTGTCACGCTTATGATTTTCTTTGTTCGAACCACTGTCACGCTAATGATTTTCTTTGTTCGAACCACTGTCACGCTTATGATTTTCTTTGTTCACAAGGGATGAATTGTTAATTCGTTTGAGAACCCGAAATACAAACTTTACTGTAATTTTGTTAGTCATTGTCATTTTAAGTATTATGAGTTTTAAATGGGAGAGTAAGTATTTCCTTGGCCTTTGTTTGTTGTTGTTTTTTTTTGTTTGTTTGGTTGGTTGTAAATAATGTAAATTGTACAATTGACAGTACATGTCTGTTTAATATTTAGAAATGGTAGTATTGTGGCCCATGTTCAGTTGTTGTTTGGATCAGGAGTCAATGATCCATTGCAGCCTCTGCGAGATGAAGTAGCGAATGGAAAGCTTGGTCCATTTGACGTAATGAAGGAGTTGGTTGTAGATCCAAGTATGCACTAAAAAGTGTAATTTGCTTCCAGTTTTGCTTATTGCAATGTACGTTTGTTCCATCACAAGAACGTGCTCGTCTGAAAACGTTTCATCTAAATGGTCACACGTTTTTCATCCATAGCCTATAAAATTAGAAATACTTTGTACAGCATAATAAACAGCATCACAGTATTTTCCAATGGTACTCGTTAGCTTTCTTTAAATGGTCACCCTTTTGAATTTCATCACTGGGATCCAAAAATTGTTCTCCCCTCCACCCAGCCTGTAATACGTTTTTACATGACTTGCAAAGTTTATCCTCAGACTGTATTTATGTATTTTTTAATACACTATCTAAAACAGGAGTGTTAACCCTCGGACGAACACGCAAACGTATACCCCAACCGTGGTACAAGGGGGGGGGGGGTTGTTGCAACACCCACTTGGGTTTTTGCGATGTTGCAATATTTGGGAAAAATTTTACATCTTATAGATAGTCCGCGATGTGCTCTACAAGATAAGATAAATATTATGGGTTGGGGCGCTGCTGGGGGTCCGTGCGTCATCCAAAATGGCCGCCAAGGTGGCGCCATCTTGAATTTTACTAAAAATTCAAAATTATCGGAAAATTGCGGAAATTGCAAATATTGTTTGCTAGAGATGCAAAATAACATACAATCACGCTTTTTTCTTAAAAAATGGGTTGACCACATGTTACTTATGACATCATATCTCGTTACCATAGCAACCGGTTGTCGCCAAACTTTACCAAAATGTGTCTGAAGGATAAATAAACAGCTACTGTAAACGGCATGTGCTAATCTTAAATGGCCTTGGCCCCTTTGTAGGTCCGAGGGTTAATATAATATTATTTATACGCACAACATGAAAACAGACACCAAAAGCCAGCAGCTGTTGTGTGTACAATAATCTTTCAATCATAAATAAACCCAGATCAAGGCGTTTTTAAACGGGATGTCAGATACGTGTTCTTCTGTGAGCGACGGTTTTGTTTGATACATTTATAATTACTCGTGGCGCAGCTAACGAGTTATGTTTTGGGCTCTGAGTTTTCTAATTTGTGTGAAACATTTAAGTGCATTAGTGCATGCAAATTTATGCACGCACATTTTAATTCCACTGGTCTGATTGGTTGACACTCGACCTCAAGATGGCGGAAAAATCTCTCCGTGTGTTGACTTGACAAGAAGAAGGAAGATTTACAGGGTACAAGTTTTAAATTCAAAACAATGCAAGGCGTTCATGGATTGATAGAAACCGTTTAATATTGTGTTCGCCGCTTATTGCTGTGGAATTTTGTTCTGACAAGTTTTGTGTTTTATATAACTTGCCATTTTCTTAGCGATCGAGGTATCAAGTTTCGGCTACTGAATGTAGTATAGTCTTACTTTTTAGACATAATTTTATGTTTCTCCGTAAAAGCACTCAAAACAGTCGTGAATCAATACTGCAATGAATGGGTTAAAGACGACACGAGTTCAAGCTGTGTACAGATTCTTGTAGAACCAGGTACTGAACTTCGCACGGTCTCTGGCAATTTTTCATCAAAATTTGCTTACGAAATTTCCCGCCATAGCATGCAAAACACGAGGGACCTAAAACGAGTACCATCATTGGCCAAATAGATTATAGTTTCTTATGCGTATGCTATGCTTCGTTTTCACTTGGATAAGAGGCACGTGAGCATAAGCAGAGGCACAAGAAAGAGGGAAAATGTTGATCAGTATGCTTATTGCATGCTTGAAATGGCTTATGCTTATCTATTGGGCCCGTTTTCACTGGACATAAACGCCGTAAATGCGTCCGCTTATATGCATATGGTGATGTTGCTTATACTAGTGATTATCAGGCTCTGTTCAAATTTGTTTTGTGTTTTCCATTCAATTATTGATCAGTGTTGATATTCTCAGTTTATCCACGATACCAAAAGGCCTAACAGACAGGTTTTCATTTGACACTTTGGCGGCTATCAATCTTCAAAAAGTTTAGTAGTTGATGTGTATTGGTGACTGTATTAGGCTTATTCACTTTGTTAAGAGATTTTTGTTATACGTTTGGTCGCTGATGAAGAAAACCTTCGGTGGGTTGTTGATCGTATTAGACCCATTCACATATATTAGAGCAGTTTTTAATTGAGTGGTAAAACCAAAACCAAAGTAATTACTCTGACCAATGACAGCAGTCGTAAACAATCCAATGATCTGAACCAATCAGAGCTCGAAGCAATTACATGTCAGCGGCGCCAAGCGCGGGAAAACGCGTGCGAGCAAGTCACGATTGGTTTTGGTTTTACTTCTGATTGGTCGAGAAAGTGGCGCGAGATTTTTTAGCCAATCAAAAAGCGTAGCAATGAAAATCCAAAGCAATTGTGTAATAACTTTTCACACTCAATTGAAAACTGCTCTATTGAGAGACGTATCGTATATGTTGTTAATAAATGTAATTACGTATATAATAACTGAATTTCTATTAATCTTTCAGCTAGTCCTCCAAGAACGACCCTCATACAAGGAACGACCCTCATACAAGGAACGACAACTGGAACAAAAGCACCACCCAATACTACTGGCGAAGATACTAACTCAGGTCTACTACACACTTAACTCAACTATAAAATGTTCGTGATTGAATTTGACATCAATTAATTACTATAGTAGAAATTAATAATTATAATAATTTAAATGTTTTTTGCTTAAATAAAACATAGTGAGAATTTTTATTTAGCAATTTATAGTGCAATTGAAAATGTCAAGCTATTTGTCACTCGTATTATAATGAGGCAATGTTTATTTACTAAAACTTATCCACAGGGCTGTATTATCCAAGGTAAATTAGGCTAGCCCTTCATTTATTGGTTTCTAATGCAGCAATGACATTCTTATACCTCTACAGGATTATCTACTGCAGAAGTGACTGGAATTGTTATAGGCGTTATTTTTGGCATTATTGTGGCTTTAACTGTTTATATCTTTTGTCTTAAAAGACAAGGTAAGCCTTTAACTGTTACTTGAAATATAGAAATGAAAAACTAGCGCTTGAAGCTGTGTAATAACAAAAGAAGGGAAGCGAGGGAGATCATGAACAACTGCTCGAGAAAACTCGATCATGGTTTAATATCCCAGAATATGCAACTTTGCATAATTAACAATGTCACCCATGGATTACGTCTTCTCCCCCTCTAAGTCCAGGGTAAACTTTCTTAATATAAACACAACTGATTGCTCCGTAATGTCAAAATGCCCTAAACATCTGTTAAAATATTAAAGAAACTGAACATGTTTCATAATGTTTACACAGTCATATAAGTCTTTAGGGGGCTCTCCTTGTACGCTGAGGCCTTTCAGACAACATCGGTGGAGACAGTTGGGTCTCTGCTACTCAAGTAGTTTAAGGCCTGGGTCAAGGGCTTTGACCAGGAAAAAACGGTTTATTCGTAATAAATTTTACAAACGGAATTGAACTGAATCAAAATTTGACACATAGAAGGATATTATCGTCCTTAACATTTTTAAGTATAATAAGCTTTGACATAGGTCACGTGACATGTCACGTGGCCATTTTTCTTAAAATAGCAAATATTTGACGAATTGGTGATGGGTTTAAGAGAAAACATCAAATAAAAATGCTTTTCTGATGCAGATTAAATATCTCCAGCCCTTCACGTTTGGAATGAGTGTCCATTAATCTCTTATGAAAATATATGAGGACAAAGATCATTTTTCAGTCCAAAATTCAACCTATAATTATTTATAACTGTAATTTAAAGACTTGAGGACAATCATTCCAAACGTAGAAGGTTAAATATGTTAAACCTCCATCGGAAAAGCTAATTTATTTAACTATACAAAGAAAATACGCTACCAAATCGCCGATTTACGTAACTTTAAAATTTTGATCACGTGACATGTCACGTGACCAAACTTTTGCGTTAAGGCAAAAGAAAACATCAAGATTAACATTCAGAGAAAATTTCATTTTGATCTCGGTTTTTCTCGGTGAAGATATTAAGTGTCAACCATATTTTCCGAACACACTTTAAACCCAGGCCTTAAACTACTTGAGATGGAGGACTTGTGGTCGAGTCCTCAAAATCTCTGCTCAGTCTGCTTACTTCTTTAGTGGGTGTGCTGTCTACTTGCACTTGATTTTCTGCAGGTGCTGACGGAGTTTCCTCGGCATGCATGGCAGAATAGGATAAATATTCATCTTCTACCATGGGTATACCATGCCGTTTAAGGAGGTGATCTACATGCGATGAGTTACCAGTCCATCTTTACATTTAATCGTATATAAAAATTGAACCCGTGGTACTTACAAAGTGGACATTCTTCAACTCAGGACCAGGACTCATGTTTTTTTTACCAGGACCATATCTCTGTATGCAAATTGTCACTCTTCTTTCTTATTATCATGATATACCTTCTGGTAAAGTTGTTGGTATTGCAAACGAATAAAATCCAGTCGGGTTCGAAAGCGGTGGTTTAGCAGGAGCTCTGCGGGGAGATCCCCGTCGTTGTTTGGAGCGTTGATCTATAGAGCGTATGCACATGACGTCACGGCGGCCATATTGGTGTACCAAAACAATAGAACGGCGGCCATGTTGGTGTACCAAAACAATCCTGTGGGATTTGAACGCTTTTCTTATGTTAACACTTTCTTTTGTTCCAATAAATTTGCATAGCTGCTTGCCACGTGAGTGCATACGCTCTATAGGTCAACAAAAACCTACTAAGTTTGGTTAGCGCATTGCCTCCAGATCCATTCAACTTTTTCATCTCTGCTTTAAATATGTGGACAAACCGCTCGGCAACCATTAGACGAAGGATTTCTGCATGGATGCTGTTTTAACATGTACAATTCTAATCCAGTGCCATTGTCTGTTATTCTCAATCCATTGTCAACAGAATCAGTAGCATTAGTGCTAAAAGTGGGATATGCTTCCATCCACCTCCTATAGGCATCCAACACAAGCTTAACAATCAAAGGCTCCCGTGAGCCAGCTCATGGACGAATTAGAGTAGAGATAGTTGCCATCTTTCTTGATTTGTCACCTCACGAGACTCTTTCGACATAGCTGATGCTACATGTGGCACTACGCAGGATGCATGTTATACATGAACCTAGTATATGGCCTTGCTCGCCACAAGTCTCTCGTAGCTCAGTGATTAGAACATCCGACCTGTGTGCGGAGGGTCATAGGTTCGATTTCGGTCGGGGACTGTTTTTAGCAGATACCATGTATATCATGCAGCTCTATTGTTTTTAGGTCTAGGGTCTATTGTTTTCCATTGTTGTGTTGTTTGTTCTATTGTTTTCTCAGCAAATCAGAGAAGACCTTGTAAGAGCTGCGTACTGCCCCGTTTTTAGGGGTTTCAATAGAAGCTGGCTACCGGCGGTGCACCGACTCCTACTTCGCCTCTCATCGCCGGTTACTGACAACAGATAACTGTCTCACTTTTCACTCAATTTATGCTCAGAATGCTGGAAATTGGATAATTTCCAAGCCTCAAAATTTCAACATTTTCTGGGGAGCATGCCCCCAGACCCCCTAGTGGGACGGACCTTACGGCCCCTTATCTGTTACAGCCGCCTGTTATACCTTGGTCAGCCGCTACTTCAATTGTTATTGAAATCCCACGCTGACTTAAGTTTTTTCTTTGTCCCACGCTCGTGACATGGACATTACATCTTTATGATTTCATTACCGAGCTTAACATTTGTCATCTTTCTGTATTTATCGTAATTAACAATGGCCGTGTTTTCATTAGCGATTTTTCAAGTCGCTGAGCGAGTGACAGTCGGAAATCTCGTCAAAACAGTTGCTTGTCCAACTCGCTTAAAGTTAAGCGAGTCGGCGAACTACAATAGAATTATCATCAAATTTAAGCCACCAAACCAGGTCGCTTAAGCTTGTCGGCAATTAATTTCGGCCAATCACATTTCGCCAGCGTTCAAACAATAAAGAAGGGCATTGTATTGTCGTTCTTTTGTGTTGTAATTTTCTATTTTTTTTAACAAAAGAAAATATATCGCGCATGGTATAAGAAAAATGAAAAAAGGTCTGTCCGTGAAAACGCATAAATTTTTTAAGCTGCTTAACGCGGTCAGTAAACAAATCACCTACAGGAATGTTAAGCGAGAAAAAGCGCCTCGTGAAAACACAGCCAATGTCACGCATACATTACACGCTAGAAGGCGAAATATACCACACAGCTTTTTAGGACCTCTAATTTCATTGGACCTGGGTATCACGCAGCTCTATTGTTCTCAGGGCTAGGGTCCATTGTTGTGTCGTTTGTTCTATTGTTTTCTCAGCAAATCAGGGAAGACCTTGTAAGAGCTGCGTACTGCCTGAAATATAATTAAATTTATGTTCAGTGTTACAATTAAGCCAGGAACACGATCTGTCTGAGCGGCACGATAATAAACGGCTGAAGTACTGCGATATTGCCCAGCTTCTAAGAATAGCATATTCCTGTTCTTTTCACTTTACCGAAACCATATGATTTAGTAAACGTACTGTTTTAATGAAGGATCTTTTATTCAAGGATGAAAACAATCCTTGAGTGTTATCATTTTGGTATTCCTTGACTTAGCCAAAATCTAATTTTGATACTTCTGCGAAGTAAGGTTTGAGATAATTTTCGTGTGCTGACGGTGAACATTTCAGTATTTCAAGAATGTAGTACAGGTGGTTCTTCATTACAACTGCAATAGAATTATGCAGCTGATTCTGTTTCCTTTTACTTTCAACTTCTCAGGTCAAAGAGATTATCGGTAAGTTGCCATAAATGATTGTACAATTAAGATGAGTTTGGTATCTGCGTGAATTTGTTTTTGCATCAGGTTTAGAAATGAACAACTTAAATGAAGCTAATTCACGGTAAAGTTGAACACGATTGTTGCCCCAGATGACTTGCGTTTTCATTTTTAGACAACATAAACAACCTGAGGAGATAGGAGTGTCTCATTTTGTAAGTATGCATAAATTCGCTCCCTTCGTAACTTGACAGTGTGCCGAAATGTATGGCAGGTAGCGACGCTTATATTCCCTCATTTATACTTGAATACTTACCTTAAATTTTGTATTAGCTGATTGAAAAAACAACAACAAAATATAACAATGCTAACAGTACAAATTGCCATTGTTTTAAGCTGACTTAATAAACGGGAAATGGGCTTGGTACACGCAAAAGCTTAGAATACCATAAAGAATGGGAAAAAAGCCAGCAAGTACTTTCAGACGCTTACTATTTTCTGTTTTCACCTTCTCGCAAAATACTTGACATGGCAGTACTCGTAGCCAAACGTTGAAGGAAGCTACGTTTTCACTAACTTCTTTCTTCCACATAGCATAACATTGTGGAGACTGAAGATGAAAGAAACAATGAGGACGTCACTACTTCTGGCTCAAGACAGCAAGATATGGAAATTAGAGAAGTTTCACAGTCCCTGGAAAGACCTACAGCAGAAACAGAGATATCACATTATTATTCAGAGATAAGTGATTATGCCCCGCTGCACCCAGCCACACGATCCTGGGAAGTTCCAAAGGAAAACGTAATCATTGAAAAGGTGATAGGCTTTGGCGCGTTTGGACAGGTTGCTCAGGGAACAGCCTCACAACTGCGAGGCCGAGAAGGAACCTCTGTAGTAGCCATAAAAATGTTGAAAGGTACTGCTTGCTATTTTCTATTCCAATGTGGCGAAGAGTGGTGTTCGAGGGAGGGCACACCATGATTCTGCATTCAAAAACTCATTTATAATTCATGCGCATATCAGCCTATCACACAAGGCAAATCGATCACGTGCAAACACTTTACACCTGGTTATCGAATTTTGAAAAGCCTGGAGTGGGTTGATCTCTGTTTCCAAGGAAAAAGGGGTCGAATGTTTTGGACTTCTTAATCTACATGTATTCGACAATTTTAGCGGCTTTTTATTTTTAACACAATTCATTTAACTTTCAATTTTTTTATAACTTTTTAATATAGCTATAGCTATTTTTAACATTTGTCTTAAGTTTTTGTTTTGTATATTGAAGTACTAGTTAGATTAGTTATTTTTTTGTTTTATAACTTAAATTGTATTATAACTTAAATTGTATTTTTGTCGAGCGTTTTTTTTTACAAGAGCATCTTGCTCGGGAGATTGGGTGACCACTCCCTACGTTATCGACCTTAAATAAATTATTATTACTATTACTAATGTCCAAACAATGCATTTGCCACTGAATATTCAGTGAGAATGCTTTAAAATCGCCACCGTGATTTTTATGCTTCTGTTCAGGTGTGTTATACAATATCTTTCCCCATTCTATGGAAAACGGTATTCCCGCAGCCTTATTCGCCTAAAATAATAAGATAATACACCTTGTATATTCCACACAAAGCCCAAGAATAATATATATTTTTTTTTTATTGTTGTATGGAGATTTCAAACTGATTATAATAATACGATTATAGAAAAAACCAGTAAATAGGGTAATTAGTTGCTAAATAAACTAAATAAAACGTTACCTTGGGTCAATTTAATAAAACTTTTACAAGTGTAATTTACAAGCGAAGCCATTGTTTCAGAGGTTGAAAACAATAGCCACACTTGTAAATTACAAAATAATGTAAAAGTTTTATTAAATTGACCCCTGGTGTAGTTTCTTGTTCATTATGGTGTTTCTTCGCAAATTGATTGATTTTAAGTCCGTTTACCCCACAGCGTAAGAAACTAACCTACCCCAGTTTTGTTAAGTTTTATTTAGCGACTAACACCATTAACTCGTTCATTTTTTATAATAATTATCAGTCCGAATTCTCCATACCAACTCTTACACAGTCAAACATCTATTAAGAAGCCCTCTGTTCAGCGATCACCTCTATTAAGCGGTCACTTAACAAATCCCCAGAAATCGCTCCTCACACTCACTGTAAACCTGACCTCTTTTAAGCGATCACCTCTATTAAGCGGACGCCGTCACCGTTTAGATTTCCCAATTGACGAATTTTATTGTAATTTCACCTCTATTAAGCGGTCACCAAGTTTAATGGACGTGAAGAACCCTCATTGGCACTCAACAAAATGAGTAACTTGCTTCACGGAATTAAACTACGTGGCCCTAAATTACGGACAACCATGACTGATGTTTTCGTTTCATGGTGAATGTGATAGCAAAACTGTTGATGATGTTGTTCACAACAAACACTTGCCTTATAATAAAATCCGACAGTCAGACAATTACTTCCTTGAATATGCAATTATTTAATTTCTATTTATCACATCAGTTGTGTTACTGTAGTTGCTGTCGACAATAAAATAAACACTATGTGATCAGACATTTTCGCATTCTGGTTTAATTTTTGCCATATAACATGATAAATTTTAGAATACCTCTAAACGGACAACCTCTATTAAGCGGTCAGTTCGCTATTTCCCGAAGGAGACCGTTTAATAGAGGCCAGTGACTGTAATGCTTCAGCTTCCTCTGGGATATTCTAATTGCATTTGTCGGAGAAATCGTTTCAAATCTTCGAGCTTCGCGTTTCATCAGGTTTCAAAACACCTCGTAACAATAAAGGCACTCGGGCTTCGGCTGCGTTCTTTCGTAAGTTTCCCGGTGGTTGGAAACCCGATAAGACGCTCACACTCGTTTTTGAAATGTTCAATACTAAAATCGTATCAAGAAATGGTCTATTGTACCGGGTCAAATTCGCACATTAAGATTTAAACAATAGGTCTTTTGTTTTAAGTGACACTGCCGAAACCACGCCGAAAAGTTCGTGCATGATCGCAAAATCTTCGGCTTGACAACCTGAGCGCGTGCATCTTTCCGAAATAGACTCATAAAACTGGTTCGGTCTAAGATTTTCGTTTTCATTTCGGTAGAATGTGCGCTCATACAAGCGCACTTTAGCGCAAAGGTGCGACTTTTAGGGAGGTGTTATTTTTTTGCTTCAAAACGCCATGTGCATTCATGAATAAAGATAAAAACACATATTTACATAAACAATTATTTTCCGCGGCGTAAGATTTAAATGCTTTCACCTCGGAACTAAAAGCCGTAGTAAAACAAAAATCCAAAATAAAACGAGTTGAGTACATTGCTAGTTTGTTATCCGATGAAAGTAGCTGCCGTTAGCCTCGCAAAATAGACTTTCAGGCATGAGGAATAAAGCAACACGTTCACGTAACAACTGTTTGCGCGGCTACAAGATTTGAATGATTCAGTATAAATGAGAACGAAGCTCGTTTAATTTAAACCTTAAGAACGTAACCAATGTGTTGTTGTCAGAGGAATTTTTATGCCTCGCTGTTGTTAGTTTGTCGTGTCAGTTATAGCTCTGTACCTCCCTCACGGGGGAACTTGCCACTTAGCTCGGTCCCGCCGAAGATTCATCGGAAATTTTGAATTTCCCTCGCTTGTTATAAGCCATTGTTTCACCGTTGATCGTTTTTGCCCTTACATGGACAAAAACGATCAAGAATACAATAGCTATTGTTGTCGAATTTGACCCGCTTTTCTTGATACGATATCAGTGAAACGTCGAATACTAAATTTAAGGTTGGTAATAAATGTGTAGAGTTCAGGATGCCTATTAATGGAAAGCGTTTATCGAAATTTTCAGCTAACGCTCCTGAATCTGACAGGAAGGACTTGTTATCAGAACTTGAAGTGATGAAGACTCTTAAGCCTCATCGCCACGTCATCAAACTTCTGGGATGCGTCACTGAATCTGGTAACAAATATCAATCACAAAGTTCTTTATTTAGTTCCTTTGAATTGACAGTAACATTTAGTAGTATACTGTATTTAGAATAGGGGAAGAGCTGATGGTTCATAATTATATTTCATTATAAAAATAACGAAAATCCATTTGCGTCAAATAAATTTTAGGAAATGTTCGTGCTTAACCAATCAGAATAGCAAAAGACAATAGCTAATAATTTTGCTTCTTTGATGAAGTTCCCCAAACACAATATTTTTTTTTAAAACTTGCATGTTGTGCGATTGGGTCTCGAATTACTTGAAACCTTAAAAAAAATTAGACTAAATGCACTTTCAACCTTATCTTTTTAGAAGTTGTTGAGTCTTGGTCAATGAGATCGCTAGTTGTAACAATGAAAAATGTTGACATTCCATCGTGCATTGCCGTTCAGCACTATCCTTATGCGGATCATTACTTAAATGTAACAGCCTGAGTGCAACCTCTCCTCGGTGGCGGGGGAATAAACCAAATCTTGTTTCGAGAACGGTGAATAAAACAACATGTCTTAGGGTGAAACAAATACGTATTGTTTTTTTTTTTTTTTTTAATAATTACAACTTTATTACTTCAATCACAGAAAATTACAGTAAATAGAAGGATACATAAACACATACAGACACAAAAAAAGTAAAAGATACAAGATTACATGAAAGTTGGTGCAAGCACATATTACATAATGATGATAATAATGGGCCGGGGTATACCCAAGAAGCATTGGCATAAGATTACACTGACTATAAACATTAGTTAATAAATAAGACGATGATATTGATCTGCAGAGATAGAAGCATCTTCTCCTTCTAAGAGATCATTTTCAGTTGAACTCAATACGAAGTTTGCGCTGTAACTTTCTAATAAACTCATCGAAGTCGCACTCGTTTTTATTCAGCTTCTGACAATACAAAAAATATTTGGCGAAGAGAAGGCAATAATTGAGTTTGGATAGTTTTGGATCATTGTTACTGTATTCCATTATTCCAAACAGTTTTTCGAACAGAGTAGGTGAAAAATGAGAATTATTTGTTTTGTTAAACCATATTACCACCTTTTTCAAAAAAGACTGAGAAAGTTGGCATTCTACATAGGAGTGTAATATCGAGTCCGGCTCATCGCAGTAAAGAAATTTACTGTTTGTTTCGATACCATAGGTGTGTAACTCCTTTCTGGTGACTATTATCCTATGTAATAATTTGAAATTGAATTCTCTTAGTTTATTCTCTTTACAAGTTCGGCTTATCTGGGTAAAAGCTTGTTTCCAATTAAAGTTATTTAGATTGACGTCCTTTTGCCATTTCTTTGGACCCGTAGGTTCGATTTTACCTGCATTTATGAACAACCAATAGTAGTCCTTGCAGTTCATTTTTGCAAGGTATATAGTAATAGAAGGAGAAAGCTGATGGATAGTTTAAAATAAGAGAGAACTGGATTACGTATAGTTTTAAATTTGTTTGGTACTCACGCAATGCACCGGACTTTCCCCTGAGGTAACAACAAATTTAATTTATTACGTCACACGCATTCATCGTTTTCAAAACAAAATTTGCCTTATTGAACTTTACAAATTCTGAAGTCTTGAGAAATTCATTTGAAGTCCCCAGAGTTTTATTTTTTTTATAGCGTGAAGACAAAGAATGAGGAGTATAAAAAGTTATAACATTAAGTCATCTCGTTGTGTCACGCTAATACATGTTTTTAATTCATCGTTTTCGAAACAAAATTTGGTTTATTTGAGGGTTTACAAATGGCAGCGAAACTTCTACATTTAAAAACAACATTTACCGTTCTGTAGCGTTTTCCTAAGTCTTGAAAAATCCATTTAAAGTCCGAAGATCGGATTTAATTTTCCAGTGCTTGAAGACTTATGAACTGGTCAGCGAATCAGGGTGTAAATTTGCGACACATTAACACATCGCTATAACTCGTTTTACGTTTCGCGTATTCACGAGTTAAAAAGCAGACGTGCCTCGTTTGATTGACAGTTTTCTTTACTCGTGCATTCATATAACCCATATAAGCGGCAAGAATAAAGGTCACACTGTTCGCATAGCAGTACAGTCGTACGTTGCATTTTCCAATGAAAAAAAAGTTTACTGTTATTTTCTTGACATATTTTGACGTCGCAGATCCGATACTTGTAATCATTGAATATGTGCCTTATGGAGATCTCCTGGGTTACCTGAGAAAGAGCCGTGGATTGAACGACTTTTATTACAAAGACCCGGATGTTAAGCCCCAAACAAGTCTAACGTCACAACAGCTAATGAAGTTCTCTTGGCAAGTAGCTGATGGCATGAGTTATTTGTCGTCAAGAAATGTAAGCTATATTAATTATCAAAAACTCTCATCTTCTTGTCTGGTGAATTTTTCGAATAAAAAGGTTAAGGTATGATTAGGGTATGATTTAAAGTAGCCCAGTTGGAACACTTCTAGCGTATTCTAGTCTATGAAATCTAAGATTGTAGATTTGGGAACTTTCTACGTCATATCTTTTTGTCAAACGAGAGCTAATTGATATGGTAACAAATTACAATGAAATCTGAATATACAGATAGATGAATACAGTGGCATGTAAATGAATAAAAACTATTTGAGATAGTCTGTCTGAATATGGTCCATTTTTATTAAGACTGACGTGAAGTATTTTGCTAGATCATTCATCGGGACCTTGCAGCTCGTAATGTGTTGGTGGGAGAAGAAGAAACTTGTAAAGTGACAGACTTTGGAATGGCTAGAGATGTGCACCAGGAAAACATTTATGAAAGAAAGACAACGGTACGTGCTAGATTTATCCCAAGATGCATAGCTCTTAGAAGGCTTGTTTACATGACGAGTTGATCTTGCTGCTTTTGCTTTTTGCTTTCTTATTGTATTTAATTTGAACTGACCGTATCATTCTTTTTGAAAGGTTGTTTGTCGTTCTAGCACTTGATAGCAAATTGCCTTAGTGTTAAGCCGCAACAAATACCTTAATTCTCATCCTCCTTCCAGCTGACCTCGTAGCTTAGTCGGTTAAAGCGCTAAGAGATCTATTCCAGAGATCGCGGGTTAAAGATTTTTCTTTAGCTTTTATTCCTATTTTTCCAATTTTCTTCTAGGACCAGAGGTTCACAAGGATTTTTTAAAGGTTTACGCATTCTCTGCATTATCATAACATGCACCATAAAACCTTATCAGACGTAAAATACAGTTTTACAAAATATAATTTACTAATGAGCCATTGGACTTGAGTTACGTAATCACGACCAACCCGATTCCCCCGCAATTTATACGTCTCACGCTCCATATTTTATTGACTTAGGGAAGAATTCCAGTGAAATGGACAGCTTATGAAGCACTCATGTATGGCCTGTACACTACAAAAAGTGATGTGTGAGTACAAATAAACCGCCTAAAGTAATATAGCACCAGTGTACCCAGTGTTGGTGTACCATGAAACACCGGTATGGGCGACGAATATTGCGTCTCTAATTATCCGAATGTTGTTTTTATACCAACGAATTTAAAACATTTTTTAAGCTGAAATGTGACTCTACAGTCTCTGTGTCTGTTTTGTCTTCTTTGTAAGCAGATATAAATTAACTTGAACAATCAGTTAAATCTCAGTCTTAAAATTCCAATGACATCTACATCTTTACCCCTAACAATCCTCTTTGTTCTTACGCAGCTGGAGTTTTGGAGTTGTACTTTATGAGATCTTCACCATAGGTAGGCCTGTACTGCTTTATAATCAATGTTTTCTTTTCATGTTATATAGAGCAGTTTTCAACTGAGTGTGCAAAACCAAAATCAAAGTAATTACTCTGACCAATCACAGCAGTCGTAAACAATCCAATGAACCAATCAGAGCTCAAAGCAATTACATGTCGACGGCGCCAAGTCACGATTGGTTTTGGTTTTACTTTTGAATGGTCGAGAAAGTGGCGCGAGATTTTTTAGCCAATCACAAAGCGTAGCAATGAAAAATCAAAGCAATTGTGTAATTACTTTTCACAATCAAATAATTGAAAACTGCTCTATTAAACAATATATTATACATTGTATCATGTAATTATGATTTACATCATCTTACTAATTCTGAGTGCAGTGGCGGATCCACGGGGAGGGTCGGGGGGGCGTCCGGACCCCCTATCAGACCTGTGTCTTCCATGTGATCATAAAAATAATAGAATAAAATTGTTTTATACGTCGTAGTTGTTTCACTTCCACCAATTGACTGATTGTCAAGTTTTTGACTTAACACACGCTTTTCGATTCTCAGGAATGCCGGCCGTAAATGGCGTTTTAGAGGGTAAAATAGGAAAAAAATTTCCCGGGACATGCACCTGGACCCTCCTTTCAGATATTCCAGGATCCGCTCCTGGAGTGGGACCATAACAAGACGTACTGTAGTTTCCTAAAAAAAAAACATTCTCAAAATAAATTTTTGACTCCGAATAGTGGCCAAGTGAGAACTTAAAAAGAGTTTTTTTCTCATAACATTTGTAAAAGTTATGTCTAGAAAAACTACGTTTTCTTGTGTGTTTATAGGTGGCACACCGTATCCGCGAACAAACGGACGAAAAATGTCCGAGTTGCTTCCTCAGGGCTATAGAATGCCGAAACCAAATCACGTGGATAGTGTTCTGTAAGATAATAAATGCAAAGATAAAGATATAGCTCTTAATTAAGGTTACAGTGTACCTTCGGGGGTGTCTCCAGTATAACAGCTCTAGCGTCTTAAGATTACACTTAATATACCTAAACCCAGATATCAAATTAAAGCTTATAGAACTGGCTATCTAAATATGGAAACTATTTGGTAATAAAATGAATTGTCGAATTTTTTGCGACGTCTAAATTCGAACGTCCGAATCAGCTTTAAAACGCTATAACTCAAAGCGATTATTATATTTTGCTAATTTGATTTGTTCTCGGGTTTCCGGACACGAAGCGCTAAAAAAACGTGTCGGCGATTTTCCATATTCAATTGCAGTGAAAAGTTACAGAATATTTTCGAAAAGGGGAGAAAAAAAAATTGGAATGATCGCACGGAAATGCCTATTGACGAAAAAGTTTTCGGAATTAAGAAATTCGCCGACATGTTTTTGTTGATTATATGTTAGCCTAGCTTCTGTCCAAATTTAAGGAAAATCGAACAAATTCCCTTTGAGTTGTAGCTCTTTTAAAGTGTCCCCAACAAGCGAAAAATTAACTTTGAGAAAACGGCGCTTAAAAAACATATCGCTTAATAAACAAACTTCGCCAACAAAAGTTATACCGTCATTTCTCCGTCAATTTTCACTATTTTTCGATACTTTTTTTTGGATGAAAGTTCATTCCGTAAACTTTATTTTAACGCCAAATAAAATTTTTCAATAAATTTTCGATCTGAAGGTACACTGTAACCTTAATAACTAACAGTTAAAGGATGTTAAAACCTTGTCGTAGTTTAGATGATCGCGTGGATATCATTGTAGGTTTTCTCGTGAAGCCATTGGTCTTGACCTGTATACCTTGTCAAACTAAACTATTGCAGTGGGCGTTTCAAAAACACGCTCACATCACTATTTGAGTATGGTAAAGGGAGAAATCGCCCCTTCAACTTAGCTCGCGTTTATCTTTCGAGCGTGTGTTGTTATTTTGACTTGTCGAAGTGGCCCTCGTGTTATTAGCATGTGTGTGTGATCCCCTTTGGAAAATGTAAATTTGGAAGAGTAAAGTCCAATTCTGCCAAAATAATTAGGTCTTTTTTATCTTAGTTAAACCGTTACGATGCAGTGAATTTGATGATACAGTGCCAATCTAAAAAAAGTTCTTAAAAAAAATAATAACAGTGATAACAATATCAATTTCCAGGTACCAGATTATGCTAAACTGCTGGCGAGAGGATCCCGATGATCGACCAACGTTTGAAAATCTAAGACGCGAATTGAAACAAATGGAAAATCAGCACAAGGTAAAAAGATAATTAAAGGCTCCCACAAGCCAAGTCGTCAACACAAAACAAAATTAGGATCTCCCTTCTAGTACGTGTTTTGCTACACCGATCCCTCCCTCCCTCTACGCCTTACTCCACAACCCCCCACCGCCACCCCATGGGTAAGGCAGGTGTACCATTACTGATCCGTTTGAAACGGGCAAAATATATGCGTACGCCTTATGTAATGGTCAGCAGAATCGGCAAGAAAAGTTTACAGTCAATAGATTGAAGGAAGGAGTGAAAATTTACATATTTGTCACCGTCTGCTATAACTACAACAACAACAACAACAACAACAAACAACAACAACGCTTCGCGTATTCACAAGTTAAGAACAAACAAATAAGAAAACAACGGCAGACTAGCTAACAGAAAGGTTAAATTTTCTTTTTTGTTGTTTTTTTTTTATAATCGAACGCAATTTGGATTATGGCTTTGCATCTTACAGGACATCCAAGCTTAATAGGCGTAATAATTAAATTCAAACCAAAATAAATGCTTCCTTACAAAATGAAGCAAACCTTATTAGGTGTTGCTCTTTTCATCGAAATCTTAGCCATTCTGGGTCACTGGCCCTACAGCCATCAAATAATCTATCGTTAAAGAGTACAATGTAAACACATTCTCAATGTGAAGCTCTAGAAAGGAAGAAAATTACTTTATGCGGAATCTGTGTTTTACCGAAAAACACTGAGTTGATGCCTTCTCTAAAATTAAAGGCTCTTAAAACTGATGAAATAGCTGCCATGTTGTTTAACTTGTGCATTTTGGCGATTTGAGGCTCGCAAAAACGAATTGCAAGCATGTGATTCAAAATATAATTTTTTCACACCATACTGCATTATAGTTTTTGTTTTCTCACAATTGATAAAATAACGTATTTTGTTATGTTTATTTTTGACAGAGACTTATCAATATGAAAGACTACGACAAGAAACTGTACGAAAATGTGGAAGATTTGATTTTTTAGAGGGGCTAATAACCCAGCGTTCTTTTCGTTTTAACTCATCTGCAGGTTTTGCCTGGCAACAAAGAGTACAGGATTATACACGTACATTAAGGTCATTTGATGATAATAGCTGTAACATGAAATAGGTTCAGAAGTATTAGCCTGTGTACAGGAGAGGGGGAGGCTGAACACAGCATATCACAGGCTACCGAATATATAACGATGACTTTTTTACACTGTTAATTTTGTAAGCTGTATTTCGGGGAGTGAGTGAAATACGGTCATTTGATGACACAAGCTGTAACATGTAATGGATTCAGAAGTATTAACATGTGTACAGGAGAGGGGGAGGCTGAACACAGCATATCACAGACTACCAAATATATAAGGATGACTTTTTTACACTGTTAATTTTGTAATCGGTATTTTGGGGAGTAAAATACGGTGATTTGATAACACAAGCTGTAACATGAAATAGGTTCAGAAGTATTAGCCTGGGTACAGGAGAGGGGTGGATGGGGAGAGGGGGTGGGGGGGGGGGGGGGGGCTGATCACAGCATGTCACAGGCTACCGAATATATAAGGATGTCGCTTTTACGCTTTAATTTGTAATCTGTATTTCGGAGAGTAAAATACAGTCCTATGTTTAGATTATTTTTCTCTTTACTCTCTAAGCTGGAGCTGCTTTGGAGCAGTTTTTGTTTTAGGAATGGCCTTATAGCGCCAAATATATTGCTTACTACAGGGCACAGCTGAAATGTACCCAAGGTCTAAATTAAAAAAAAGTGGCTTTAAAAGTGAATTAGAGGTTTCAAATGCTCAAAATGGTCTCATCAGGCTATATTAGCATTCGAAGATTCAGGGCTTATTGAGATCTTTGGATCTGAATCATATTACTACAGTGTATATGTTATTACGGTTTAGATTTGTTCTTGGTTCCATGGTTCCATTTTTCTTTGTTTTAGAGTCAATGTAAATTGTTGATAAATCATGACACAAAGGAAAATAGAAATCAAACCAAGAAAAGGTTAAAGTGCACCTAATCCCCCATTTTTCTTTTTTTTTTTGCTTAATCAACTCTGTACGTTGAAAAGTTGAATAGTGAAATATTTCTTGTTTTTAACGTCGCGTTGATGAGTTATAGAGATTTGAAAATGCTAATTATATGACGTAAATTAGGGAATTTGCCATTATTTCTACGTCAATTAACAATACGCAGTATACAACTTAAGGAAAATCAATAGGAGAAATACCAAATATAAACTGTGGATAGTCAATTGATTTGTAATAAATATATTACTGGAAGGTAAAAACGACAAAAACAAGTAGTTGTAAAATAAATGATATCCGAATTTACGTCATCTAATTAGCATTTTGTAAATTCAAATCTCTATAACTCAATAACGCGACGTTAAAAACAAGAAATATTTCGACTTTTCAACGTACATTGAGTTGATTAAAAGAAAAAAAAATGGGGGTTAGGTGCACTTTAAACCATAACATATGGATGTTGACAATAGTACGTCAATGTCATTTTATGCGTGTTATATCTACTAGCTAGAGAATTCGTTATATTGATTAAATTAGGATGATTCAACTGCATAATAGTTGTTATTTTTTACCTTTAATTTCCGTTTAAATTTATAATACACTTGTGGAACACGTTTGGAAGACGTCACAGATCACTAGCAGTGTATATTACATATTAAGTACTGACATTTACTCTAAACAAAGCCACGAAATAAATATCGTACGTCACAAACGCAAAGCAGTCTGATTGGTCGTACGAGTTTTCTCACAAACTTCCAGTTACAAAGCGTCTACGCGTACATGCGCAGTAAACACAAAACGGACATCCCTTATGGACGGAGTTTCCTCGTAGAGCTCACCATAGGAAGCTCCAACTCCGGGACTCATGCCACTTACCTTCCGATCATTTGTAATATATATAGACAGGCTGAGCCTAACAGCGTCGAACTTTAAGCAAGCTTAACTAAGGTGAAACCACCGGCTATTTTTCAATTTTAGCAATTCTCAAAAAACCCTAACCATCTCCAAAGTACATTTAGACCGTACGTACAAAGTTCACAAAAAACAACTTTTCTCTGTCTAGAATAACTAGTACGACTACTTTCCGAATAAAATACAGTTTTTGTTTGTTAAAAATTGCCCAAGAAACTGATTTGGAAATCAAAATTGCAAAAATACAAAACATATTTGCATAAGGCGACGCGAGTGAAGACAGAAAATCTAAGTCTTGGTTTGTTTACATAAAACCGCTTTTCAATCTATGTAATGAATGAACAAACACATAAAAATGGACAACACAAGATCTTCTTTAGAAAAATTTTACTGAAATCTCCATTAGTTTATTTTAACAAGTAAAACACGTATCATCTATAGCGCATCAAGGCAGAGCTGTTCTCGATGAAATTCAAGATAACAACAGGACTTAATTTGAGCACGTTCCATAAACATGCCGTTGTTCTTAAGAGAACACAAAGGAAAAGTCAATCAAAAATTGATATCAACATAAATTCCCAAGGAAAAATGTACCTTTAGGTCACTCGACCGGTTGGAAATTCGTTGAAACTCGGCTTCTTCGGTTCTAAAATCCGTAATAAAAACAAGCATCTCCCGCATTGGTCCTGCATTGATAAAAACGTATAAAGTTCCTCGAAGCAAGATTTTATCCCTGAAAGCTCATCTTTTTCCACTCAAGCGGCTTCTGAGTATCCCTTTATTAGTATCCCTGTCTTGAGTAGCAAACCGCGAAAAAATGCAGGGAAATAACGACTTTACTGCTCCGCTAGACACTGCGAGGGGTGCAACTTTTAAAATGTTTACCGAGCTGACGGCTGTGTAGCCGCGCGTGTGGCGTCATACACGCATGTTTTGCGACGTCATACGCGCCCGCAAGTTTGCCTTGCGCGACTGACTGACATATGTCACAGAGGCGCGCCCGCGAAACATTCCGCTAGCCATGACCATGAAAAATGACGGGCATAGGTTCTATGGGTATGGGCTTCGCAGCCGGGCCTTCGGCCCGCGAGTGCTCCGCTACAACAGGGCAATTCAAGCAGTTGACCACTGTGCTCCCATGATATAGCCTGTTTCAAGTGTTTTGATAGTTGGGAGCAGCGCCAAGGAATAATCAGCACTCGCAATATTTTTTCTTCTCGCGCCGCCTATCTTAGCTCCCCACTGTCTGAACGCCTGGATCAGGCTACCAGGATTATCCAAAAATCACTATTCAAGAGCGGTTAACTAATCAGAGACGCCAGGCTCATCTTCTAAAGTCAAAAGCTCATCCTATAGTTGGACTGAGAGGAGCTGACACCAAATGGCAACAAAAAATTCCTTTGACATAACCAGAAAAATTCGTTGGCCGCAAGGGGTTCAAGTCGGCACCAACTTTTTACGACCTCTTCTCTGGTGGCCTTATGCATGTCACTGATACCCATAATAAGCTGTCACTACCAAGTGAAGCATGAAGTTGTAAATGAATACTGAAGGCAAGCCATTGAAAGGAAGGAGGGGGTAGGAGGGGGGCGTTGTACAAAGGTTAACTTATATCGGCAAATGACATCAAAAAGTTCCCCTTGACATAATCAGAAAAATGTTGGACGCCTGAGGTTCAAGTCGGCACCATCTTTACACGGCCTATTACTAGAAATGTGATGTGCCTTATGCATGCAATAATAACTATGATGAGTTGTCAGTAACAAATTAAGAATTAACTTTAACAATTAAGTTTTGAATAAATACTAAAGACATATTGTTGACAGCTTTCAAAAAGATAACGCCGTAAACGTGCTGCATTTAAGTGGCTGCTTAGGAAAAGCGTCCGGGAGGAAGAAAGGGCCAGTATTTTCACGAGTGGTCGCTGGGACACAAGAAGAGAAAGTACAATCAACGTAAACGAAACATGTTTGCTTGTTCACAATTGTGTAAGAAGTTTTGAAAACTGCTTTTTCCGTCGTTTGCAAGCTGCTTCACAATCATGTCGCCACTTAATAATAACAATCTTTTATTAGGAAACTCCATCACAAACTGTGGTTTTGAAACAAAGCATCGCTCGACGCTGGATGTCAAATAATCGTTAAACGTCGGATTTGACGACGAAAGGAACTGAAGAAAGACCTATCACACATGTTTAAATTCTTCAGTCAAGATGGATGCATCTCTCTTAGGTCGACGATGGTCTCACTCGAGGTTTACACAAAGATGCTCAAGCTTTAAACAGGCACATTTGTGAGTTTTAGCAAAAAAACATGTTCCTGCACTGGAATCTGGCAACACTTGATTTTTGCGTCATTGTTACGATCTGGTAAGCCAAGCCAGTTATTTGGTATTAATTTAAAAATTGCTAATTATTGTCAAGAGAAAAACTGGCTACAGTTATGGCGTTCACCTACTTTGTAATGTCAAAGTCTTTCGGATTGTAGAAAGTAACAATCCAGTTGGAAGAATTTCACAACACTGATGATGTAAATCCCGAGTGAAGCTTCTCCTTTAATTCAGGCGAAACTGGTTCAAAACGTTCTTGTTTAAAGACAGAAACTAAGCGAAGGCAGACCAATCCCACTTCCATAACGTCTGGCCAACAATGATAATCGATGATATCTCATGTTATATAATGAAGCTCAATTATGACAGAGACGAATTCAAGTACAAGTAACTGTATAAGGTAAGCAAAGGTCAGTACCGTTTTCGCATTTCAGTTTTTCGTTCGTGTTAAGTGCTGTTTTAATTTCTTTGCTTTTCCTGCTACGAGACCCTGAGCGTTTGGCTCGTTCTTGTCCTAGTAAACTGACGTTGTAGTGTGCCTTGCAGTTTTCATTTGAATAGTCACACCTTGGGTTCGTCCTCACTGGATAACTACTTAGAAGTTTATTGCCAGACTTTATCCTCAGCAGCGAAAGGGTAGTTTTAACTAGGTACAAGACCTAAACCTTCAGCCTCGATTATTTCGGTTATACACGCTTGATTTTACTCAACTCATAGTGATAATCTTGGATTTCGTATATTCTAAAAATTGTCTTTGCTTACGCTGAGTTCCCCTTTCACGAATGGTGGCACAACGCTCGTTCTTGTGTGGTTTTCGACACTAAGAAAAGCTAATTTACTTCCCTATTTTGCTATTAGTATAATCGAATTTAACCATTTCATTCAACTTCCGTGCATAAATGAACCCTCAAAAATATGTAATTTAGCGTGTAAAACCAAGATAAAGACAGCATAGCCTGCATGACTAACTTTTTTTCAACCACAAAAACGTACTTTAGTAAAATGGGTATCATTAATTAGTGAAAACCCTTCGGATTTTGCAGTAAAATCAACAGTTATTTGCTACGGAAAACGCGTGTGTGTGTGTGCGCGCGTGTGTGGAATTTATCGACCGTAAAAGAAACATTGTGTGATTGTCTAGTTTTAACATAACTTTTAAGTCATGCAAAAAAACAATTAATAGCGCGCAAATAGTATATATTATGAGCGTTATTTTGTACACAAAATTTCACGCTTGCTTTTTTATTTTTGCGTGTAAGTCAAATGTTACTGTGTGGATAAATAAGTCTTCACTTTAGAAGTAGTTGTAAGTTCAGCTAAAAAGCAAGGTCATCTTATGAACTGTATTTTTACTTTTGAAATGCGTAGTTTTCAGACATGTTTACTCGTGCAATGATTTGCATAAAACGCTCTCAAACAACCGAATATCGAGCAGCAGTGTGTGTGATCTTTCTTATACTCAATAATTGAATGGCTAAAAATACAGCTTACGCATACAATGTTAATTTTTGTCAGTGATATTGATGCTCCAGGATTTGAATAAACTTCCACCTCACGGTCTTCATTTTTTTGTTTTCCTTTGGAAGGAGAAGAGGGGGGAGGGGGGGGGGGGGGGGAAGTAGATAGGAAACAAGGATTCTGGCACACTTTCAAATACGTAGCATATTAACACAAGTCCAAATTTATCTTATTTTATGTTAAAATTCAACAAAAAATAATTTGATTCTCGTTCCCCAATTTGTGCTCGATCGCGAACGTAAAATATTTTCAAACAAATTCCTCGTCACTTTGAGCATAATTGTCAAGTTTGTGTTCAATTGTTCAAATCATGTCATCCCTGACTTTTGTTAAATTTAACATAAATCATGTTAATTGACTTTTTGTTATTTACGTTGGCGAACGAGCAGAAAATCGATCATCTCATCCAATTTTGATTATTCGCTAAATTGAACGTCAACTGACGTCAATTTCTGTTTTGTGTTAATATGCTACGTATTTGAAAGTGTGCCAGAATCCTTGTTTCCTATCTACTACATTTTTTCCCCTCATATTCACCAGAAAAAAACATATCATTTCGGTGAGAAAATTTCACTCTGGACGACTTCAGGAAAATTCTGTCGCCAGCGATGGCAAAAAAAAAAATTCCACTCTGGGAAAATCTGGAGTGGAATTTTTTCCCAAAGGGGGAAAAATTTGGAAAAGAAAAGAAAATGTCTGATTCTGAAGAAGAAGAAATCGATTTCACTCCTGAAATTATTCGAGAAATCCGCACAACATGCCATTCTCCCAAAAATCCCAGGCTGGAACATTTCAAAGTTGTCATCCGAAAAAATCAGGGGAGAAATCAAATTCCACTCAAAGATCTCGAATTTTATCAAGAACAAATTCTCTCCCAAATTCCCCGTGATGAAATCACAAGAAAAAAAGTCAGGGATTTCGTCAAAGCTTCCAAGTGGAAAAAAGTCCATGGCAACAATCATGCAATTTTTAATCACATAACAGATCACGACGGGAATGATTATCAACACTTGGAAGAGTTTCTCATCGACGACTTTAAATATTTTTCACTGGCATATGATGACCTTCATCTCAACAGAAAAAAGTTTCTCAATTGCCATCAAGTTCTTTTCGCCCTGTCGAAGAAGAACGGTTTCAACCCCAATGAAGGTGATTTCAAGCTTCTTATTCTCCCATCCAGACGGGCAGAACAAGAAAAAATAATCCAAACCATTTTCAAAAAATGTCATTGGAAATAAAATGGATCTTGAAAAAGTATTTTCCAATGAAGCCGAGCGAAGCGACGCGAGTGAAGATAGCGACCATGAAAATTGTCTCTCCTGCTCAGAGGAAGAAATAAGAAGCGACGATGAGACTCCGACAACATCGGATGATGAATTTATTGTGTCTGATTCAGAGATGGAGGAAGCTGAGCGAAGCGACGAAATCGAAGACTCAATTGAACTTCTCTTTGAATCATTCGTCAATCTCCAGGAGGAACACAAAATTCTCAAAAAGGAACTCCAAAAGCAAAGTGGCCTTCTCTGGGAAATCCACCGGGAAATGAAAGAAAGTCAAGCGAAGCAAAACGGGCCAAGCGAAGTGAAACGAAAGCGACGCTAAGCGGTGTTTTGAAATTACAGACTTTATGAATATTAATGTGAAACATTCATATTCTGACACGCCAACGCAATTGTCCAGCTGCCCGGTTATTGACATATGGCGGCCAATCAAAAATCGGCATTGTGGCTAACGCGTTAGCCAGTTTTTCGGGGAATCAATTTTGTGGCTAACGCGTTAGCCAGTTTTTCGGGGAATCAATTTTGTGGCTAACGCGTTAGCCAGTTTTTCGGGGAATCAATTTTTTCGGGGAATCAATTTTGTGGCTAACGCGTTAGCCAGTTTTTTCGGAGGAATAAATTGGATCAATTTTGTGGCTAACGCGTTAGCCAGTTTTGGGGAAGAAATGAAAATTTTGCCTAACGCGTTAGACACCAAGCTTTTCCACATCACTCAGTGGAACCCAAGAATTAAATTTGTCAGGGTAACCTGTCCATTTTACAAGCGCGAGTTTTCGCTTATTATCGCGGCGAATAACTTTTTCAATTCGAAACACATCTTGCATTGTCTTTTGAAGTTCCGCCTCGTAAAATGATCCGGTGATTGATTCTCCCAACAGATCAACTAATTTATACGTTACAGGGTTTGTGTTCTTTATTTCGTCAATCACAAATATCTCCTCTGTCCAGTTCGACGTGAAACCTTTGTCAAATATCTTTCGTTTAAACTTTGAAATTCTCACCCTGTCACCAACCCTGAATTTTGCCGGGTTGTGTTTAGCATAAATTAAATCTCCGTATAAATTAGCGAAAACCTTTTTCTCATTTTCCTGTTTGCTCGCCTCTGCGGGAGTCATCCGAATGCTCGAATGAAAACGATGATTATATTCATCCAGTAATTTGCCAAGTTTGTCCCAGTATATTGTATTGTTGTTAGCAGAAAACATTTTAAAGAGTTTTTCCTTGAAAGACCTGTTCCAGCGCTCAACAACAGATGCCTTTTCTTCGTTTTGTGTTGTGTACAATTTTACCCCATTCTTATCAAGCAGATTTTTCATTGTTGCGTTGAAAAATTCAGACCCTTTGTCACTCCAAAGCATTTTCGGTTTTCGCTTCGTTTTAAATATATCTCGGAAAGCATCAGCCACTGTTTGACCTCGCTTGTCTTTCAGGGGACGAATCCAACCGAATTTTGAGAAAACATCGATCACCATCAGCAGGTATCTGATCCCTTTATTCCACCTCGAAAATTTCCCCATCTCGACCAGATCAGCCGCCCAGATGTTGTCATTCCCATATGCTATGACTCGCCTCTTTGGAAAGCGCCGCCTGATTGGCTGGTGAAGTTCATTTGCCAGATTTTGAGCCCAGCCTTCACTCAAAATCTTTTCCCGTTTTTTGGGGCACCGAGGCCAAGTTTTTGTTTTGCTTGAATTGTGTTTCTCGCCAAAGCATGCCCCCATTGCCTTTCTTTCCAGGGAATGGCATCCAAAGCGGCAACCATTTTCCTGTCTGCTTCGTTCTTGCATTTGCGCGGATCCGCTTTCTTCGCGCAGACTGAATAATCAACATCGTGTTGCATAGCAACTGCATCTGTTTTTCCTGTGGGTTGCTGCATAATTTCGAGAATTTTTCCCTTTTCATCAAATCTGACTTGTGGCGAGTGGGTTATAAGGGCCTGTATAATTATGCCCTGGGAGGGTGAAACCTTTCTTTGGTCTTGGCAGCTTCCCAATCAGGGAATGAACATCCAACCCGCTGCCATCCAAATCTGCTCGATCTGTCTTATATTTTCTGTTTGGCCTAATCTCCGTGGACAGCTCATTCAGCATATCGGAAGAGGTTTGGCAAGAAATGGTTTCATCTTGTCCAACGCAAAATCCAATGCTTTCTTTTGAGTGTTTTTATTTCACAATAATTCACTGGCTCCATAACGGCCCATTTCAACTGTTTTTTTCCCGAGCCAGGGAAGAGCATGAGCCACGCCAGTCAGCGCAAGTTCACCGATGCCCTCACCTTGTGAGGGCCGACTCCGTTTCCCGAAACAAATCGAGATTTCGGTTTCCCGCAGGAAGCGCATCGAGCTTTCACCCTTATCCTGTTGTTTTTTGTTGTGACGCGGTGTTCTGAACCGGGTACATTTGGCGTGTATCTTTTATCTTTCAAGCAATAGATTTTCATTTTCAATCGAAATATTCTTTTATGAATTTCTCATTCTCCCCCGAGTCAGTCAGACTGAGCGGTTTGAGAATATCATAGAAGTCTTTCCCCTGTGACCATTGATGGAGGAAAAACAGGCAATAATACCCACAAAGGACACTATCTATGTTTTGATACTGACTGCTGTTCCAAATCACCGGTTTGGAACTTTTGAATTCCTGGGGAAATCCCATCCCAAAAGAGTCGAAATACCACAGGGCACGATCTCCGGGGGCGCAGCACACCCAGTGAGTTCCGGCATTTTCAAGCGAATCAAGATTGATAATGCAGGGGCTGTGTTCTCGGGGCATGGCTTCATCCCTGGCGAAAATCCCTTTGAAATTGGGAATTTTCAGAAAATCAATCCACTGGAGAAGATCAAGGTTGTTCAGGGGTTTGTTCACGAATTTGGGTTTCAAAGAATCGCCCCGAGAACTGGGATATTGTTGAATGGACTTTTCGATCCCAGCAGAAGTCCCGCTCCTTTTTTGGATTTTTTTCCCATCCCTTTTTTCCAGCTTCCGATAAATGGGGGAGGTGGATTCAACGCGTGATATAGGGAAGGAGCTCCCAATCTTGGAGCTCCTTTTCCTTTAGGGCGTCCAACTCTAGGAGCGCCTTTTCCTTTGGGGCGACCAACTCTAGGAGCTCCTTTCCCAAACAAATTTTTCACCATGTCCAGCGCCAGCGGGATTCCAATGGAAGCCAGCACAGTTCCCAACAATCCACCAGATTGTTTTGCTGATGGTTTTATCGTCAGTTGTCCTCCTGATTTCAGGGCAGTCAAAATATCCTGTTTCTGCTTATTTGTCAACAAATGTTTATTGTCAATCAGTTTCTGAATTTTATCTTGGGGAATGAGAAATCCGCCTGTTTGCCCGCCTCTTTTCAGTCGAGGTCGCTGCGCTCCCTTCCCGCTTATCTTTTTCACGACTTGACTCGCTCCTTCACTCGCCAAACCAGCCAATGCTGACAACCCAAGTGTCTTTGCCAGGGTAGGCGCCAGGGAACGAACCAGGGGAACAATAGCAGAGAAAAGACTTCCACCTTGCTTCATCACTTTTCGGATTTGCGTTTTTGATATCTTGATCTCAGCTCCTTTTCCCTGAGATGCGGCTTTGGCAATTCGGTTCTTTTGATTAACTGTCAGCATCAGTTCATCATTTCCGCGTGTTTGATTTTTTTTCAGCCTCAGGGTGATAGCGCAGTTTGCTTTGAATGCTCTTCCAAGCTTGCTTTTTTGCCCTTCCGACAGATTTACTTTATATGGGTGATATGTTGTCATTTTAAATGACAAGATATGTTTTTCACAGCCGCTGCGCGTGCTCGCTGCGCTCGCTTCACACGTCACACGATAACCAGCTCATTTCCAATCTTATCGATTTTCACTTCTTCTTCATAGAGAACTATCGCATGTACATTGAAGTTTGCCGCTGCATCTGCGTTCAATCGATACCTGAATATCAACTGTTTGGGATCTCTTGTTGGTTTTTCAGTTTGATAAGTCAGATCGAAATAAATTAGCGGATAATAAGCCTTGAAAGTGGACAGATTCAGCTGCGTTCCAGTGTTATAATCATTTTTCCTCATTGCATAAGTCATGACATCCTGGAAAATCCTCACTTTGCTTTCACTGTCATACTCTGTTTCCGGGTAGAAAACTCCGTTTCCATATTCCAGCCGGCAGTTCGACAAGGATGAATTATTATTCGCTGCATTCAGCTCGAAAGTGTTCATGAGATAAGGGCTATCTTCTTCTTTAGCGTCATCATTGGTTCTTTTAAGATAAACAAAAATATGCTTAACATTGTCAATACTTGCGGATATCTGGAAGAATCCTGATGACTGCGTAGGAGCTGATTCGGAATACATCTCCCTCAAATATTTCCATTGCGTTTCTCGCATAAATGCGCTGACAAATTTGTCATAAAGAGAATCTTTCGGTGTTAATCTGGGGACCCAAAGCAAAAACCTATTCACAACAACTCTTCCAGCATCAGTGCCATTAGCCATATGAATTAATTCATTATCCTGTTGAAGCTTAATCTCAAATTGCAGCTGCATGGGCACAAGCATCTTATCCTCCAACTCTTCGAAAAAGGAAAAACGATTCAGGGGAATGATCGTGTTGACGTTCTTTGCACCGCCGCCTCCATTGTTTTGAACTGCTTGAGTTTGCAACCGCCGAGCTTCAAATCCTGCATTCGTATCAGCGGTTGTTGCATCAGTATCCAAATACCAGAAACTGTTCTTGGCGACTGATCTGCTGAAGTCATCGGAGTATTCTAGCAAATTTTTAATAAAAGTAACGTTATGCAGATTATCAGTCTCATAAACAATCTTTCCAGCAGAACTAATCTTCAGGTGATTAATCAGGGAATGAGCGCCATTGATCACTGTGATCCTGTCAGCTGCTGCATACCCAGCGCCGTCTGCTAATTTCTGGAGTTGAAATTGCACCTCGAAATAAGCATTGTACCAATCATAAAATGCGGATCGGTCATTAATCGTGAATTTATAACCACTTTTTTGTTGATGTTGCCCATTAGCTGGAGCTCGGATTGTGTCATCCAGCTGGAAGCGCACTAATTCATTTCTTTGAAGATATTCATTCGATCGAAAAGCCATTTTATATTATTTTTTTCTTTTCCGGACTCCCTGCCCAGAGATCAACCTGTTCAATATAGCATCAGAACTTTCTCCGGAGGTTGACGCAGGGGCTGATTGTGGTCGAGCTAGCTTCGCTCGGCTCGCTTCGCTCGCTGGTGGCTTTGTTTTGCCTGGTGGCTTCCCCTTTCTCATATTTACCTGTTTTTTCATGATCAAATCACCAGATTTTTCAACTGCTTTTTTGCCGAGTTTTTCCCCAGCGTGATAAATTCCTGATTCCAAGGCTTTTTTCGCAATGGGTTTCGCGAATTTATTGAAAACTGCGGAAGCGATCTTCCTCATTGGTATGAAAATATTGTCCACAATGACACCTGTTCCTTTGTGCCGGAAGACAAACCGCCCCAGCTGGGGGTGGAAAAAACGAGAGAATTCATAACTTTTCATTTTATTTGTTTTTTCAAGATAAGCGAGAACGCTGTATCAGCTCCATTCAAATCAACAAACCGCCTTTTCCCATCGGTGATATAAATCCGAATGGAGCTTATTCTGTTTTTATTCACAGGGCTGAACATCACTCTCATGGGTTCCAAAGTGAAACTATAGGAGGCCTGCAGAACAGATGTTGAAAAGGAGAAGATGATATCACTCTCTTCCCCATCCACAAGGGAATCACTTGTGAGATCGCAATGCACGTTCAACATATCAGTATCTTGACTGAGGTTTGGAACTCTGGGGCCAACATTGACTTTATCTTTCAGAATCTTTTTATCGAAACCAACGAGATCGCCGAAGTTGGATTTCTCGAGATCAAGTTGCCAGTTTGCTTCCAGTGTGATTGTTACTCTGAAAGTTGTGGGAGAGAAAGCAAGATTGATTGGGAATTTTTCATTATTTCCTGGGGTGCTGCCTGCGAGGGGGCCTGTTGCGTTTCGAATTGCCGCATTCAAAGTGGAATAATCCCAAACCCCAGCGGGAAAGGTGATATCGGAAAATGTTTTCCCACCTTCAGAGCTGAATCTGATCAGCTGATTTTTCAATGCCGCAGTGATGTTATACCACGTAAAACTCATATTGATAATTCTGTTCAACCCAACAACATATTGGGAATTTGGATCCAAAATAATGGGTCGATTGAATTTTGTTGTGAAATTTTCTGGTTTGTTTCCCCCAGTCTTGACGGAAAAGGATGACAGGACAATTTCTCTTTCGATTTCCATTTTAGAGTTTGAAATACTTTCTGAAAAGCTTCTCATGCTGGGAACGATTGATGACTCCCTCTTTCAGGAGAAGATCAAGAATACCAACCCCGGTATTTCTGATTCCCTGATTCGTATTCCCAGCAAGAATGGAGCCAACAATGACCTCAAGTTTCTGGAGGAGATCTGCGGGATTGGAGAAAAAACGGATGGATCCACCTTTTTTTCTCCTGATTCCCGAACCTTCCAATGTCTTTTGTTTCGCTTGAAAATGTTTGATGTATTCACTCAAAATTCGGGATGAGCGGTCTATTCTGCTATGTTGCAAATTTTTTTGCTCTTCCGTTATTTCCCCTTTCTTGAATTTTCTGGTCCAAGATGATTTGTAGCCCTTCAACTGATTTCTTCTGAAGTTTGCAATGGTCACAAGATCATTGATATAATGGATTTTCTTCGCTGATGAGACATTTGGTTCACTGAGAGTTTTCTCTGCAGTATCATAATTCGTGAGGTCCAAGTCATTCAAGATCTGATTGGCTTCATCTCCTTTTTCCTCTTCCTCTTCACCGCCCGGCGCAAGAGCATAATCGGGAGTGTCGTCTTCTTCATATTCAGGTGGATCTTCCCCTACTTCTTGCATAATTTCTTCATATGTTGGCGGCCCTGCTGGAATTTGCTTCTTTGTTTGGGATGGAACGGCCTCATCAAACAAACCTTCAACGTTCATCTCTTCAAATGGGTCGACTTCGGGGAGATAATCAACCTCCGCCGGTTTGGCTTTCCCAACTTTCTTCCGGATTTTCGGGAGTGGCCCCAAATTCGACGCAATCACCTCATCCAGTTTCGATGTGACTGGTTTGAACATTTTTTTAAGTCCGATTTGACTTGTCTCCTCGCCCAACTTTTTCTGGGTGATAGCATTGTGAACAAAGTTGATTTTTTTGCCTAAAGCAGATTTGCTTTTAGCCATTTCTTGCCATTTCAAAAGACTCATTTTATATCCCAGAAACACAAATTTGGGGTGAAGAACAAGATGTAGAACATGATGTAGAACGTCATGTTCATTAATAAAATGAAGATTCCAAATTATGATTGTCAGGATCCAATCACGAATTTCAAACAACGTCACCCTTTCATGCCGGATCGAACTTTCAGAATGTTGATCTGTGGCCCTTCAGGATCGGGGAAAACAAATGTTCTCCTGGATATGATCCTCCTATGCGAAAAATCTTGACCAAACCAAATATCAACATCTGCTGAAAACATTTCGCCCATTCAGCAAAGAAGCTGGGTATGACGTTGTGGAAGCATCCCCGGATGAAATCATCCCAGTTTCTGAATTGTCAGGGGAGAATCAAAAGCTGGTTGTTTTCGATGATTTTGTTTCCGAAAAAAACCAAAAGCCATTGATTGATTATTTCATTCAGGCAGGCACAAGAAATGTTCTGTGATTTATCTTTCGCAAAGTTATTTCGGAACACCAAAAGATATCCGCCTGAATTGCTCGCATTTTTGCATCTTCGAATTCCCAAGCAACAAAGAAATTACGGCGATCTGCAGGGAGAACAATGTCAGCAAAGAAGATTATCGGAAAGCAACGCATGATCCGTTCTCTTTCCTGTATGTGGATAAGCCGAGGAAATTCATTGCCAAAAACTTTGATGAAAGCATTTAAAATGAGTTATTCAAATGGATTGCTTTCTGAAACAAGCACCTCACAGGGAGGAAAAGATGGAAAAGATGGATTGCCAGGAGTTGGTTTCAAGCTGACGCCAGCAGGGGACTTCGACCTGCAAAGGAAACGCCTGACCAATATCACTGAAGGAACGGGGAATTCGGATGCAATTACCAAACACCAAGTTGACACGCTTGCAACGCAATTGCGAGCAGATTCTCTCCAGGTGGATGGTTCCTCGCATATGACTGGGGATCTTGATCTCAGGGGACAAAAACTCATCAACCCCGGGGAAATAGAAATGAATCGCAAATTGATCGTCAATCTGGACACTGATGAAAACCAGGATTTGTCAGCGGTGAATATGGTCACTCTGAAAAAATTCCACCCTGATGCTCCGGCTCACACACATGAAGTCACGAAGGATATTGATTTGAAAGAACTTTTCAACGTGAAAAACTCAAAACAACAAACATGGCATGATTTGGGAGCGCATTATAACAACCTGGTTTCTTATAATGACGCCAAAAATATCTTTCTCAGCCGCAAAGAGACGTTTCCAATGGAGACGGCTTTGGATATGGGAAATCACACCATTTTTAACGTGAAAGATCCCGAAGTTGCCGACCAAGGCGCAAATAAAAGATATGTGGATGCCCAATCCGCGAAAAAACTTTCGTTGGAAGGTGGAACAATGACCGGAAACCTGGATATGAACTCGCAACAAATAAACAATATTGCAGCGCCAACTCTGAAGCGACAACCCACGTCAAAATCTTATGTGGATAATGCGATAGGAGGTGTGGTAGCCCACACGATGGAATTAGAAGAGAACATCAAAAAATACGTAAATGAATCGCATATCACGTCAACCTCTCACCCGAAGGACGCATTCCGCTATCTGATTGAAAATGTGGATGAATCCAGCTCTGAACATCATATGACAGTGACTGGGATAAGTGATTTTCCAGATTCGCCGCATCATTTCAACAAGAAGGCTTATGACTTACAAATCACAAAAGATCTTTTAAATGAATACTCTGGGAGACTTGGATTCAGTATGTACAAATTACCAGAGGGAGAATACACCGTGTGCGTGGAATTCTTCCCCGCGTCAATGGATGGCGTGAGCGTCAACGTTGTGAGCACAAGTCTGAATATAAATCAGCAATCAACTAAGAAGTTTTCGGGGTATTCCAGATCCATCATCCACATGCACAAATGGAGGATTTCCCCACCTGAATTCATCTATCTGGATTTGAAATGGAGAGGAACTGCCGAAGCAGCCGAAAAAGGAAATGCAAATCTGATCATATATGGCATTGCTGGTTCCCAACCTGATGTTGAAAGCAGCGTCTTCGATTCCCCTTTCGTTTTCCAAGCGGGGAAGATGGTCATGGAGGCTGACTTGGATTTGAATGGGCACTCCTTGTTGAATTTGCCGCTTCGCCCGTCAAAACACTTCATTTTTGCAAGATTTGTGAAAGGAAAACACGGTGATTGTTTGATCTTCCCAAATGAAGAGGAAGATGAAACAAATTATTGGCAACAATTTGGATCTGACTTCCGGATTTTGAATGTCACGGTTTTCATTCTTCAACGCGGTTCCAACCCAGTGAGTGGAGCAACCATCATCATGACAAGTGTTGTTAAAGGAGATCACATCACTCGGAAAGCAGTCAGACCTTCCACCAATTCATTTGGTTCACTGCAGTTCACCTTCAATCTCCATGTTGGGCAGGAAGAAGCTTTCTATCTGGCTCTCTCGGATGGAAATGCCATTCAAAGAGCAAAAGCGACAATTTTGATTGAAAAATGATTTTCTCCCTGAAAAATGAGAGCGAGCGAGCGAAGCGAGCCGAGCCGCGCGAAGCGAAAACAAAGCATTTTTGCTTTCAATCACATCAACCCCGCAATTCGGGAAGAAGAACTGGAAGAGATCAAAAAACTTTTTCGATTTTATCACAAAAGATTCTGGTGCCTGAAACGAGCGCATGGTCGATTCAAGAAAATGAATCTGCTCATGAATTTGACCTCTTCCGGTTTGGTTGCAATCGGGACGATTGCTGGAGCCGCGACTTTGAACCCAATCGTTTTGGGAGTGATTTCAGGATAGGGTTTGGTCGTCAAAACCGCGAATGAAATGAAGAACCTGAAAAGCAAAATTGAGATGGCGAAATTCGCTTTCACCACCTATGAAAAAACATTGAGTGATTTGCGCTTCGCTTTGCGGGGAGGAAATTTTGATCGAGCTGAATTTTTGTTTTCAATGGAAGCGATTGATGGGATTGTGATTGATTTGGGGTTGGATTTGGAAAAGTTTGAAGCTGAATGGGAGAAAAAATTTGAGGGTTGAGAATTTTCATTTCCCGGAAATGAAAAATCATGCAAGAAATCAGGGGAAAAATTTATTTGAATTTCCTGATTTTATTGAATATGTCAACGTGAAATGTTCTTTCATTTTTCCTCAAAGATGTTACAAATCCAATTCGTTCCAAAGGGGAGAAATTTTTAGTTCCAATCTTCGCCTCCAGATCTGCTAGGGCTTTCTCTTTGTTTATCTCAAAAATCACTCTGCAGATAATGGAAATGATTTTGATGAAGCAAATACTTTCCTCATTATATTTCAATTCTTTTTTCTTCCAGTCCAATTCTATATCTTCATCCGCAAATAATTTATTGGCAATCATTCGACAAAGTTCATCAAAAGATGAAACACCGATCTTGAATTTATCAAACCATTCCTCATCCATTGGGAGTGGAGAAAAATCGATTTCGCGAGAAAGTTGTGAATCTTCCGCTTTTGATTCGCCGAGGAAGAATTTTTTCTTGTCCGACCTCCGGGTGATGGTTGAGTTTCCTTTTTTCAATGCATTTGTGATTGCGCAATTTGAGATTCCATATTCTTTTGCCGCTGAATTGATGGAAGTGAAATTTTTGTTTTTTTTCCCATCGGAGATTGAAAAATGCGTTGCTGATTTCGACATTTTTTCTCTGGTGAAAAAAGGAAATAAAAAATTAAAATCCCATTTTATCTGGATAAACTGTGATTTTATCCAATCATTTCTCCAATTTAGTTAACTGAGTTTTAGATGAAATGGGGCAGAAATTTTCTTGAATTGTCAATTCAAGCTGATTTTCAGCGAAAGATTTTCAAACCCTGGAGAGATTTTCAATCCCCGGAGGATTTTCATCCCAAAATCCGTTTTTGGGGTGATTTTTCATCACAAAATCCGTTTGGGGAGATTTTTCATCCCCCGGACATCCCTTCATTCATAAAATTTGGAAAAAAATTTTGAAAAAAAATTTTCCCCCAAATAATATGGAGGAATTCTCCGGAGGAAATTTCATTTCAAAATCAGTTTCCAGAACAATGCTGAATTCAGCAAAATTTGAAAATCATTCCCCTGAGTGGGGTTTTTCAAAATTCATCCGGAGGGATTTTCAAAATTTCCCCTGAGTGGGTTTTCAAAATTTCCCCTGAGTGGATTTTAAAATCATTTTCCGGAGGGATTTTAAAATCATTTTCCAGAGTGGGTCAAAAATTTCCCCTGAGTGGATTTTGAAAATTTTCCCTGAGTGGGTTTTCAAAATTTCCCATGAGTGGATTTTAAAATCATTTTCCGGAGGGATTTTAAAATCATTTTCCCCTGAGTGGATTTTAAAATCATTTTCCGGAGGGATTTTAAAATCATTTTCCCCTGAGTGGATTTTAAAATCATTTTCCAGAGTGGGTCAAAATCATTTTCCCCTGAGTGGATTTTCAAAAATTTCATTTGGATAAAAAAAGGAAATAAAAAATTAAAATCACATTTTATCCGCATATTTGTCAATTTTAACCAGTCATTTCTCCAATTTAGTCAACTGGGATTTAGATGAAATGGAGCAGAATTTTTCCTGAATTTGAATTTAAAGCTGATTTTCAGCGAAAGATTTTTTATTCCCGGAGATATTCTAGTTCCGGGGGAGATTTTTCATCCCAAAATCCGTTTTTGGAGAGATTTTTCATTCCAAAATCAGTTTTTTGTGGGCGATTTTTCGTTCTGAAATCCATTTTGGAGAAAATTTTCCATCCCCGGAGAATTTTTCCATCACCCGGGATTATTTCATTTAAAATTATTTTGGAAAAAAATTTTCCTCAAAATAATTTTGGAGAAATATTTTCCGGAGAGAAATTTCATTCCAAAATCAGTTTCCGGAGAAATTTCAAGTTCAGCAAAAAATATTTTTCCCGGAGTCAAACAAATTCTTCCCGGAGTTGGATTCCGCAAATCAAATTCTGGGGATTCAGATTTCAAAATTATTTTCCGGAGGGGATTTCAAAATTCAAATTCAGATTTCAAAATTATTTTCCGGAGGGGATTTCAAAATTATTTTCCGGAGCAGATTTCAAAATTATTTTCCGGAGGGGATTTCAAAATTCAAATTCAGATTTCAAAATTATTTTCCGGAGGGGATTTCAAAATTCAGATTTCAAAATTATTTTCAAAATTCAGATTTCAAAATTATTTTCCGGAGGGGATTTCAAAATTCAAAATTCAAAATTCAAAATTCAGAATTTTTTTCCCCGGAGTGGATTTGGGAAAAATCTATCCAAAATCAAACCTGGCACACGTGGAAAAATCAAAAATCAGGAAAAAAAAGTTCTGCCCAAATTCACAAATATTTTTCCAGAATTGAATTCTGGAAAAGATTTTCTCCCTGATTTCAGCGAGATCAAACTTCATCGTCCTCAATCTTGTCCTCAAACTCATCGAATTCCGAGGCAGCCTGCACTATTTCCTCCACCAAAACTTCGTCCACAATGCATGTGATCGCTTTCACATTTCCGCAGAAAAGATGTTTGATCGAAAAAACGACTTGCCCGCGGAGAGGACAGCCAATGAGTTCTTTTTGCTTCAAGATGGGTTTCTTTTTCCCATCCGCGCACAGCTCCCAAAATCTGCAGGAGAAATCCGTTGTGGGAATTTTGGAGGGATAGATTTTTGCATAAATCTTTTTCTGCTCGGATTTGTCAGTTTTCACGAGAATGAAATCTCCCTCCTGAAATCGAGCAAAAGACGGGGAAATCTCTTTGATTGCCTGCTTCTTTTTCATCGCAGCAGAGTTGAAATGTTTTTCCAGATTGTTGAAGAAACTAATGAACTCGCTGGGAATAGTGATGCCCATAGAAAACGATTCACCCTCATGAAGGAAAATCTTGAATTTGGTTTGGAGTTTCACTTTGAACCGTGAGTCCATGTGGAGGCAGGGGAGAAGGCAGAAATTAATTTTTCCAGAAGATTTCTTACAGGGGTCTCCGAGAGAGCAGTTGGAGATAGATATTTTCTCGGGATTCATTTTTTGGGAGGAGATAAAAAAATGAATTAAAACGCGAAAATCCATTTTTCCATGAACTTGCCATCCTCTTCCGATCGGACTGGGAGAAAACCAGTGGCCATATCCACAGCTTTTTGAAAGTTTCTTTCTGCGTCACACGCTTTTTCCCAGTCCGTTTCTTCTTTGATTTTTTCTGCCTCTTTCTGAGGAGTGGATTTGTTTTCACTTGACATTTTTTCTCCAATGAAGAAAAAATTCAAAACGCATTTTGCAAATCCACAAGGGCATCATCCATCGCAACCCGAGCCAGGTTATGATGTTTATAAAACCCTTTTTTGGGGTGCGCGTGCATCGCCGTTTCCAATGCAGCTTTCTTTTTCATGAGATAGATGAATTCTTGCAATCTGGGAGAAACCCAAGTGACTTCGTGCGATTTTTCCCCTGAATCCAGAACATGAGTTTTTTTCTTGCAGAGTTGATTGAGAAAAACTGTGCGCGATAACCCAAATCGTTCCCGAATTTCCTCTGCGGTGAAAAAATCTTCCCCATCAATCTGGATGAATGGTGTGTCTTCTTCCTCCCGAATCCAGAACACTTTTTGATCGGTTCTTCTGGTATATTTAGTGTTGCCCGATTTGAGAACTCGCAAAATCGTTTTGGAGGGAAGCCCCGTTTTTTCGCTGGCTTCTTTGAATGTGAAAAAAGTTTGCTTTTCTTTTCCTTCCCCTCCGGGGTTCGCTTCGCTCACTTCCTGAATTGAAAACTTCGTTTTGAATGAAATTTTTTTTTTATTCAAAATGCCAACCCTGAAAGAATTAAAAGATCATGCACGTTCGGAAGGAATGGTGGGATTCTCCCGGATGAAAAAAGCTGATCTGGAAAAAGAGCTGCAAAACCCACAGAGAAAAATCATCAAGAAAACATCTTTTCCTGCGGTGAAATCAACTATTCAAAAAATTATTCCAGAAAGAGCCGCGGCAGTTGTTGAGTCATCCATTGATTCAATGAATTCCTGGTTTGGAAAGATAAAGAAAAGAATTGATTGGAATCTGAAGGAAAGAGCTCGGGAAAAACTGTTGAAGTTGAATGCGAAAATTGGAGAGATGTTGAAGAAACCTGAATTTGATATTGAAGAAAAACCAGGGTTGGGTGGATCGACTTTTGTTGTCCAGGGAAAAGAAGGATATGGGGCAGAAGGATTCTTGAAGAACGTGAAAGGAAATGTGATGGCAATTCTGAAGAAACATTTTGGGTTCAAAGTGAAAATGGTTTTGGTTTGCAGAATGATTTCTCATAATTTGGCAGAGGAAACATCCATTGAAAATGACGCCTTCTTTTCTTCCCCGGTTGAAGAAGTTTTTGAAGGAACTGACTTGGAACAATTGCTGAAAAAAATGAATGAATGGATGTTGGAAAACATGCGGAATTTCCAAAGGGGAAGAAGCAACTGGAGATTCTTGCGAAATGAAAGATTAGAAATTCATCTGGATGAAATGACTGTTGGAAAATTCATTCCACTTCCTGATTGGCTTGCTGCTAAAAAAGCTTTGACAAACATGCAAAATGAAAATGATGATGAGTGCTACAAGTGGTGCATGGGAAGATGGAAAAATCCTGTGGAGAAAAATACACAAAGAATAACTCCTTTGTTGAGAAAACAATGCGAGGAGGAATTCAATTGGGAAGGAATTTCATTCCCCATTTCATGGCGAGACATTGATCGATTTGAAAGACAAAATAACATTTCTGTGAATGTCTTGGGGATTGTTGAGGGGAACATCGCGACTTTGAGAAAAGCAAGGAAAAAGAACGAGAATCATGTGATTCTTTTCAAACTGAAAAGCGGAGAAAATGAACATTTCGCTTTGGTGAATAATTTGAATCGTTTGTGGTTTGGAGAAGATTCTAAGAACAAAAACCAAAGGCATGTTTGTGATGGTTGCCTCAATTCATTCAACTCCAAAGAAACACTCGATGTTCATCAAGAATTTTGCGCGAATGATGGAGTGAAAGCTGTTCTCCCTCCAGCAAAATCAATCATGAAATTCAAGAAAGTGGCATGCGCAACAACCGTTCCCTTTGTCATCTACGCTGATTTTGAGTCGATTTTGGAGAAAACAGAAAAGCAAATTGGGGAAAAAACAAAGCAAATTCAGCATCATATTCCCTGCAGCTTTTGTTTTCTTCCTGTGAGTCGAGTTGGGGTTGATTTTTCCCCAGTTTTCTTTCGTGGAAAAGAAGGAGATGATGTTGGGAGAGAATTTCTGGAGAAATTAGTTGATCAGGTGAAATGGATTCTGAATGATGTGCGAGGACCAATGCTGAGAAAAAAATGGAAGAGAATTCTTTGGAAGAAAGGAGAAAAGGAAGCATTTGAGAAAACTGCTATTTGTTGGCTTTGCAGGAAAAAGATTGTGGAAAAAAAGTTGCTGATCATTGTCACCTGACTGGGGAATTTCGCGGAGCTGCTCATGAATATTGTAATTTGCAAGCGAAAGTGCCAGATTTCACTCCAGTCTTCATTCACAATTTGGATGGATATGATTCCCATCTTTTCATCAAGAACATGGGAAATGAATTTGGAGAGATTGATGCAATCCCAAACAATGATGAAAAATATGTTTCTTTCTCCCTGAAAATTGTTTGGGGAAACATTTGAAGATGAAGAGGGGAAAAAACATGATTTGAAACATGAAATTCGCTTTGTTGACTCCCTGAAATTTATGAATTCTTCTTTGGCAAATCTTGTTGGAAATTTGGGGAAAAATGATTTGCATTGCTTGAAAAGATTTTTCCCAGAGGATGTTGATTTGCTTTCCAGAAAAGGAGTTTTTCCCTATGAATTCATGGATTCATTTGAAAAATTCGGTTGTGAACTTCCTGGGAAAGATGCTTTTTTCTCCCAGTTGTCTGGAGAAGAAATTTCAGATGAAGATGTCGCTCACGCTAAAAATGTCTGGAAAAAATTTGAAATGTCAAATCTGGGAGAATATCACGATCTTTATCTCAAAACGGATGTTTTTCTCCTGGCAGATGTTGTGGAAAATTTCAGGAAAGTTTTATTGGAAAATTATCTATTAGACCCCGCATGGTTTTTGACTGCCCCCTCTTTCTTTTGGGATGCTATGTTGAAGATGACAGGAGTTGAGTTGGAATTGATTTGCGAAGGAGATATAGAAAAGGTTCGTTTGTTTGAAAGGCAAATTCGTGGAGGAGTTTCCACAGTCTTTCACAGATTTTCTCGAGCAAACAACAAATTCATGGAAGATTTTGATCCTTCCCAACCATCAAAGTTCATCGTTTATCTCGATGCAAATTCTCTTTATCCAACTGCGATGGTGCAACCACTCCCTGTGGGAGGATTTGAATGGTTGAGTGAAGAAGCTTTGAAAAAATGGGAGAAGATTGTTGATGCGACAGGTCTTGGATGTGTCCTGGAAGTTGACTTGGAATATCCAGATGAATTGCATGATTTCCACAATGATTTTCCTTTGGCGCCGGAATTGCTGGAGGTAAATGGATTCTGTAAGTTGATTCCCAATCTCAAAGATAAAGAGAAAATGGTTTTGGATGGAAGGAGTTTGAAACTTTTTCTTTCCCTGGGAATGAAACTGAAAAAGATTTGGAGAGGAATTGGATTTCGAGAAGAAGCTTTCATGAAACCTTTCATTGAATGGAATACGAAACTGAGAACAGCCGCCAAAAATGATTTTGAGAAAGATCTTTTCAAACTGGCAAGCTGTGCTGTTTATGGGAAAACCATGGAAAATGTGCGGAACAGAATTAACATGAAACTGGTGAATGATAGGAAGAAAAAAGCAAAGTTGGTGAAAAAGATCAACTTCCAACACGCAACCAAATTTGGAGAAAAAGTGGCTGCTATTCACATGAAAAAAACAAAAGTTATTTTGAACAAACCAATTTTTGTTGGAGCAGCAATTCTCGATCTCTCCAAAATTTACATGTTCAAATTTCATTATGGTTATGTGAAAAAAAAGTGGGAGAAAGTCAAAGTTCTCTATTCTGACACAGATTCACTAATTTTGGAAATTGAAACGGATGATTTCTTCGCTGACACTGCTGGAGATGTTGAGAAATGGTTTGACACATCGGCATACCCGAAAGATCATTTCGCTGTGGAAAATGGCTTTCCTGTTGGGAAGAACAAGAAAATTTTAGGAATGTTCAAAGATGAAGCAGGAGGCAAAATCATTCGTGAATTTGTTGGGTTGAGACCAAAATCTTATTCCATCAAGATAGATGAGAGAAAAGGAATCAAGAAAGCAAAGGGAACAAAAAAGAATGTGGTGAAAAATAAGATTTCACATGAAGATTTTGTGCGCGTTCTTCATGGGGAAAAATTTCCTCCAATGAAAAATGTTTCTCTCCGGTCACATCTACATGAGATTTTCACTGAGCAAATTTGGAAAATGGCTTTGAGTGCTGATGATGACAAGAGAGTTGTGATGGATGATGGAGTGAACACTTTGGCTATTGGTCATTGGAGATTGAGATGAAATTCATTTCTTTGGAAATGAATTTTTCAGTGAGATTTTTGAGAGAGTTGCCATCGCCAGATTTTGTCGAGTGCAACTGACTCGGCTAGGAAGGTTTTTATCTGGTGAATTTTTAACTGATTTAAACCAAAATGATATGTTTTTTTCTGGTGAATATGAGGGGAAAAAAAATAGTAGATAGGAAACAAGGATTCTGGCACACTTTCAAATACGTAGCATATTAACACAAGTCAAAATTTATCTTATTTTATGTTAAAATTCAACAAAAAATAATTTGATTCTCGTTCCCCAATTTGTGCTCGATCGCGAACGTAAAATATTTTCAAACAAATTCCTCGTCACTTTGAGCATAATTGTCAAGTTTGTGTTCAATTGTTCAAATCATGTCATCCCTGACTTTTGTTAAATTTAACATAAATCATGTTAATTGACTTTTTGTTATTTACGTTGGCGAACGAGCAGAAAATCGATCATCTCATCCAATTTTGATTATTCGCTAAATTGAACGTCAACTGACGTCAATTTCTGTTTTGTGTTAATATGCTACGTATTTGAAAGTGTGCCAGAATCCTTGTTTCCTATCTACTGGGGGAGGTTGTAAGAAACGAGACCTGGGACAGAGTAACGATGTTGTCACACCTAGCAAAGTGGTCCACAACGGTCGTTCAACTAAGAAAATAGCTAGCAACTAAGGTTCGTGGTTTAACTAGACTTCCTCACATGCCGCATTACATTCAATGCCATCCATCTCAAAAGAGATGTAAGCTGATTTAAACGTTTTTGTTCGCGAACAAGTGGCCACGGCAGCGCGACTGCATTTATAGTCGACGCCGACCCGAGTTTTGAATCGACAGTTCAGTTACATTACCACTTCCAGATAGCCACGTTTTCCATGTCATTGCTCTAGACTTTCATTCACTGATTCGAGTTTGCCAAGCATAAAAATAGGCTTTCTTTGGGGAGCGTATCATATGTCCACTGCCCGCTGCTAAATTTTTGAATAAATGGATTGCCTCATTGTTACAGCTGTCAATGTACATAGATAGATAGCATAGCGTCTACGCCTACATGCGCAGTAAACTCAAAACGGACATCCCTTATCGAGAAAGTTTCTGGTAGAGCTCACTATAGGAAGCTCCCACTCCGGTACTCAAGCCACTTATCTTCCGATCAGTTTTTTAACAGGGCAATTCAAGCAGCTGACCACTTTGCTTCCACAATATAACCTGTTCCAGGTGTTCTGATAGGGGGAGCGCGAAGGAATAATCAGCACTCAATATTTTTTTCTCGCGCAGCCTTCGCAACCCACTATCTGAACATCTAGATCAGGCTGCCTTGATATGATCATCCAAAAATCACTATTCATGAGCGGTTAAACTAATCAAAGAAACCAGGCCCACCTTCTCACGTCAAAAGCTCGTTCCTATAGTTGGACGAAGAGGAGCTGACATCGGCAAATGGCAACAAAGAATTCCTTTGACATAACCAGAAAAAGCCGTTGGCCGCATGGGGTTCAAGTCGGCACCAGCTTTTTACGGTCTTTTTTCTGGAGATGTGGAGTGGCTATATATGTATATAACAATATTCATGATCAGCTGTCATTACCAAATGATCAGCAGAAAGTTCTAAATAAATACTGGAGTCAAATCTAAACCATTGAACAAAGACGAACGTTGCACATCGGCAAATGACATCAAAACGCTTCCCTTGACTAGCATATTCAGTGAATTGAAACGTTGGCCGCCTGAGGTTCTAGTCGGCATCAGCTTTACACGCCCTATTATCTAGAAGTGTGATGTGATCTTTATGCATGTAACAATATCCATGATAAGCTGTCAGTAACAAATGATGAGCAGAATCGAAAGTTCTAAATAAATACTGAAGACATAATATTGACAGCTTTCAAAGAGGTAATGCCAAAAACGTGCTGCATTTAAGTGGCTCCTTAGATAAAGCGTCCAGTAGGAAGAAAGGGCCAGTATTTTTACGTGTGGTCGTTGGGTCTCAAGAAAAGAAAATATAATCAACGTAAACTAAACATTTTGGCTTGTTCACAATAATATTGCGTATGAAGTTTTGAAATATCTCTTCTAAATTAAGTGCTGTTTTTTTCTGTCGTTGGCAACCTGTATTCCAATCACGTTACCACTCGACGGCAAAGCATCGCTCGACGATCGATGTTGAATAATCGTTAAACTGCGGAATTGACGACGAAAGGAACTGAAGGAAGTCCTATATCACACATGTTTAAATTCTTCAATCGAGACGAATGCATCTCTCTCTTTGATCCACGATAGTCTCACTCGAGGTTTACGCGAAGATGATAAAGCTTTAGACAGGCGAAAGGCACATTTGTGTGTATTGGCAAACAAACATGTTGCTGCACTGGAATCTAGCAACACTTTTGATTTTTGCGTCTGCACCGATCTTGTTAGCCTTATATCGAGTTTGATTTCGAACATTGCTTCTTATTAGAAAAAGAAACTTTCGCTCTTTGTTATTGTCAAGAGGAAAACCTACAGTCATGGCGTTCACCTACTTTGTACTGTCAGAGCCTTTCGGATTGAAGAAACCAACAA
>JAJGOT010000128.1:495000-687500 GCA_022457155.1 Cladopsammia gracilis | reverse complement strand
AGGGCTGTGTAATGCTGACCTACAAATATCCCACATATAGGATCTCTTCCTAGGATATCGGCCTGTACACCTGGTGGTTTGTACACAAAGTGCTGAGTGGTTCCCCTGACTTTGTTTCTAAAGTGATCCTGAAGCTGATCACTGTCAGCAGCGGATAAAAACATGTCAAGTCCACCTGGCATCAAAAACGTGTTGTAGATGTAGATGGGTCTGTGGAGTGCGATGGAAAGAGCGTGCAAGTGCATTTCACCACCCCATGCACCAAAACGTAAAGCAATTGCCACTTGCTGTTCAAAACTGAGATTGGCATTTTCGTTCTGCTGTATCAAGTCTTGGAAGTAGTCTTCATTTTCCAGAAAGGTAAAAGCCGTCACCAGACGGAGAATTGGCATCAACTCTGTGCTACCACACAAATCGTGGGAGATCATGTGCCAGAGACAGTTACCATCAGGCGGTGTTTCAGTTGGTGAGTACCAATATGACAAGACAGGATGAAGATGATCGTCACGGTAGTGTGAAAAGTTGTGTCTTTCCTCTGAGAATGTTGCAGGTCCCATTGTCCGCACACTATCTATCAGAGAGTGCATGTTTGACTGATAAGTACCAGTGCTTAGAAGTTGTCTAGCATTCATTACATGGACATTCAAAGAAGTAATGCACACTGAGTCAACTAACAATTGACATGCAAGTGAATACACCTCTGAACAATGCACTGCATCATGCCTACCTTCACTTTGCTTTACCTCAAACTGTTTTGGTGGTATGGAACATGTTTGCTTTACTGCACTTCTGGATCTGGGATCAGAGGAACTGTCTGCACCCATGTTCATGTTGCATTTCTGCCTCTTCTTCAAGAATGTCTGCTCTGGAAGTGTTGGCATGGGAGGCCGCAAACAACTTGTGGACTGTCTATCAGCACACAAGTCAACACTCTCCATCCACTTCAGCAGTTCTCTCTGACGTTCAGCCAAGTAGATGGCACCTGGATGAAACTCCAAGAGATGCAGGTCTTCCAATCGCTTCACGCGGCTTACTGCAACATACGCCTGACCAGAGGCAAAGAAGTTCTCGTTTAGAAGAACGTACGTTTTCTTTGGTTCCATGCCTTGAACCTGGGAAAAAAACATATTGCATCATTGTATATGTATACATGTATGCACATTTGGCAATGACTGAATGTCATAAACAATAATTATGCTTTCATTAAAAAATTATTGACAATCATTTGGTCTTCCTTTAATAGAATAAAGTCTAACTTTTTATTTTCAAGACAAGAGCCTTCTGAAATTTAATTTTCTATGAGGTTTTGTCATTTTGTCATTTTTGTCATCTGTAAACGTGTTTGAGACATAATTTTACAATTTGCATGAAATTTTGCATATTTCTTATTAACTTGTTTTCACTCTCTCAATTGGCTGTAAATTGTTCTTGTTAATTCTGCTGACCAGTGAATAAGGTTTTCAGATACATTAATGGTAAAAAGACAGGCTTTTGCCCAGTTTAAATGCAAAAAATTACCCTAAAGAATACATCATTTAATAGTCATTTTCAGAACCGTTTTTTTATAAAATGAACACCTAAGTAATTCCCTCAGGTTGTACTCGAATCCTTTGATACAGGTTTTTTTAACATAGCCCTCCCGGCCACAAACAATTAAAGCTGAAATGATGCAACAATGCTTGCCGCTATGAATTGTTTGGCAATGAATCTTTTATTTAGAGCATGTTGCATTGACAAATTGGCTCATACGAACCTTTCATCTTTACCAAAAACATGAGGTTCCAAATTTGTTCAAAAAGTTACAATATTTTGCCTACCTTATGAACTGTCACTGCCCAACCAAGAACCAGTGGAAACTGTTGCCTGACAGTTGCTCCAGTCCAAGCTCTGTGGGTCAAATGTTGACGAAATCGAGACAAAGGGAGAATGCTACCCTTTTTCATGTGCTTGATAAATATGCAGTCGCCCAGGATTCGCACAACAGTAGCTCTCGTGCCATTCACCCATTCATTTTGAACATCAACGTTTTTCAAAAGAAGAACTCTTGCTCCCACTTTTAGCACCAACTTATCTGGCAGGCGTTCTCGATGGTAGATCTTCACTTTATCCTGGTCTGTAGCACTCAATGGATTTCCATTTCCATCGGTATCAATAGCCTCAAACACATGCTCTTCCTCTTCAATTCTATGCAAGAACTTGTCATTCCAGTAATCCCTTTCACACCGCAGTGCAACAATGATGCAGCCATCACTGAGATCAATGTCATGATCACTGGCAACCACACATGAACTAAGAACCTTCCTGACTTCCTCATCTGCTATGCCAAGCCTGACTTTGTTTAGCATGCTGGAAAAGGCAGCATCTGCTTGTCGTTTGGCCTCCTTGAGCATCAAGATGTCGAAATTCCGCCATAGCCAGCTGTCATAAATATCCTTGTCAATGGCTGGAAGTTGAGCAGGATCGCCCATCAGAATGATGTGCTTTCCTCCAAAAGGAGAACGTCGATTCTTTGGAACAGATACCTGCCTGGTTATTCTGTCCATGGCATGAAAAACATTGAATTCCAGCATGGAAAACTCGTCGATCATAAGGAGTGCAGTGTCCCTAATGATCTTGTGCTCTAAAGTACCCTTCTCCAGATAACTTTGACAGTTGATGTCCATTCGAAAAAAGTTGTGGACAGTTGTACCACCAACCACAACTGCCGCTACACCTGTTGTACCTAACTTGGAGACCGGTATGTTTGCAACCTGTTTCATGTGCTCCACAATGGCTTTCAGTAGGTAAGATTTACCGGTGCCTGCTGGACCACAAATACATGCCTGAATCTGCTCTCCCCTAGACAACTTATCGACGACCCAGTCATAGACTTTTCGACGTCAGGGTTTCCACCACAGCCCCCAAATCATAGTGTTCAACCTTTGGTGCCAAGTCAGCCATAATGCCATCCTCATTTAAGATGTCAGTTTCTGTGACCTCTCCTTCTTGCTCTAACTTTGGCCGTGATTCTGAAACTTCTCCCAAGAAATTTTTGCAAGCTTCACTTGACAGCATATTGCAATCGATCAGAGTCTGTGCCAACTTCTGCAGTTGCTCCATTGAAAATCCTCGATTGTTGGCTTCCTGGAGAGCATTCATTCCATCTTTTGCCTCGTCAAGAAGACCTCGAATTGCACATTCTTCTAAGAAAGTCTTTGAGAAGTTGTTCACTGAGAATATGGATGGAATGTCTTCTCTGGTCAGTGTTACATTCAGAAGTAACTTTTGCTCATAGTACTTCTCTTGCTGCTCTCCGGTAGGAATGAAGAACTGCCAACGTGGAATAGCCTCCTTGCCAGCTTTTCTCTTTTTCATTGTTCTTCTTTTCTTGTCAATCAAAGATACCTCCTTCCTTTTTGAAGATCTTCTAGCTTGTCCTGATGCATCTCTTGACCTTTTTATTGGCATTTTGCACAATTCTTTACCTCTTGGCCTTCCACGTTTGCGCGTTTCTTTGCAGTTCACGCTCACAGTAACTGCTTCTGGTACAGCATCATCATCTGAACTAGTATCGCTGCTATCATCATCACTTCCATCATCAACACCTCCATTAGAAACACGGTCACGTGGAATCCTCGGCGCTTGAGTTGCATTGAACATGTACTGTCGAACATAGTCTGGATATAGAACACCTCACAGTTCATCTGGTCTGTCAAGATACTTGTCAAACAGTGTGTCATAGAACACATCAGTGGAAGAGGGATCTTCAGGCAGGTGCTTCTTCCTTTTAAGGAAACCATAATCAGGCTTGATTGTGGTCGGAAGGTAAATGATGGTACGGCTTGATCTGCAAACATTAAAGCCAAGGAGGTTGTTTTCCACTTCAAGCCTTCCCACTACTCGAGTCCTTAGATATCGTTCAGGTTCTGATGTGTCTTCTGGCAACTTTAAATCGAATGATGGTTCATCTTTGGCAACATATTTAGCAAGGTACAGCTCCCATCCACCAAATGTCACTCGCTGGATGTTGACATGGGCACCCATCAAAAGCAAGATTGGCAGGTTGTAGGGAACCACTCTACTGTCTTCTCTGCACCTTCTCCGATAGAGCATTCTCATGCCACTTTCATCCGGTCTGTCACTCTCTTCAATTTTGAAAGGAAAGCCATACTTGCAGTGATCAAGGACCTTTCCACCAGGTCCTTTGAAGCATATCTCCGAAACACAGGTGCCATGTATCTGGAATTTTTGGACATACGATCGACAAGCCTGTGTAAACTGGTCATCAACATCTTCACTTCGTGGAAACTCAGCAATAACTGCATCCTCTGGAATCGTGTCAGACTCGCACCACACTACCATGTGGATGTGCAAAGCTCCGCGCCGCTGAAACTCCACTCTCCACCAGTAATCATTCACTTTCCCCAGTGGACCATTTGCATCTTCAAGAACTTTTTCTCGAAACAGCTGAAAACGCTTATGAAATGCCACTACCGTCTCAGTGGGAAATTCCATTGCAGGATCCTGAGACATGTTTTCAGGCAGAGGTGCATCAAAATCTAGGCCTTCAGCAGTTCTTCCAGCTCCACAGGTAATGTGTGCCTGCAGTTCTGGCCATGCATCATTTTGAGTTAAGGTCACGAAAAAGTCAGGCTTCCCCAACTCTCTACTCATTGCCAAGAGGTCAAGCAGACGGCTACTCCAGTACCCTTTGCTGCCAGGGATAGTATTTGGGACCTCTGTGCCATACACATCATAAGGGTTTTCTTGTTTAATGGACTTTGACGTCAGTGGCACATCTCTGCCAGTGCGTCTTACCTTCCTGGCACGGTTGTAATAGAATATGCGACTCTTGGTAAGTCGATCAAACCAGAAGAATGCCCATTGAGGGTCTTTACGCCAGCGATTACCATAGTTGAGAAGTCTCAGCTTGCAATACTCACTAGGAGTTAAACCTAGTCCATGAGCCCAGCTTCCACTGCCATAGGGGAACAGATGGGGCCATGCTTTGGCTTCAAGGTTAGGATCCTGGTATGTCACTTTCGTCATAGACAAAATCTGTTTCTCTGCCTTTGCAACTTCTTCAGAGGGTTTTCGTTCTGGATGCTGAATTCCAGCAACATCGTCACACTCATGGAGTTGTGGGACATTTCTTTGTTCTGAAAATGGGACAACCAATGCAGCCGACTCTTGGCCCAGTTGTTCTTCTAGTGAACCACCCTTGGCATCTCTTACTCCATGTGCAAAAGCGATAGACAAAGGATTCTCTGGCCTGAACCGATAGAGGGTCTCGTAGTTACTGAAGAAATTTGCATACAGCGGGTTGTTTAATTTGAGCCACTTCAATGCTGTTGCAATTCTCTGGTGCGATCCTTCATTTTTCACTGGCTTCTCTTTAGCCACCAAAAAGCCGTACATTCCATAGTAGTGATGATTCAATTTGTGGAGAATGTTCACTTCTCCTGCAAAGTGCGGCCACACTCTTCTGAAAGGATCAGCCCGTTTCAAGGTTGTCGAAAACAGCCCACAAAGGGACACCTGGCCACGCTCATATGACGACTTGAGATTCTTCACTTCGTGTGGAACCTTTTGCAGGCCAGTTTCTGGATCAACGCACGAAAACAACTGACGAATGCCTTTGCTGCACAGCTTGCAGGAATACCACTGCATGCTTGACTTCTCAAATGGCAATGTGGGCAGATCCTCATAAAGGCTTTCTACTGGGGCTTGTTCCATACTCAACACCTCTCTGTGGATCAGGAACTTGTGACCCTCTGAAACTCGACCAAAAAGCATCATCCCACAGTTGTAGCAGATCCCATCAAACAAAGGTTTTGCTGAATGACGCTGACCAAACACTCGCATGGAGTACAGCAGTCCTTGGTCTTCAGGCATATTAGCATGTTCAGGTAACCATTTCTTCTTTGCCGTCTCCTTGTCACAACCTTTTGGGGTTGAATGGGTGGTTGCAATATCTTTGAGAATTTTAACTTTCCCTTTCTGTCTGTCATCACATGCCTTACATGTACTTTCTGTACTCATTGCTGTATTCTCCACTGAGCTGTAATCAGTGTGGCTTCCATCACTTCCCTTGATCATATGGGAGTTTTGTCTTTCTGGTACTTCCACATCCTTGCTTGCAGATTGTCTTTTGTCAGGGTGCTTTCAGGATAGAGTTTTAACCACTCCTTGAGCATCACATTCATGTAGGAAACACTGCTATCACGGTTTTTCGCATCTGCTTGCACTTTTAATGCTTCATGGTAGCACTTCTTGAGATCAGAAAGCATTTGTGGTGTCCACTTCATAGGTTCCTTCTTGCTCTTAACTTTCTCCTTTTCCTTTTGATAAGCAAACAGCCTTGAGTGCAAATTATTTGCAGAAAGTGCACTGCTTGGATACAGTTTCAACCACTCTTTATGCATGACCTTCATGTATGAAATGTCGATGTTCTTTTCTTTCATTGTTTCTTTAACCTCCAAGGCTTTCTCTTTGCACTTCTCCAGATCTTTTAGCATGTTGGGTGTCCAGTCTGTTTGGAGGTCCTTATCATCCTTTTCATCTGCCACTTCAATTGCACTACCTTGGCCATTATGTTTTCCTTCTGTTTCACTTATTTTTTCAACTGGTTGAGCAATGTCTTTACCCTGTAGATATTCATACTTTTGCAATAAGCGATGTCGATTAAATTTGGTGTTGGGGTGCAGTTTCTTCCACTCAGCCTCAAGAACACTACAAAACAACAAACCAACCTCTCCCTCCTTCTCCTTAGCCACCTCAGCACACTTCCTTAACTCCCTGTTCATTTCACTTGTCCAATTCTTCTTGGGCATCTTGAAATACAACCTTAAAACACCATGAAATTAGCGAACAAAAAATCAGGCATTATTTTTGCTAAAAGCTGTGCACAAAAAAATTACAATGATTTCCAGTTGAAAACTGTTCAACGTGCGGCGTGCAACCATCAAGTTATGGATGCTCACGGGATGTTGCTAAGCACGAAAGAAGCGTAAGAAGTTGCTTGAGGCTATAGCCTAGAGCAACCCTTCCTTCTCAAGTGCTTAGCAAACCTCCCAAGTGCATCCAAAACTTGATGGTTGCACAGCTGCTATATGGACATTTTCCATTTCATTTATAACACAATCAAAAGAGAAAAACATTTAAATCTGCTAATAGGAAGGGGATTGACAAATATGGAAATGTGTCACCATATACGTGCACTATTGCATGTTGAAGTCATTATTTGCAAAGATTTTTAATTAAAAAAGATTGTCTTGCTGATTACATGTAAGTAGTTTTTGGTCTCAGTGTGGTTGTCAAACATTTTTTTGTTAGCCGGAATGAATTTTGTACACTTTCTCTCAAAATTAGAATGAAAAACTTTTCAAACTCTGCCATATAAACAAATTATGATTGTGTAAAAGTCGACGCATACTGCTTTGGGTGCGTGCTGCCTGTGGCATTCATCAGCATTCACCCATGTGCAAATAGATAACATATTCACGAATTAGAGTGCACACTTTTCTTTCGTTATGTCATGATTTCAATTGAACTTGTGATTTCAGTGATCAATAAAAGGGATCAAATTAATATGGACTATCCTAATGTAAAGAATCAGAGTCATTTACGGTCATTGATTATGCAAATTAATGTTTAGTCATGACATAAAGTCTTGATCTCAACTGCAACAAAAAAATACCTTTAAACATGAAAAAAAAATAATAATAATATTGCTCTTCCCTAATGTATCCTATATTAACTTATTGACTAAGTGTGAGAACTGAATATTTTCGCTTGAGGTTGTAGTGTACGGACGGGGCGCAGGGAGGTCTGTGCACCATAAGCAAGGGCAAAATATTTTCCCATCCAGCCAGACCTAACATAGTCAATAAGTATTTCATCATATGACCAATTTGGAGACAAAATTTGCTTGAAATTTTAACATGCAAGGTTGTAGGTAGGGTTGTATATGTACAGCCCTCATACCGCTCTTTTAACAATAGTTTAGCAAAGAAAAGGCTCGCAGGGCTGCATGAATCATATGATAAATATAATCATATTGTTTCATTTAACTAATTGACACCTCAAACATCCAAAACTGCCCACAAGGAACTATGGTTCTTCCACACATGTACCATTTATGAAGTCATCCCTTTTCACAATAAAAGATTTCTTTTGCAACTGACTCACGCAGAAGGAAGAAATCTTTCAAAAAGTTCCAAAATAAGAGAGATCTCATGAATTGTGTGAGAGCTGCATGCAAAAAACCTGTCAGATTTGACTGCCAAAATTAAAGGAAAATATCATTGTTGTATATGACTTCCTACCACTTGCCACTTCTTGTTAAAAAACATTTCACCTTCAGCGTTTTGTGAGAAAAGTTTTGCTAGTGAAAGGCCAGCAGCGAGGGGGGGGAAGAATGGGACCCCACTGGGGCCGTGTGTTCTGCTCATATAGCGTGAATTGTGCAGCATACAAGGAAATGCTATTCGACAAACTAAAAAATGATGAGGAGATGTACTGGCAGGAAAGCTGGGTTTAAACTATCCATCAAACTCAGTTGAGCGTAATGATAGCGAAAATGCCAAATGTCAACTAGTCAGCTGGTATCTTGGCTACATGTAGCTTCAATGCTTTCATGATAGGCTCAACATACTAAAATTAAATTCTAGTGGCAGATAAATTCTGAAATCTTCATTGCTTACTCTTTCGACATAATTCAATTTTTAATTCAAGTGAATCAATGGAATATTATTCAAGTTGTGAATTGTCAAAAGCAAGCATTAAGAATTAGAATTTCTCTCAGTCACAATTAAACTGGTATGATGAGTTGTAGTGCAATTTTGCTTTGCTTCAGACTGCTGAAATAATTTGTAGTGGTAAATAATGAATAATAATTTCTCTCAGTCATAAGTAAACAAACTGGAATGATGTGAGTCGTCATGCGACTTTGCTTCGCTTTAGACTGCTGAAATAATTTAAAGTGGCAGATAAATTCTAAAATCTTGATTGCTTACTCTTTAGCCATCATTATTTTTACTTCAAGTGAATGAATGGAATATTAATCGAGCTATGAATTCTCAAAGGTAAGCATGAAGAATGATAATTTTCTCAGTCTCAGGGCTCGTCGTGCAATTTCACTTCACTTTAGACTGCTGAAATAATTTGTAGTGACAGATCGTGAATTCTAAAATCTTGATAGCCTACTCTTTAGCTGAAATTCAGTGTTCATTAAAGAAAATAGATGGAATGTTATTTGAGTTTTGAGCATATGAAGCAGAGTTCTCAAGCCTCACGCATTGAGCGTGAGAGTCACGCTCTCACCTCTCATGCTAAAACTAATATTTCTCACGCATTTAAAGTTTCTGATTAAAACAGTTGATTTTGAGGTAGAAAATTGCTGCTTTAAGTAGGTACCTGCCTGAAATAACTATATTTCTTGATATAATTACTCCCTGTTTCTATTGTACTCGCTTTTAACTTTTTCCAACAGTGTTAAATTCTCATGAAGAGGCAGCATTACACCGGTCAGTGGGTTCAATGAATATTGCATATACTCACATGCTGTCTGCCGGTAATGGACAATAGCAGATAGTCACTTTCAAAGGGTCACATTTCCGCTCAGAATAAAGGAAAACGCGTCTTAGCTACTTCAATTTTTCAAAATTTTCTGGGGACCTATGCCCCCAGACGCCCCTAGGGTAGTGACGCCTGAGGCATCACAATCGACGGCTACGCCATCGAAAAACTCACTCTTGCCCAGCAAATCAACTTGAGAGCTCTGATGAAGAATTATAAGGGAATTATCAGAACACAATTATCGACAGAACACCAAAAAATGGAGTAAGAAAAAGAACGGGAGTAAAAAGAAGAAAAAGAAACGGTCAAGCTTATTAGGTTTTTTTCTCGTTCAGAACTCTCAAAATTTTGCTGTGTGCATGCCTGAAACCAAAAGTCGATTCATTTGACCCAGAAAGGAAGGTAATCTTAGTTCACTTTACATGTTGCAAACAGTGGGTTATGGATAAAGAAATATTGATATATCTAAAAGGGGAAAAGGTACAGCACGATAAAAAATGAAGGCAAACGACTCCATGAAATATGGTAATTGCAGTGAATTGTTTACATGACGTGCAGCGGAGAACAATTAAGACCAAACATGTTGGCAGCAAGCTTATTACCTAACTATAATTATATGGAATTGTCACGAAAGCAACTATAAACCCCTCGTAAATCTTAATTAGTAACTGTTTTAAATGTTACTTTATACTGAAAGATAAACTTACCGAGCTAATAGAGTTGACTAATTGCTCTTCAGTCTTCGGTCGTCACCGCTTTCTCGCTGTTTGTAAACAAAAAAGCTAATTACGTATTTATTGCAAATATAACGTTAAAATGTTGCACTTGTACTACACAATTTCAAATACAAAAAGTTTATCAATCACCTAGAAAAGTCAAAAACACAAAGCTGTCCAGTTGGACTTGTAACGTTAAAGTATAATTACTGGGCTACCCCCCGCAGGGGGAGACCAGTCTAGGTTTACGTTGGATTTCTCCGGCGACACAAAATTGCAATTATGACACCCCCCTCTACATAAAATAACAATTACGATAGCCCCCCTATCATACTCTCCAATGCAAGAAGAACGTAAACATACACTGGGATGTTTCTCCTCAGCTGTCGGTGAGTTCAGTTTCTTCAATCTCAATCCTTTTTCGTAGTTATTGAAATGTTTTTTAAAAAGTATTTTGTTGTAATACAACGAACGAAGCCTGATCGTTTCGCTCACTCTCGGCACTGCACTTGCGCTTTTGAAGCGGAAAGAAACCGAAACTATAAAATTCAAATACCGTGTTCAAATGAATTTCTCGATTGTTTCGATTGATTGCCTTTCATGAATTTTTATTTCGCCAGGTTGAAGAGGGATAGAACAGCTAACAAAAACTTCAGCTGCGAAAAATTCACCACCATTATAAGATGTAAACTGCACGTGTCTTGTGATCCATTTCTCGTTGTCAAACAATCGCGTTGCTGAAAAAGACTCGAGAAGATTTGAAGATTTTCCACCGAATGCTGTACTGTTTCTGAAAAACCAGTCATCATGAGTTTCGCTTGCGCTAGTGAATGTTTCTCGGGCGAAAATAACCTTAATACGATCACTTTTTCATTTAATTTTCTTTTCTGTGTTACAGATATAAAGGAATAAAACTTGAATATTTTCGTTGTGTCTGATTGCGAGATGTTTTATGAAATGGTCACGTTGTGTTACTGAAAGGTTTCAAATTACTTTTGACATTATGCAAATTGCGGAAATTTTTTTACCACAACTGAAAAAGTATATTTGATTCAAAGGGCTAAATTTGTTTTTCTCCTCCAAAATTATCAATTCTGTCGTTAACTTTGACTAAATTGACAAGTTATTATGATAATGGCGGGAATATGTCAAAACTTTCAATTCGAAAAGTTGCTTTGACCCCGGGTCCGGAGCAGGCAAAATAAACAAAAGATTCACGGCTTCAAGTGTCGGAAACACAAACCAGTTACAACGATAAATAGCTAGATACAAGATAACTCAAACTAATAACAACCACCAGGAAATTCAGATATAGGCCTTTTTTTCATCAAGGGCGGTAAGTATATTAAACTGAATAGGCTTCGATTTGTATAAATACATACGGGTAGCCCAGTTTACGCTCATAAAGCGTCTAGTTAAGCTTAACTTAAGCTTAAGCTTATATACAAAATGTAGCTGAATTCACTTAGCTTTTAATTTCTTGGCTTTCTGCGGACTTCGGAATTTCGAGGCCACAAAAGTGATGTTATGTTAACTCTGAGAGCCTTCTATTCGCTATTCCCTAAATTGACCACGAAAAGAGCAGTTTGCAAGACATTTTCTCAAAACACTTTTCGCTAAACAGATTGTGTCGACCAATTCAGCTGACGCGGCTGACAACGTGACCGCGTTTTCAAACTCGAACCAGTCCTCCCGCTGACCGTGTCCTACAAACCCGAGCGGGGGAGGGAAAGTGGACCGAGGGGAGTGGGGTGGGGGAAATTAAAAAATCTAACCCCTGATCGGTATGAAAGAAAAATGCTACAGAAAAACTGCCAACGCCATTGGTAAGAGGTAAGATAAAAACCACTTATGCAGATTTGTTTATAGTTTTAAACTGAAAAGTCGCTGAACAGGATCACGAAAGGATGGATTTCCAACGTGTAAAACTTTTTTCGTCACTATCATTTTTACTCATTTTCACTGGAGAAATTATAATGGCCTTTTTTATACACAAACATGCCATAACTTTTAACTGGGTGGAAAAACGGGGATTTATTTAAGTTAATAAAACCAGAACTGGGACCGGAACCGGGCCAAAAATCAGTCAACTTCCGTGCGTTCTGGTCACGTGATTCATGACGTCATACTAATGACGTTGATAAAGAACTTATTTTTATACTTATATCTACCAACCCACAAGATTTGTTAACTTTGCATTTCACCCTTACAAAGATACATGTATACAAAGATACTTGTCCCCAGACCCCTATTTGCTCATGTGTATAGCCCCCTTAATTTTGAAAATCCAGAACCATACCGGGCATGACGAAATGATACAAGTGAATGCCTTCCTTGCCACGTTGACTGTATTTGCATTTATCAAAGCATGTTCCTAAAAAACGTTAAAAGGCACTTGGCGGCATAGTCACGTGATTGATGACGTCATCGCACTCAGTCAATAAAAATAGGTATTTTATGGTAGGTGTAAATAGCACGTGGTGTGGTATCCTCATTCACTCAAAATTGACAGAGTTATTTGGCATGGAAATTTTTTCTGGTGCAAAGGGTGCTGGGAAGGTTTTTATTATTATTATAATATATTATTTAAATTATTTTCAATTGCATTTATGCAGTTGCATTTTTGCAGTTGCATTCATAAGTCAACATAACCAGACATGTCAACATAACCAGACAAGTTATGTTAAGGCATCCAGGACCTAGGTTGCCAAGGATTTACAGTGTTGAAGTTGCAGTCGATCGGCCAGATGAGATGTAATATCGGCAATTTTAAAGATAAAAATTATGATTATTATTATTATTATTATTATTATTATTATTATTATTATTATTATTATTATTATTTTTTATGACAATTATCAGTTTCATTTTTAAAATGTAATGTTCACGAGTCTTTTATTATACCATTTCAAATGTACATATTTTATCGTAATTAGAATTTTAATGTATTATAAATAGTTATTTTAATTATTAATAAACATCTTGTTCTATTTAAAAAAATATTATTATTATTATTATTATTATTATTATTATTATTATTATTATTATTATTATTCGATTCTCTACAGTTGCCGGATGTTCTACTGGGTAATGTTGATTGTGTCTCAGCCACTCCCCGTAGCGTAGAGACACAACACTTTCCGCAACAAAAATGGCCGATCGACATTTGTACACTTCCAAGGAAGTCAGGTACATCTAACGTTCCAAACCAGGTCTTTGCACCTTTCGATTTGCTTCCAAGCATCAATCACGATAGGTATTATTGTGACTTTCGAGACTCCATGAATCCTTCTAATTTCAAATGCTAGTTCCTGGTACTTTTCAACCTTCTCCTCCTCTGTCCTGGTGATATTCTGGCCCGCTGGCACAGCGATATCAATAAGTGTCCATTTACTAACACACTATATTCTCTTACAGGTCCACCAAACCAGTGTCAAGTAATGGAAAGTAGAATGGAAACAGGCGTCCTCATGGAGTAGGGCTTCAGTTCAGGATGTTGAAATCCAATTTTCCATCTGCTGTAAGTTTTAGTTATATGACATTGTCATTGTTGTGTATCTTACGGTGTCATGCAATCTATCTGTTAATGATAGTCCAAAATAATGTCTCTCATTCCTTATGGTGAGAATTTAAACGACAATTTATGTACATGTGTCATAAGCTAGTAGGGTGAGCGACCAAAAATAGACTTACCACTCTAGCGTTTTGTACGGTCTCGCCTTTGTTCTTTTTGACATGTTGCTGGCGCTTCAGAACATCTTTAGAAATTTTAAAACCTTATAAAATTATGTTCTTTACGCCCTTCATGCCTCCTCCATCCTTGCAGGATGTTGCTCCTAAATAAACAAGCTCATCTACGTCCTTCACGCTTTGCCCATACACCTTTATCATGTCCTGGTTCCTTGCATTTATCCTTTTGTTTTTTGCACACTTCCTGCCTCTCCATTCAGTCTTGATGTTTTGTCCCTGATCTGCTTGGAGGACAGTTGCGCTATATTGTCAGCGAAGTATAGATCGTCAAGTTTTGCTACAAACTTTCACCTGATGCCATTCTCTCCATGGCCCACTATTAATACTTCTCATCACTCAGTCCATGACTATCAAAACGTCCTGACATACTGACTGTCTTTCTGTCAAACCATTAACATGTTTCTCCACGCTATTATAAAGCATACTAGAAATCTTCATAGAATATTTCCATCATTATCTTCTCCGGGATGCCGAACTTCTTCGTAACAGTCCGTAGGCTCTCACTTTGGATGGAATTGAAAGCTTTTACGAAGTCTATGAAGTACAGATAAGGTACAGCTTGCCGCCCGTTGGCCTGCTCGATGATGTTCCGCAATATGAAACCTGATTTTTCCTTCCTCCGCTTATAGTCGACTCCGCTTCTTATCCTGTCGATAATGATCTAGCCTGCGAGCTAGCTCTCGGGCTCGGGTTCGGGATTTCGGGTTTCCCTCCCCCACCCCCTCCCCTCTCCCCCAAAACCCAAACCCGAGAGCTTGCTCGCGGGCTAATAATGATCCTCCCAATACTTTTCCCATTGTAGACAGTTAGGTTATAGCCATTAGGTCTTACATTCTTTGAAGTTTCTTTTCTTCGCCAGTCTGATGGTTAGCTCTCTCTTTCAATTCTTTAGGATCTTCTCCTTCTTCCATCTTCTCTTCAACAGTCATGTATTTTCTTTGTTGAAAACGTCTATGTATGCCGTTATGTAGTCTTTCTGCTGCTGTTCTGACTTCACCTAGTCTTGTTTCCCTTACTTCAATATCTTCCATCATTTCATTGAATTCGCCATCATCATCGCCCATTATCAGGTTTGCATGTTTTTTTCTTCTTTTTCTGATAAGAACTTCCGTTAAGCGGTCTGCCATCTTTCCTGGCTTTCCTCTTTCCTCTTAATTTTCCTTTTCTGCTGTGCTCTAACCTAGGTCTTTCGTTGCACCTATAGTGTCTTTGTTAGACCGTACAGCGTCTTCATGTGTTGACTAGAGAGCTACCTCTGCTTTACTCGCGATGTTTTCCATCCTCTTTTTGCGTCTGCATTTATATTCCACTTCACCACGTACATTCCAGTTTCCGATCTTCCTACGGTGGTGTGTTTTGGGTCACCAGTAGCCTGGTCGGCCCTCACATCATGGGCTTTATCCTGTCAAGAGTGGCGGCCACAACCTCTCCAGACTTAGTGAATTTTCTTTGTTTCATGTTTGTGTAATGATGCGTTTTAACGGGATAGGGTTATCCGTCGTATGCCCAACTCAAATCTAGAGCGCCAGGGTTTCTTGTCAGGGATTTCTTTTCCTTACTCGACTGCGGGGTTAGCGCTAACGGTCTGCATTTGCCCGGGTTTAAATTCCCTCTCCTAGGTGATTTATCGTCCCATCGACCAACTTAGTAAGGGCTTTTAAGGCAAGCGTGGCTCGCCTGAAGGTGGCCGCGTCTTTGGGTATGTACAACTTTCTCTTGGGTTGCAGATGCCACCCGACACCCGTACCCGTGCCTGATGTCTGCATTTATATTCCACTTCACCGCTTTGTTCTTTTCTACATATACTTCGCCCGTAGCTGTGTCTTTACTTCTTGTGGGCGTGTGCTCAGAAGTTACTTATCAGGGATTTCCTTCCATTACTCGACTGCGGGGTTAGCGTTAACGGTCTGCATTTGTCCGGGTTTTAATTTCTTCTCCTAGGTGATTTATCGTCCCATCGACCAACTTAGTAAGAGCTTTTAAGGCGAGCGTGGCCCGTCTGAAGATGGCCGCGTCTTTGGGCATGTACAACTTTCTCTTGGGTTGCTGATGCCACCCGACACCCGTACCCTGCCTGATGTCTGCATTTATATTCCACTTCACCGCTTTGTTCTTTTCTACTAATTCGCCTGTAGCTGTGTCTTTTATTCTTGTGGGCGTGTGCTCAGGAGTTTTTTTAGGTTTTAATTTTTATTTTCTTTCCAACGTAAAATATACAATAAATTATATTACAATATATACATGTCTTACTAATTATTAGCTTACTTACATTACACAAGAATTTACTTAGTTACTTATCTTTACATTAGAGTAGGTTATCTTTATTACAATACAATTTTACTTATAGAGCGTATGCACTCACGTGGCAAGCAGCTATGCAAATTTATTGGAACAAAAGAAAGTGTTAACATAAGAAAAGCGTTCAAATCCCACAGGATTGTTTTGGTACACCAACATGGCCGCCGTTCTATTGTTTTGGTACACCAATATGGCCGCCGTGACGTCATGTGCATACGCTCTATTACCTTACTTACATAAAACAAAAAATTACTTAATAATAATCTCTTTACCTTAGATTACGTTACCTTAATTACAATACATTACATTTCTTTAGAAAGAAAGAAAAGGAAAAAGAAAATAGAGAGGGAAAGGAAGACACAAAAAAATAAATAGACGAGGGGGGTGGAGTAAATGACCGTTCTACTGAATTAACGACAGGTATTGAAATTGAAGCAAACCCATTTTGATTTAAAAGCTTTAATTGTGTTTGTTTTGTATGCGAAAAGTCTTTCTATTTCTAGGCATTTTAGGAACATTTTCCAGAATATATTTATATTCGGCGGTAGAGTTTCCTTTATTTTGGACGAGTAGATACGATACCTTGCAATTAATAGTGCGTGGTGTGCAAGTAGGTCTTCACTATTGTCAACTAACCCCAGGCAAATAGGTAAGGTCAAAAGCACATTTTGCGGTTTCATTAGATGTTGAACCAGCCAAGATTGAACGTTCTTCCAAAACGTTTGAACATGTTCATAGTTCCAAAAAAGATGCAATAGGGACTCTGAATTTTGTTGACAGAAATTACAGGTTATCAGTTAATAACATACACTTATTTCATTAAGGTGCCTATTTTTGCAATTCGTCTATGAAGGACCTTGAACTGAAAAACTTGTAACCTATACTTTCTCTTGTGCAACGGAAGGGCAAAAGATAAGTCCGATTCCAATTAATTGAATTTTCAACGATATTACAGTCAATTTTGCATTTATGTTGACTTTTTTTGGTGTAGAAGAAATGTTCTTAATAAAGCATTTGTAAGCTTCACGATAATGTATCTTCCCTCCGGATTAGAATAATATTTTTGTATGTAAAAAGCGAAATTGTTATTCGTATTCCTGAAACTTTCACCTCTCATCTTTGTACAAATTAAAATTTCTGAATTGTTTTCGGGATTTTCCGAGGTTAAAATCTTTAAAAGACCTCAACAGATTGACAGAAGAGAACAGGAAGAACAGGAAAATCGTGGAGCCGTGACCATGCCATATTTGAAAGAATTGTCTGAGAAATTCAGGAGAACTGCTAACCGACACTCCTTTCGGGTTGCTTTCAAGCCTGGAAGAAAGATAAAAGAGATTAAACGCACATGTCAAGAGCCGCTTGGTGAAAAACAGTATGTAGTGTATGTAGGAGAAACATGGCGCCTTTTCCGAACAAGAAAAAAAAAAGAACACATGGACAATGTCAGACTAACAAATGAAGACCTTCATAAAGGGAACACTCTATCGGCCGAAAAACGGATGGGCAAAGAAGATGGAGGCCTAGCATGGCACACCGTGGAGTGCCAATGTGGTGTCGACTGGGGAAACGCAGAGATCGTAGCAAGAGAGAGAGAGGATTAAAGCAAAGAAAGGTTCTCGAAGGAATCGAGTCACTACGACAGAAACATCGCGGAATTGGAGTGCTTAACAATTTTGACCATGTTGAAACATGGAAACCAGTCCTAAAATCCTTCTTTGATCGTGAAAAAGACTATAGCAGACAGTGAATTATCGCAAAAGTAAAAGTACTTCACAGGCCTTCGACTGCTTTTCCCGCGCACATTGACATCGTTTACACGTCATGTAACAGTCACAAAGTTACATGCGGTTACCAAGCTAAACAACTTTCCGCCATATTGATACATTTTTAAAAGGACCTGAAGAAGGCCAGTGAAACTGGCCGAAACGTCGATTTTTTAAAGATTTTAACCTCGGGAAATCCCGAAAACAATTCAGAAATTTTAATTTGAAATTGTTGAATACTCCACATGAGATGAGTCCTTGATTCATATTAAATTGTATCGCATATACAATGTCTAATACTGCATGCTGAGTCGAGTGGCTTTAACGAAAACCATATTGGGAGGAGTACAGTAGATTATGTTTCTCAGCATAGTTTTCCATTCTATTGTACATGATCTTTTCAAAGATTCTGTTGAAGTTAGATAATAAAGAAATGGGTCTATAGTTGTTCGAATCGTTTTCTTCGCCATTTTTAAATACTGGGGTTATTTTGGACATTTTAAGTTTAGATAGGTATTTCCCTAATGTTACAGATATGTTAAGTATTTCGGAGAGAACAGGAGCTATAATACTAGCTGCATATTCTAATAGGTTTGTTGGAGAAGGGTATAGACCATACGATTTGTTGTTAGGCGTGGAAAGTATTTGCGATATCACTTCGTCAGGTGTTTCCGGATGAAATAGAAAAGATGAGGATGATGATTTGTAATGACTAATAAAATTAAGGTGATGTTGTTGTGGAGGTGGAGTTTTACTGGCTAATTTATTTCCCACAGAGGAAAAATGATCGTTAAGAATATTAGGAATCTGTATCTGTATATAAGAATATTAGGAATCTAATAAATTCTCAAACAGACGCACGTTATTGTTTGGTTAACATCAATCAGTGGTAACGCTTGATGTTTTCCGTGGACACCGTTCCATAAGTTTATTTCAAGGGTACAGTAAAGAGATGCAGTGTTTCTTAGCTTTTCTTCTACAAGTATATAAAAGGGTTACCTTTTCTTTCAAAAACGGTATATAAAAGGGTAAGGGTTTGCACCTTGGGGCGGAGCATCCGTGTACAAAAATATGTTTAGTTCCGCTCGGGCTTGTTAACCATGGCCGTTCAGTTGGTTCGTTAAAACCAGCAACCAGGTACGATCGACCAACAAAGAAAAAGAAATTCGTTTAGAAGCGTTTCCCAAGAAACCACCGCTAAACTACAAAGGCTGGCTACAGCGATTACCGCAAAGCTTCTAATCGGCAATTTAACAATTGACAGAATTTGAAGAAACGGTGAAAAAAATATCGTGCCCAGTTGGTAGAGTGATCAAAATCGCTCGACTCAGCGATTAGAAATGCAAGTCACTGGGAAAAAAATTCCGAATTGTAATATACATCACTGTATAACACACTACGAGATTTTTAGGGAAAAAAAATACAACAAGAAAACATCAGCAACCTCGTTCCCATGGTCTATCTTTGCTTCATCAGAAAGAAGAGCCGAGACAGGGGATGAAATCGAACAATAGAGGTTTTGCACGGCAGCCATGTTGCATGGCAGGAACAATGAAAATGTTTTGCATTAGAAAGAACATTCTTTCCCATAGGGAAAATAACCTATTGTTCCTGCCATGCAACATGGCTGCCGTGCAAAATCTCTATACACATCGAATCCATTCTCGTCCCCAGAGCTCCACGGTTTTTTTAAATTGCGTTTCGTGTAACCGCCGACCAAACGAAACGAGGGCTCTGGCGACGAGAATGGATCGAGTCCAAGAATAAACATCGAAACATAGTTCCTAGCCAGTTCCAGGCGTTCAGATAGTGGGGAGCGAACTTAGGCTGTGCGTGAAGGAAAAGTATTGCGAGTGCTGACGGCGAGGAGAGGGAGAGAACGGGGCGCCCTCTTCCCAGTTTCCTCATGATCACCTAATTTTCTCCACCCGAAAATTTTCCTTCGTGTCGCCATGGCCACTCACTGGGAGCTTTAGATTTGAGTATGAGTACGAGGTTGAGTACGAGTACGAATTGAATTTAAAGCAAGTCGCATCCCCAGAGCTCTCTGTCCTTAGCAAAACCTTTGAATGCAGAGGTCCACACGACGCAGAAATTAAACTTGCTGGTAGTTGCCGGATCTTCCTTGTGAAAGATCTCGTGCCAGGCGTCACTTGAATGTGAAAATACAAAACTGAATGCAAGGCTGGCACTACGGCAAATGGCAGATTTATTAATGGCCAATATTTCGACTAATTATACTAGTCTTCCTCAGGGCCAGGGCTATACTGAAAGAAAAAAATATTATAACGGCTCCTCATATTTGAAAATTACATGGTTATAAATGATTAATAATAATAGACAGAGACAGCGCACTTGTAAACATAAGATAAAATAATATATGACATATATAGTGTATGATACAAAACTGAGTTCAGCGTTCGTTCCATCGGTTTATGCCTTCTGGTGACAAAGTGTTCCCTCTATGAATTAAAAAGGCCTCGCGTGCTTTTCGTCGGGAAGCATTGATGGTAGGCTGCAGTTCAAGCGGGATAAGTCTCATGTCCGCGGAAGAGTGGCCTGGTATAATTAGTTGAAATGTGTAGGGACCGCTGCTGTGTAGTTGGCGTGACGTGGGTTGTTTGTCCCTTGTCTGTGTTCTGTGAAGCGTTCCCAAAACGTACGTTTGGTTTCCCCTATATACTGTTTTTTACATTTTTTGCATTCTATCATATATGCGAGGTTACTAGAATAACAGGTTAAATGTTGTTTTATTTGTCTAATTTCCCCGGTGTTGCTAAAAGTATACGAAGTTTTACCATTTTCAATGTAGGGCAGGTGAAACATCCATGAGTGGAGTTGCAGCGGAAAGTGCAAGAGGTGGGCTTTGGTGTCGTGTTAGTGTTTTTTAGTTTAGCCCTAACCAAAAGGTTGCGAGGGTTTGGTGAACGACGGTAAGCGATGAAAGGAACATCTTTGAATAATTTTTGCAGGTGATTTGTGGTTGTTTCTTGTGAAATATTTCTTGAATATTAGGTAGTGCTGGGTTATAGGTGATCGTGAACGGGACTGGGGATTTATCTTTATCCCGATTATGTTCCAGTAATGTCTCACTTCTGGGTATTTGTTGGGCTCTTGAGATTTGCTCTCTAACAAAACATTCTTTATAACCTCATTTTATTAAATATGAAAGTAATTCTGCTAACCGAATTTGGGGGTACCGTACCGATTTTGCTTGCGCGTATACAAATGGGATTACCTTCGCTTCGCCATTTTCTTTGATAAATAGTTGTTTTTTCGAATTAGAGCGACGTAAATTTGCATTTCAAAGCGTGACCATCAATTGTGAATGAAATTTGTAAACAACAAAAATACCGGCCAACCGGTAACCATAAGAAGCCGTTATGTCGAGCAATCGTTGCAAAATGGCGGACGATACATGCGATACGATACAGGTGATACATTCCTTTCGAATGTCGTTGTCCTTCCTTTCCGGAGCGAAAGCAAACTGAAAACCGCAGGCTTAGCAAAGGTTTCGAAATTTGTTTTTGTTTGATTTGTATTTTCTTGCAGTCGTTATCATAAGTTTACATGATTTTGAACAAAGGAAACGTAAACAAAAATAAAACTACAATTAGAGCCAGTTTCGAACCACGATATCATGAGATGTGTACACATAAACGCATAAAAAAAACCTTTAGGGGTCGTCGACATATTCACAAGTTCTCCGCTTTACGTTAAGGACAGAGACTCCCCCCCTCCCCTCCCCTCCTCCTTAACGTTCACTTATAATTTGTCGCCTCGAGCGACGTTTTTTAATAGTCGAGTGAATACAGGTTTTCGAGACTACTGATGTGTGAAACAACAAACATTATTTGTAAATGGGCTTTAGTGTGGCACTTCTAGGATTAAAAACTAACAATTTCGTACTTGCTCCAAATGCCCCACGCTAACATCCAAATCTCGAATCTCCCTACCCCCCCCCCCCCCCCCCCCCCCCTCCCTCCCCCCTCCAAACGTTAAGCGAGGAACTTGTGAATATGTCGACGGCCCTGCCCTTATACGAAGTGAAAGATAACTAGATAATTTCTATTGAAGACCCAAACGTCTATGATGAACGATAAGGTGTCTTGTTGTTTACTATTTAATATGGTTGGTTTTTCTTGTTTCACTTGACGCAACTGTTCTTATGTCTTCCGCTTATGCTTTAGCCTGAGCGCAGACTTATCCGATTTCCTTGCTCCCCGCGGTTTTGGCTTCTTATGCTTATGTTGCTAGTGAAAACCAGCGTCAAGCATGAACCCACTTTAACTACATTTAACAACGATTGCTTTTTTTTCAGCCTTCGTTGTTGATGGTTTATGCAGTAGCTTAGCCGCGCTTTGCCAAAACCGCCAGTAACCAAAGTTACAAAGCCCGGGGCTATGATTTCATTGATCCCAGTCCAACAGCGCTATGCCGAGAACACTGGGTACCAGCGAACTAGCGTCTTCAATGATATAATTCAGCAAACATATTCCAGCGAACATTCCTTGTTGTTGAATGTTCCTTGAATATTAGGGCGAAAGGAAGTCCTTACTCAGTTTTAGTATCTTCAAACAAGATGGAAGCACCTTTCAGGGGTATTGCCGGCTGGATATTGGCAAGTCTTTTGATTTTTGCGTCACTACAGCAATCCGGTAAGCAAACATGAATTTCTGTCCTGTTTGATTTGAATTTTGTTTGAAGCGGATTTCTTTTCGAGTTCAGTAAGTTTGCTGATGATCAAAAATAAAATATTTGGCTTTATTATTGTCAAGTAAACTTTGATGATGTTGTTTATGTCCCTTGTGTGATTTCAGAGGCCATCACTTTTTCAAGACAGCCTGAAAAACCGTTTGTTGTTGTAATAGGAGTGAACAACACAGACAGAGTGCTCGACTGGGAATACATTGCTGAAGCAGGCGACATTGTTACGTCAGTCCTGTTTCAAAGGAGCAAACCAAGCGATATCGCACCAGTCACACTGGCATCAAGACCCGCCAGCTCTGGTTTTACTGTTTTTGAACCATATGGGAGAGACTACGCTGCGAACCTAAACAACAGGTTGACGATCAAAAGAGTGACCAACGACCAGGAATACATATACACTATCGTGATAAGTTACAATAAAAATAACGTCGTTCAGTCACCCAAAAGAGACGAAGTACACGTTGTCGTGAAAGGTTAGTAATTACCGGCTGTTTCATGATTGGCAAGTTTAATTTAACAACCCTTCTAATTTGTTTGTTGGTTCCCTATTACATGGACCTTTTAATTTTTAGTTTTTAATTGTAAATATTATTGTTATTATTATTATTATTATTATTATTATTATTATTATTATTATTATTATTATAGTTTATCATTGTTTTATTATTGTAAATATTATAGGACAAAATTCAGCCTATTGGCTGCGACGTTTTATATAAATAAACTATCTATCTATCTATCTGGACACAACCATCATTGGGAACGGACCATTATTTTTCCAGATTTTTTTTTTTTTTGGGGGGGGGGGGATGGTGAAAAATGTTCCTCTGCAAACAATTTTTTTTTTTAAATTTATGCGCCTCTGCAATCATTTCTTTCTAAAACCACCCTCCTGCAAACATTTTTTTCATTTTTTTTAATAATAATAATAATAATAATACTAATATAATTTAACTATAACAAAATTGCGACCAAACATTTCTTTAAAACATTATAATTTTTTTTTTAAAAAGCTAAAAAGCTGACGACGTTTCGACGTTACCGTAACGTCATTATCAAGTCAGAAATGTATAAAAACTATGTTCTATAAATACTAAGACGAACAATGATGAAAATAAGTGCGAAACTCACAAGTTAAACAAAAAGATTCGCACGTAGCGATGCAGATTATGTCGGCTACACAGCCCGGCACCTTTTTCAAAGTGTTTCTGAACACAGAAATTCGGCAATTGGCAAACATTTCCATGAAGCGCACGGTGGGAGCGATCTTTTAAATGAGAGCCATTTTAATTATATAAGATTCTGAGAAGGTGTCAAGGCAAATTTTATTGTTTTGTGTTTGAAATGCTTTACATCAAGAAATTCAAACTTAATTGGAACGTCAAAACGGACTCCATACGTGCGAAACGTTTTGTTTAACTTGTGATTTTCGCAATTATTTTCATCATTGTTCGTCTTAGTATTTAAAGAACCTAGTTTTTATACATTTTTGACTTGATAATGACGTTCAGGTAACGTCGAAACGTCGTCAGCTTTTTAGCTTTTTTAAAGAAAAAAATTAAAAAATTTTATAATGTTTTTAAGAAATGTTTTGTCGCAATTTTTTATAGTTTTTTATAGTTTTTTAATGTTTTTCTAAGTCACTTCTTTTTAATAATATAATTAACTCACATTGCATGCGCAGATATCAATAGAACATTTTCAGCTGTGCATTACAATGTTTAAAAAAATATATAACTACTTTCCCTTAATATTACTTAATATTACTTAAATATCCTTAAATACATCTCTAGTACAAGTTTTTGTTAAAATTAACAACAATGATATGCACTAATAACAATAATATTATAAAACTTAATAATAGTAATAAAAATGATAAAAATGGAAAATATCTTTATTAAAAATAGCAATAATAATTTACAATAACTATAAATTGATGATAATAATAATAATAATAATATTTAAGCTTAAGCTAATTTTCAAAAAAAAAATCAATAGTGCTTTAGCCAATTATTTTGACCACATACGCTCCTTGTAATTTATAGTTTGTTGTTCCTTTATATATCACTCAACGTTTAAATTCCTACGCAGCTTCTGGTGTAAATAAAGGGCATACGACAGGAAATATGCAAAGGGAGTAGCAGGCTTTTTCGCGATTCCACATGCAATACCGAAGTCCTGATCCTCTTTGACAATTTCCCAAAGGCCATCATACTCGTACCATCCGGCCTGTGGTACCAGCGGTGAAGGCAGGCACAGTTAAATTGATTCCCATCGCCATAGGTTACTCCAAATAACTTGTAAACAGTTAGTGACCCATTAGTTTTGATGGTGATATATTCAGGAAGATGACAGATTTCTGACTGAATTCGCCCTGACTGACTTCTTGACAGAATGTCAACGTAAAATGGCAAGGCAAGCGGCATTCCTTGAATGAAAACCCGTTGAATATTCTGACTTTAAGCCCTGGCACAACGAAGAGATTTTTGGCTGCTTTTTGCGAAGGCAAGATGAAGGAGTTGTCTTGTGCAGCCAAATGGAAAGAAACATCTCGAAGCTATTTTCAGCTGTATTTGTTTTTGCATCACTGAGCAATATTTCTGAAGACTTTTAGTTCTTATTTCAGTTTTAGAACTAACATTTTTTAATAGTTTCTCTGATTTCTCTGCAAACACTTTTTTAAGCATATCGTGTTTGCAAACAATTTATTTTGTCTTTTCAGGCCCTGCTAACATGTTTTAAATATTCCTCATCCCCCCCGCCTGCAGAAAAATAATAACCCGACCTTCATCGTTGTGCTACATGTAGGACCTCAAATTATCAACCTCAGCTTTCTACCTTAAGCCCGCAATCTTACATATGTATGCGTTGATCTTAAATCTTGTTTATCACCCTAAGCCTGGTTTTCACTAGCAACATAAGCGTAAGCAGAAGAATTTACGTCAAGCGAAACTGACGAACATTGTGCTTCTGCTTGTGCTTATGTCAGGCAAGTTTTTTACTAGACATCAACGCTGTTATGCTTCCGATTATGCTTATACTTATGTTGCTAGCGAAAACCAGGCTTTAGTCTAATTTCAATTTTAGTCTAAATTTCTGCTCGCCTTTGTGTGGCTTTTTAGCTTTTTAATTAAATAAAGGTTATTTATATTTCCGTTTGCGTTTCTAATTGCATAGACCTGTAGCTTGTTATTAACGGAGCCGGTTAGCCAAAGGAATAAACGACACGCAAAGCAGAAGCTATGACGTTTCCCAGCAAGTCATGTCAGTCATGCATGCCGTTATCGACTGGTGTGTTTACTGTATATAACTGACTGCTCGGGTAATAAATTCGATGTACTAATGAATTCCACGGCATGTGTTAGTATCATCCGATGAGAATGGAAAGCGGATAAATACAATATGAAAGCTTTGTATTGGAAGTGTTTACAATCTGATTTTTTTAGTGCTGGTCGAGTGTGGTCATTGTTTGATCGGTGTGCTCGATGAGATATGGAATACAGTATTTATAACAGCTTTTAGGGGAAAATAAAATATTAAATTGCTAGCTGAGGGGGTCATGTAAAACGGCGAATAGAGTGCAGTGCCGAAAAGAACGCGACGCATAAATTATGACTCATTGTGTAATAACCTGTGTCGACAGGAAGGTATTTGGTTTTTTAATTTCACATCATTCTATTTTTATCTCGTGAAGCGAAGCATAGAACGAGCTATAGGAGGGGTTCGGTGGAACAAAACGCGTAGGAGAGGGGAAGGGATGGTCAGAATGTTATTTCCTTTGGAAAACGCAGCATTGGGGATTTGAGCATGTTTTGGAGCATAAAATATATACAGAATAAGTGAATACTTTTTAACGATTCGCACGATTTGCAATCGGCTTAGAATTAAGGGTCTCCGAAAATCATCTTCACAAATTGACAAACTCGACTCTCGAATTTAGATGGCATTTTATCACACAGGAAACCCAACACGCAAGATCAGATGTTTTAATTTTGGAGTCTTTAATGCATCATTAAAATCGATCTAAAAGGATTTTCCAATCGAGACACGCGTTTTGATGCGTATCTACCATTAAAAAATAAAATTTGGTCTTAATGGAGTATGTGTTCCTCGATGGTCTAGTGGTGTAGCGCCGGGAATCGCAGTCGGGAGGCACGAGTTCAATTCACGCTCATGACCCTTTTTTTTTTCCTTCTTCGGACTGGACATTATGAAAGTGATTTACCTTTTTTTACGTTCGTCAAAAATCCTTACGTTTAATTTAAAAAATATCGAACCGTGTCAGTGTGAAAACATAATCTTACCGCAATATTGCGTTAAGTGTTAGCATTTCTTTTTCACGGGTTGGCTCTTAGCCTTTGATTAATGAAACGGTAGTCATACTTTAAAAAAAAAATTGGCCTAAATTGTTTGCAATCCATTTCCATCCTGGCCATCCGCTGCTAAAACCTTGCATTAACCCTTTAACTCCAATCGTACATATTCGTACGAAAATCACTGGTAGTGATCTGATCTGCAGCTTTCACAAGTCTACACAAATGATAGTAATGATCCCTTGTTAGGGCAAAGCGATAAGTTTCATAGCATTAACAACCAACTACTTGACTACAACTTTGGATTTCCGCTGTATATGGTTGTTCATTCGGCAGAAAATCCAGAAATGCCCGTTTTCTACTTCCCAGGAAAACAACAAAAAACGCACATCTTTGCATTAATCTCTTTTAATGAAAAAGTAACTCTAAATCCAAAAGTGTACATTTGCAGCTAACTTCGAACCTATTCCTCTGCATCCACTTAGAAAAATTCCCATCAATATTTCAACAGACCGAGTAATTTCCATTCAATCAGAGCTATTCTTGCAAACTTATAATATCCTTATGCACGACCGAAAGGAATTCTGGGTAATACAACCATACCGGCAGCATGCAAGTCTACCTACCTCTGTTTGATATATTTTTTATAAGTGTCGAGCTACCCAGACCAACTGGCAAAATATTGCACCGATTGCATTTTTTTAGAAGTCAAAAGTCGTCCAAATTGCCTTGGTAGGTCTCGAAATCCAACCACAGAAGGCCCAGAGAGACATCTTCACTCATGGACCGCCACGTTTTGCTACAGATACTTTTGGCGTTCCAGTCATGGTCAAATCATCTCTCACCTCTGGTTTCTTTCAGACGTTTGCCTCTGCCCACCATTCCAGCTTAATGATGCCAGCCTGGGGGTTTCTGCAGTGAAAAATTACTCGAAAAAGCACTTATAAACCAAATTCTAATCAGATTCGAGTCCGTGTGATCGCTAATCGAGCGAGCAACGGCTGAATACTGACGTCACAATGAAAATTCGAGCCCACGTTGATTTGAAACAGCGTATATTTTTATGTGAGCTATTTATATGCAGTCACGAAATTCTACAGATTGCCTAGCCCCACAAAACTGCTTTGGAAACCCAAAGAAATTTGGGAGTTAAAGGATTAATAGATTCAGTGCACTGACCAGTACTTTTTAACCCGTGAATACGCGCAAGCGTAATGAACGGGTTATCTGTAACAGTGGCAAATTCGCTCGCTCACTCGCTCCTTCCATCAGCTGTAAACTTTGCTTGGTAATTCCGCTGACCAGTGCACAAGGCTTTCGTGGCAAATTCAAAGGAGTATATTTCATACAAAAAGGGACATTTTGAAAGCGTTGCTCCGATGTTTTGCATCCGGAGTTCTTTGATAGAATATTAAAGAAAATCTGCAGAATTCAAAAGTTTTTTTCAACAGACACTCCTTTTAACGCTTAGCAGCTGCCTCTCTTTAGCTCAAACACTAAGCGTTTCTTTTTCAGTCAAATGAAGCCGGGTTCGAATCCTGGCGGGGACGTTTTTCTTTTCTTTTTTTTTTTCCGAACTGGACATTGTAAAAGTGATATACTATTTTTTTCTGTGCGTTTGAAGTCGGTCAATTAAAAAAAATTATATCGAACCGTGTTTATAAAAACATAAGCTACCGCAATATTGCGTTACGCATCAGCTCGCGATAGAAGGTTCAAATGACACGCTGGCAGTTATATCGAAATTCTGGATAAGCCTGGGAATTTGTTATTAATCTTTAATGTTTGCCACAAACTTAATTTGAGATATCGTTCAATCTTTAGCAGCAATTATGGCTCAGGCAAAGTAAGGATTATTTTCCCATCGCAGTCTCGAGACTTAACTCGGTGAAATATTCAACTTTCATTCGCGATCGGGTAACGCAAAATCCTTTGATACTCCATTACAGAACTTATTTTCTATTCACAAAATAAATACCGAATCACTGCCGTCGGGTCGTAATTATAGCCTCTGCATATTTGGTGTAGAATCTTTCTTTTAAAGCGTTTCATATTCACGAGTTGGCTCACTGAGGAGCCTTTAATTGTACGGAAGTGTTGCTCAAATACGAGCCGGCGATGTGTAGAGCATTTCTTATTCACGAGTTGGCTCACAGGAGCCTTTGATACAAATACAGTCGATCCCATTAACGTTTTTCAAGAAAAAAAAAGACGTTTACAAGTTAACAAAAGTCACGTGCCTCATTAACATTCAAATTACGCGCGTGTGGAAACTGAATTATGCAGCTGAACACATGTGTAGAAAATGGACACGGCGGGAAGTTCAAAACAGTTTTTAAACTGTTTAGAAGTACGCGTTTTGGATGAAAAGAAAAAAGTAGTTACCTAACAAGAAGAATAACTAATTTCCCAGTTCTGGAAAGCGCCGAAGAATTCCGTTCGAAACTAGCTCACATTCTGCCAGATTTGGAGGATAAACTTATGAAAAAATGTCAAATTGGCTATATTATATACAAGTGCGTTTAACTGTCATTGGACTTACAAAGAGATTAGTAGCTATCTCCTGGTACGTTTTTGCATAAAACAAGTGTTGATATATTATTCTCCACCTCAAATCGTCGGAAAAAGGACGAGGCATCTTTGAATATCAACGACTTTTCGCCATGTTATTATTACGTGTATTTATGCAAATTCAAGGTCCCGCGCGAGGAAATTGAATATTTAATTGTTTTGTTAACTTGTAAACTTCTTTTTTCTTGAACAACGTTAATGGGATCGACTGTATCTCTTTTGGCTTTTCAAAGTGATACTAAAATTAATATGGTTATTAATATGGTGATTATGGTGATTACTGTGAACCCAGGGTGAGGATAAAGATATAAGGGTCGATGGCTGTATCTAGTTATTAGAAATTCATTATTTCTTTTTCTTCATTTTAAAGTAAATGAGATCTAATCTGACCCATATTTTGGACTCCAGGGTGGGCAGTTTGATTAACGAAAAGGAAAATGTCCCACGCATATTTCCCTCAACATGTCAAGCTCAACATTGATTGGTACATGTACATAAATTATGTAACAATTTATATTTACATGCAGTATGAATAACTGACCAGTACAATGCACTTTTCACGATTGTAGTCTGTAATGTACATGTAAAATTATTTGATTATCTTTCAGTACCTCCAAGAATAACTGTGGTCCCTCAAAGGCAGCCTCTAGTTAATATTGGGACGAATTTTGCACTAACATGCAATGCTTCTGGTGATCCGCCTCCCAGCATCCTGTGGACAAAAGAGGGTGTCGCAGCCAAAGACTATAATGTCTCTGGTTACAGGCTATATTTTATTGAAGTGAAGAGGAATGATGTTGGATCATACAAATGTACTGCTAGTAATGGCTATGGTACTGCTACAAGTCTCGCAGTTGTTGGCGTAAAATGTGAGTAAACATTCTGCTATGAGTAACCACATTCAAAGGTAAAATGGTTTTACCGTAAATCCTCTATTAATTAAGCCATCCCTCCCTCTCAAATAAGCCTCCCCATCTCTAATACCACCCCCCTCCCCCATTTTTTGGAGCAGAAAGTTTATTAAGCCCCCCTCTCTGTTTTTTAGTAGACTATTCCAGAGAACTGCAGCAACTGTAGCAAAACGTGTTTCGATGACACATGTAACATGTAATTTGCGGGTGGGCAAGTTTATTTTTGGAATCGTAGAGAGAGTATGTAGTTATATAATTTCAATGCACAAGAATTTTTCATAATACCGGAACAAGTCCATTGTAATTAGGAGAAATAGACTATTTTTTGTGATCATTTCCTTAAATAGTTAATACTTGTTACCACTTTATTGATATATTACAAGGAGAACGTTGATGCTTATCTCTATTTTTGCACCAGGTCCAATTAATACATGTCAAACCGAAACAGTTGGAATTACTATAAATGACCAGCAATGGCCATGGAAGTCAGCTTATAACAATAGGGACTTAATTGAGTTCAAGATGTTACAGTCTAACCTCACATCAGCAGTAAGTTACCCCATTGTAGTCATGCACAATAAACGTTTTCAAAGAATCCTCTTTTCTCAGTAGAATAGAAAATTATTCTTTTTGTATCACACCAACAAATCACAAGAAAAGTGTTTAGAATTTTGAGAAGTGTGACCAAAAACACCCGCTAAAGTTTTCAGCCACCTTTAATTTTGTGGATGTCATCTAAATTATAACTGTCAGTGTTTTACTTTGACGGCATTTTCTCTCAATAGATTGCAAGTGTTTACACCGAGAATCCTGGTAAACAGTTTTATGAACAAGCCATTACGGAATTAAGGTACAGTACTGTTAAAAAGTGCAGGTGCCATCTCGGCAAAACCCTGTCTGACTTCTTTGAAATCGCCTTTGTTGTTTTTTGGAATGTTTAACATCACTTTTTCTGCAGGGATTTTGTTTTTGCCATTTAACTTCCTTTGATAGCAACTTTAAGAAGACTTACTATTGAAAAATAACATACATATGTATGAAGTTTTAGAAGTCATATATCGAACATGAGAAACAGGATTTCTAAACACAGAGAAGTGGTGATGAAACATTCTTCCAAGTGTTTGGTATAGCTTCCAAAACTTAATATTGAAAACAGAGAAAACGAAGGAATAACAAATTAATCGCCAAACCCCATGTTACATAAAATTAATATCGGGATTCTAAACCACCGTCACGCTTATGATTTTCTTTGTTCAAACCACTGTCACGCTTATGATTTTCTTTGTTCAAACCACTGTCACGCTTATGATTTTCTTCGTTCAAACCACTGTCACGCTTATGATTTTTTTTATTCAAACCACTGTCACGCTTATGATTTTCTTTGTTCAAACCACAGTCACGCTTATGATTTTCTTTGTTCAAACCACTGTCATGCTTATGATTTTATTTAGTCAAACCACCGTCACGCTTATGAGGTTCTTCATTCAAACCACAGTCACGCTTATGATTTTCTTTGTTCAAACCACTGTCACGCTTATTTTTTTGTTCAAACCACTGTCACGGTTGTGATTTTCTTTGTTCAAACCACTGTCACGCTTATGATTTTCTTTATTCAAACCACTGTCACACTTATGATTTTCTTTGTTCAAACCACTGTCACGCTTATGATTTTCTTTATTCAAACCACTGTCACGCTTATGATTTTCTTTGTTCAAACCACCGTCACGCTTGTGATTTTCTCCATTCAAACCACTGTCACGCTTATGATTTTCTTCATTCAAACCACTGTGACGCTTATGATTTCCTTTGTTCAAACCACTGTCACGCTTATGATTTTCCTTGTTCAAACCACTGTCACGCTTATGATTTTCTTTTTTCAAACCACCGTCACGATTATGATTTTTTTGTTCAAACCACTGTCACGCTTGTAATTTTCTTTGTTCAACCCACTGTTACGCTTATGATTTTCTTTGTTGAAACCACTGTCACGCTTATGATTTCCTTTGTTCAAACCACTGTCACGCTAATGATTTTCTTTGTTCAAACCACTGTCACGCTAACCTTTTTCTTTGTTCAAACCATTGTCATGCTTATGATTTTCTTTTTTCAAACCACAGTCACGCTTATGATTTTATTTGTTCAAACCACTGTCACGTTTTTGATTTTCTTTGTTCAAACCACTTTCACGCTTATGATTTTCTTTGTTCAAACTACTGTCACGCTTATGATTTTCTTTGTTCAAACTACTGTCACGCTTATGATTTTCTTTGTTGAAACCACTGTCACGCTTATGATTTTCTTTGTTCAAACCACTGTCACGCTTTTGATTTTCTTTGTTCAAACGACTGTCACGCTTATGATTTTCTTTGTTCAAACTACTGTCACGCTTATGATTTTTTTTGTTCAAACCACTGTCACGCTTATGATTTTCTTTGTTCAAACCACTGTCACGCTTATGATTTCTTTGTTGAAACTACTGTCACGCTTATGATTTTCTTTGTTCAAACCACTGTCACGCTTATGATTTTCTTTGTTCAAACCACTGTCACGCTTATGATTTTCTTTGTTCAAACCAGTCACTCTTATGATTTTCTTTGTTCAAACCACTGTCACGCTTATGATTTTCTTTGTTCAAACCACTGTCACGCTTATGATTTTCTTTGTTCGAACCACTGTCACGCTTATGATTTTCTTTGTTCACAAGGGATGAATTGTTAATTAGTTTGAGAACCCAAAATACAAACTTTACTGTAATTTTGTTAGTCATTGTCGTTTTAAGCATTATGAGTTTTAAATGGGAGAGTCAGTATTTCCTTGGCCTTTATTTGTTGTTGTTTTTTTTTGTTTGTTTGGTTGGTTGGTTTATTTTTATTTAAGAGTCATAATGTAAATTGTACAATTGACAGTACATGTCTGTTTAATATTTAGAAATGGTAGTATTGTGGCCCATGTTCAGTTGTTGTTTGGATCAGGAGTCAATGATCCATTGCAGCCTCTGCAAGATGAAGTAGCGAATGGAAAGCTTGGTCCATTTGACGTAATGAAGGAGTTGGTTGTAGATCCAAGTATGCACTAAAAAGTGTAATTTGCTTCCAGTTTTGCTTATTGCAATGTACGTTTGTTCCATCACAAGAACGTGCTCGTCTGAAAACGTTTCATCTAAATGGTCACACGTTTTTCACCCATAACCTATAAAATTAGAAATACTTTGTACAGCATAATAAACAGCATCACAGTATTTTCAAATGCTGCTCGTTATAGCTTTCTTAAAATGGTCACCCTTTTGAATTTCATCACTGGGATCCAAAAATTGTTATCCGCTCCACCCCAAGTTTATCCTCATACACTATCTAAAACAGGAGTGTTAACCCTCGGACGTACACGCAAACGTATACCGCAACCGTGGTGCAACGGGGGGTTGTTGCAACACCCCCTTGGGTTTTTGCGATGTTGCAATATTTGGGAAATATTTTACATCTTATAGATAGTCCGCGATGTGCTCTACAAGATAAGGTAAATATTATGGGTTGGGGCGCTGCTGGGGGTCCGTGACGTCATCCAAAATGGCCGCCAAGGTGGCCGCCATCTTGGATTTTACTAAAAATTCAAATTTATTGGAAAAATGCGGAAATTGCAAATATTGTTTGCTAGAGATGCAAAATAACATACAATCAAACATTTTGATGCTTTCGGTAGCATTTTATATGTTTTTTTCGCCGAAAAAAGGTGAAAAACACGCTTTTTTCTTCAAAAATGGGTTGACCACATGTTACTTATGACGTCATATCTCGTTACCATAGCAACCGGTTGTCGCCAAACTTTACCAAAATGTGTCTGAAGGATAAATGAACAGCTACTGTAAACGGCATATGCTAATCTTAAATGGCCTTGGAAATATCGGAGAAAGGGGGTGGGGGGTGGCAACCAACCCCCCCCCCCCCCTTGTACGTCCGAGGGTTAATATAATATTATTTATACGCACAACATGAAAACAAACATCAAAAGCCAGCAGCTGTTGTGTGTACAATAATCTTTCAATCATAAATAAACCCAGATCAAGGCGTTTTTAAACGGGACGTCAGATACGTGTTCTGAGCGACGGTTTTGTTTGATACATTTATAATTACTCGTGGCGCAGCTAACGAGTTATGTTTTGGGCTCTGAGTTTTCTTATTTGTGTGAAACATTTAAGTGCATTAGTGCATGCAAATTTATGCACGCACATTTTAATTCCACTGGTCTGATTGGTTGACACTCGACCTCAAGATGGCGGAAAAATCTCTCCGTGTGTTGACAAGGAGAAGGAAGATTTACAGCGTACAAGTTTTAAATTCAAAACAATGCAAGGCGTTCATGGATTGATAGAAACCGTTTAATATTGTGTTCGCCGCTTATTGATGTGGAATATTGTTCTGACAAGTTTTGTGTTTTATATAACTTGCCATTTTCTTAGCGATCGAGGTATCAAGTTTCGGCTACTGAATGTAGTGTAGTCTTACTTTTTAGACATAATTTTATGTTTCTCCGTAAAAGCACTCAAAACAGTCGTGAATCAATACTGCAATGAATGGGTTAAAGACGACACGAGTTCAAGCTGTGTACAGCTTCTTGTAGAACCAGGTACTGAACTTCGCACGGCCTCTGGCAATTTTTCATCAAAATTTGCTTACGAAATTTCCCGCCATAGCATGCAAAACACGAGGGACCTAAAACGAGTACCATCATTGGCCAAATAGATAATAGTTTCTTATGCGTATGCTATGCTTCGTTTTCACTTGGATAAGAGGCACGTGAGCATAAGCGGAGGCACAAGAAAGAGGGAAAATGTTGATCATTATGCTTATTGCATGCTTGAAATGGCTTATGCTTATCTATCGGGCCCGTTTTCACTGGACATAAACGCCGTAAATGCGTCCGCTTATATGCATAATGTGATGTTGCTTACTAGTGATTACCAGGCTCTGTTCAAATTTGTTTTGTGTTTTCCATTCAATTATTGATCAGTGTTGATATTCTCAGTTTATCCACGATACCAAAAAGGCCTAACAGACAGGTTTTCATTTGACACTTTGGCGGCTATCAATCTTCAAAAAGTTTAGTAGTTAATGTGTATTGGTGACTGTATTAGGCTTATTCACTTTGTTAAGAGATTTTTGTTATACGTTTGGTCGCTGATGAAGAAAACTTACGATGGGTTGTTGATCGTATTAGACCCATTCACATATATTAGAGCAGTTTTAAATTGAGTGGTAAAACCAAAACCAAAGTAATGACTCTGACCAATGACAGCAGTCGTAAACAATCCAGTGATCTGAACCAATCAGAGCTCGAAGCAATTACATGTCAGCGGCGCCAAGCGCGGGAAAACGCGTGCGAGCAAGTCACGATTGGTTTTGGTTTTACTTCTGATTGGTCGAGAAAGTGGCGCGAGATTTTTTAGCCAATCACAAAGCGTAGCAATGAAAATCCAAAGCAATTGTGTAATAACTTTTCACACTCAATTGAAAACTGCTCTATTGAGGGACGTATCGTATATGTTGTTAATAAATGTAATTACATATATAATAACTGAATTTCTATTAATCTTTCAGCTAGTCCTCCAAGAACGACCCTCATACAAGGAACGACCCTCATACAAGGAACGACAACTGGAACAAAAGCACCACCCAATACTACTGGCGCAGATACTAACTCAGGTCTACTAGACACTTAACTCAACTATAAAATGTTCGTGATTGAATTTGACATCAATTAATTACTATAGTAGAAATTAATAATTATAGTAATTTAAATGTTTTTTGCTTAAATAAAACATAGTGAGAATTTTTATTTAGCAATTTATAGTGCAATTGAAAATGTCAAGCTATTTGTCACTCGTATTATAATGAAGCAATGTTTATTTACTAAAACTTATCCAAAGGGCTGTATTATCCAAGGTAAATTAGGCTAGCCCTTCATTTATTGGTCTCTAATGCAGCAATGACATCCTTATACCTCTACAGGATTATCTACTGCAGAAGTGACTGGAATTGTTATAGGCGTTATTTTTGGCATTATTGTGGCTTTAACTGTTTATATCTTTTGTCTTAAAAGACAAGGTAAGCCTTTAACTTTTACTTAAAATATAGAAATGAAAAACTAGCGCTTGAAGCTGTGTAATAACAAAAGAAGGGAAGCGAGGGAGATCATGAACAACTGCTCGAGAAAACTCGATCATGGTTTAATATCCCAGAATATGCAACTTTGCATAATTAACAATGTCACCCATGGATTACATCTTCTCCCCCTCTAAGTCCAGGGTAAACTTTCTTAATATAAACACAACTGATTGCTCCGTAATGTCAAAATGCCCTAAACAATTGTTAAAATATTAAAGAAACTGAACATGTTTCATAATGTTTACACAGTCATATAAGTCTTTAGGGGGCTCTCCTTGTACGCTAAGGCCTTTCAGACAACATCGGTGGAGACAGTTGGGTCTCTGCTATATGGAGGACTTGTGGTCGAGTCCTCAAAATCTCTGCTCAGTCTGCTTACTTCTTTAGTGGGTGTGCTGTCTACTTGCACTTGATTTTCTGCAGGTGCTGACGGAGTTTCCTCGGCATGCATGGCAGAATAGGATAAATATTCATCTTCTACCATGGGTATACCATGCCGTTTAAGGAGGTGATCTACATGCGATGAGTTACCAGTCCATCTTTACATTTAATCGTATATAAAAATTGAACCCGTGGTACTTACAAAGTGGACATTCTTCAACTCAGGACCAGGACTCATGTTTTTTTTTACCAGGACCATATCTCTGTATGCAAATTGTCACTCTTCTTTCTTATTATCATGATATACCTTCTGGTAAAGTTGTTGGTATTGCAAACGAATAAAATCCAGTCGGGTTCGAAAGCGGTGGTTTAGCAGGAGCTCTGCGGGGAGATCCCCGTCGTTGTTTGGAGCGTTGATCTATAGGTCAACAAAAACCTACTAAGTTTGGTTAGCGCATTGCCTCCAGATCCATTCAACTTTTTCATCTCTGCTTTAAATATGTGGACAAACCGCTCGGCAACCATTAGACGAAGGATTTCTGCATGGATGCTGTTTTAACATGTACAATTCTAATCCAGTGCCATTGTCTGTTATTCTCAATCCATTGTCAACAGAATCAGTAGCATTAGTGCTAAAAGTGGGATATGCTTCCATCCACCTCCTATAGGCATCCAACACAAGCTTAACAATCAAAGGCTCCCGTGAGCCAGCTCATGGACGAATTAGAGTAGAGATAGTTGCCATCTTCCTTGATTTGTCACCTCACGAGACTCTTTCGACATAGCTGATGCTACATGTGGCACTACGCAGGATGCATGTTGTACATGAACCTAGTATGTGGCCTAGCTCGCCACAAGTCTCTCGTAGCTCAGTGATTAGAACATCCGACCTGTGTGCGGAGGGTCATAGGTTCGATTTCGGTCGGGGACTGTTTTTAGCAGATACCATGTATATCATGCAGCTCTATTGTTTTTAGGTCTAGGGTCTATTGTTATCCATTGTTGTGTTGTTTGTTCTATTGTTTTCTCAGCAAATCAGAGAAGACCTTGTAAGAGCTGCGTACTGCCCCGTTTTTAGGGGTTTCAATAGAAGCTGGCTACCGGCGGTGCACCGACTCCTACTTCGCCTCTCATCGCCGGTTACTGACAACAGATAACTGTCTCACTTTTCACTCAATTTATGCTCAGAATGCTGGAAATTGGATAATTTCCAAGCCTCAAAATTTCAACATTTTCTGGGGAGCATGCCCCCAGACCCCCCTAGTGGGACGGACCTTACGGCCCCTTATCTGTTACAGCCGCCTGTTATACCTTGGTCAGCCGCTACTTCAATTGTTATTGAAATCCCAGGCTGACTTAAGTTTTTTCTTTGTCCCACGCTCGTGACATGGACATTACATCTTTATGATTTCATTACCGAGCTTAACATTTGTCATCTTTCTGTATTTATCGTAATTAACAATGGCCGTGTTTTCATTAGCGATTTTTCAAGTCGCTGAGCGAGTGACAGTCGGAAATCTCGTCAAAACAGTTGCTTGTCCAACTCGCTTAAAGTTAAGCGAGTCGGCGAACTACAATAGAATTCTCATCAAATTTAAGCCACCAAACCAGGTCGCTTAAGCTTGTCGGCAATTAATTTCGGCCAATCACATTTCGCCAGCGTTCAAACAATAAAGAAGGGCATTGTATTGTCGTTCTTTTGTGTTCTAATTTTCTATTTTTTTAACAAAAGAAAATATATCGCGCATGGTATAAGAAAAATGAATAAAGTTCTGTCCGTGAAAACGCATAAATTTTTTAAGCTGCTTAACGCGGTCAGTAAACAAATCACCTACAGGAATGTTAAGCGAGAAAAAGCGCCTCGTGAAAACACAGCCAATGTCACGCATACATTACACGCTAGAAGGCGAAATATACCACACAGCTTTTTAGGACCTCTAATTTCATTGGACCTGGGTATCACGCAGCTCTATTGTTCTCAGGGCTAGGGTCCATTGTTGTGTCGTTTGTTCTATTGTTTTCTCAGCAAATCAGGGAAGACCTTGTAAGAGCTGCGTACTGCCTGAAATATAATTAAATTTATGTTCAGTGTTACAATTAAGCCAGGAACACGATCTGTCTGAGCGGCACGATAATAAACGACTGAAGTACTGCTATATTGCCCAGCTTCTAAGAATAGCATATTCCTGTTCTTTTCACTTTACCGAAACCATATGATTTAGTAAACGTACTGTTTTAATGAAGGATCTTTTATTCAAGGATGAAAACCATCCTTGAGTGTTATCATTTTGGTATTCCTTGACTTAGCCAAAATCTAATTTTGATACTTCTGCGAAGTAAGGTTTAAGATAATTTTCGTGTGCTGACGGTGAACATTTCAGTATTTCAAGAACGTAGTGTACAGGTGGTTCTTCATTACAACTGCAACAGAATTATGCAGCTGATTCTGTTTCCTTTTACTTTCAACTTCTCAGGTCAAAGAGATTATCGGTAAGTTGCCATAAATTATTGTACAATTAAGACGAGTTTGATATCTGCGTGAATTTGTTTTTGCATCAGGTTTAAAAACGAACAACTTAAATGAAGCTAATTCACGGTAAAGTTGAACACGATTGTTGCCCCAGATGACTTGCGTTTTCATTTTTAGACAAAATAAACAACCTGAGGAGATAGGAGTGTCTCATTTTGTAAGTATGCATAAATTGCAGGTAGCGACGCTTATATTCCCTCATTTGTACTTGCATACTTACCTTAAATTTTGTATTAAAAAGTCGCGCACCCGAGCCAGAAGGCTCATAACGGCCGGAGCTTAAACCCGGTTTCTATAGCATGAAGGGACTAGGAATATTGCTACTCCCCCCTGGATGGGATGCTAGTCCATCGTAGGGTTACCCCCAGCATTTTGTCGCCGGTACCCATTTATACACCTGGGTGGAGAGAGACAGTGTGGAGTAAAGTTTCTTGTCTAAGGAAACAACACGACGGCAGAGACCAGGCTTCGAACCACCGACCTTCAGGTTGAAAGTCCGACGCGCTAACCACTACACCACCGTGCCGCCCACTTAAATTTTGTATTAGCTGATTAAAAAAAACAACAACAAAATATAACATTGTTAACAGTAAAAATTTCCATTGTTTTAAGCTGACTTAATAAACGGGAAATGGGCGTGGTACACGCAAAAGCTTAGAATACCATAAAGAATGGGAAAAAAGCCAGCAAGTACTTTCAGACGCTTACTATTTTCTGTTTTTACCTTCTCGCAAAATACTTGACATGGCAGTACTCGTAGCTAAACGTTTAAGGAAGCTACGTTTTCACTAACTTCTTTCTTCCACATAGCATAACGTTGTGGAGACTGAAGATGAAAGAAACAATGAGGACGTCAGTACTTCTGGCTCAAGACAGCAAGATATGGAAATTAGAGAAGTTTCACAGTCCCTGGAAAGACCTAGAGTAGAAACAGAGATATCACATTATTATTCAGAGATAAGTGATTATGCCCCGCTGCACCCAGCCACACGATCCTGGGAAGTTCCAAAGGAAAACGTAATCATTGAAAAGGTGATAGGCTTTGGCGCGTTTGGACAAGTTGCTCAGGGAACAGCCTCACAACTGCGAGGACGAGAAGGAACCGCTATAGTAGCCATAAAAATGTTGAAAGGTACTGCTTGCTATTTTCTATCTCAATATGGCGAAGAGTGGTGTTCGAGGGAGGTATCATGATTCTGCATTCAAAAACTCATTTATAGCGGAGCACTGCGTAGTCCCATACTCATAGAACCTATGCCCGTCATTTTTCATGGTCATGGCTAGCGGAATGTTTCGCGGGCGCGTCTGTGCCCGCCCGTGTTGGAACAACATCCGGGATCTTAGCAATTTTGAAAGCAAACCGAGAAGTACCGAGGCTTTGTTTTTCGCGCGGCCACACAGCCGTGAGCTCGGTAAACACTTTAGTTGGATGGTGAATTGTGTTTAGCGTAGAATTAAAGTCGTTATTTCGTTATATTGAAGTATTAGTAAGATTAGTTATTTTTAGTTTTATAGTAGTTGTATAATTGTCCCTTCTAGGGCATATTCCTTGGTACTTTTTTCTCATATTTTTATATTTATTTCTGAGATCTAAAATTTTTGAAATTTTTCAACCCATAATCCCCGTCATTTTCTTGCGAATCCCTGTCATATTTTTTAGATTTTAAAGGGAGATCAAGACCTGATTATTCCCGAGATCTTTTTGTATTATTAGCAAAATTTACGAGTAAATTTCAGTTTTTTTAAAGGTAAATAAACATAAATTATACGGCAGATCTTGATTGTTGGTTCACTTTCTGTTTATTCAAGTGAAATTCAAATCATAGTAATTTTCATCACGTAAATAAAGGGGTTTACTCCATACTCTTTTGTCTTAGTGTAAAGTTAAACACAACTTTTCCTTAAAATAGTCAAAACGTCTTTATAACATAGAATTAAAGGGGATATACTTCAAATAAATTAAATAAATGTAATAAATTCAAAAAAATCAAGAAATATAATAAAATCTTGAAATGCTTTAAATTCTAAAAAATTATGAGCTCGCCCTTCGGGCTCGCGGGATTCGCAAGAAAATGATAGGAAATATGGGTTGAAAAATTTCAAAAATTTTAGATCTCAGAAATAAATATAAAAATATGAGAAAAAAGTACCAAGGAATATGCCCTAGAAGGGACAATTATACAACTACTAATGTGGTGTTGGATGGGAGCTGAAGAAAAAAAAAATAATTTAAAAAAAAAAAATTATAATTTTTCACAAACTCTTCACAAACATGTACAAGTTTGTGAAGAGTTTGTGAAAAAATTATTTTATAGTAAGAACTAAAGGGAAAAAACCCCTTCTTGAATATTCATGTGTAAAATCATCAAAATATTAAACACAGTTAAAACAATTTTCATAATATTTTAACACCTGCTTTCAGTTTATGAAAATATCTAATTAAAATAACAGCGTGAAATAAAAACAAGTCTGGTTTTAATTAATTTCTTACGTCTTAAACTTTTTAATGTATTTCTTTTCAATCTTCGATGAAGTAGGTGTTAATTCAATCATTTCTTGATCTAAAAGTTTCATATCAGATATGAATTTCTGATAATCGAATTCACCACCTCTCATTGCTGTTCGTAAATTAGTCAACACTTTTTCATAAGTTGTAAATCCAAATTTAACCATATCTAATTTTCCTTTGTAATTTTTCATTTCATGATATGTTTTTAATATTATTCCAGCTCCAGTTAAAACACTTAAAATAATAGGGTTTAAGGTTATTCCACCTGTTATTACACCAACTGAAGCTAGTAACACAGACGAAATATTCATAATATAATTTATTTTTTTGTATTTACTTTGACTTTTTTTGTATATCCATGTTTTTTTATGATAAAAAGAGTATAAATTCTTTAATTGTTGGATTTTCTCAAGATCTAAAGTTGAAGAAATATGATTGAATTCGAATATATCTTTTGGTTCTTTTTTATTTCTTAATGATTTTATTCTTTTGATTGACATTTTATTATATAATTATTTTAATTTATTATTTTTCTAGTGAAAACTAAATCAAATGAAATTTCAGTTAAATTTGTTAAATTTCCTAAATTATTAAAAACATCCATAAATAAATTTGTATTTTCCGGTAATATGAAATTTATATTTTTAAAAATAAAAAAAACAGAAGTAGTATTATTTGTTCTTAATTCTTTTATTATTTTTCTTCCTTTTAAAAAATAATAAATTTCTAATTTTAATAAATAATCATTTCTATTATTAGAATAATTATTACGTAAATATATTTCTTCCAATAAAGAATCTTTTATATTATAAAAAGATGTTGTAATATTATTATAAAAACATTGTCTATTATTTTTTGTTTTATCAAAATTGAATAGAATGTTAAAATAATATTTCAACGATTTCAAAAAAGCTAAACTAACAGGTTGATCATTTTTTGTTGGATATTTAATACTAATATCATGATTATTCATATTAATATCAGTCTGCATCACCATTTTCTGATTTTCAAAAATAAAAGGAGAATCATAAACACTTGGCTCAACATCACTAACATAATTTTTTACACCATAAATAATTAAATAAGCTTGTGCTTGTACTAATGGTGTTGTTTTTGATGCATCACAATGTAAATCAACAAAAAAATATTCAGGTGGGGAAATTTTATATTTATGCATATGAATAATTGATCTAGTATATCCTTCTTTTTGAAAAATTTTTGTTGTTTGTTGTCCAATATTTAAACTTGTTGAAGTAGCATTTACACTAACATTATCCATAGTAACAGGAAAAAATTCTATACATATAGTATATTCTCCTTCTGGTATTTTATACATATTAAAACTTATTCTGGAAACATATTTTTGATCAAAATTTATGTGAAGAAGTAAATCATAAGCTTTTTTGTTAAATATATGAGGACTTCTAGCAAAATTATTAATTCCAGTTACAGTTATATTACTTTCTGATGAACTTTCATTAACATTTTCCATTAAATATCTGAATTCATCTTTTGGATGAGAGGATGCTGAGATATGAGATTCACTTACATATTTTTCTAAATATGAAACATTTACTGCAGAATTTTTTTCACTTGAAACTGGAGTTGCTAAATTAGTAATCTTTTTATTATTCATATTTAGATCAATATTTGTAGGATTACTTAATTTATGAAGATCTAATTGATGTATTTGATTATTTATTTTTACAGTTTCTTGATCTACATATTGTTTATTAGCTGCATGTTTATAATATGTAGGAATTGCTAAATTAGTAATCTTTTTATTATTCATATTTAGATCTTTATCTGCAGGATTACTTAATTTAGTATCTACATATTCTTTATTTGCAACTTCATGATCAAATGTAGGTAATTTTGATAAATTAAATATTCTATGATTATTGATATCAATATCATTTTCCATTGGAGAGACTTCTTTACGTGATAAGAAAATATCCTTTACATCGTTATAGGAAACTAAATTGTTATAATTTTGTGTTAAATAACTAAAATTTTGTTGTTTACTTTGTTCAACATTATAAAGTTCTTTCAAATTAATATTTGCGTTTATATTTTGCGTATGAGGAATACCTCTTATTCTTCCATCAACATATGATTTATTAGCTGCATCTTTATCACTTCTTGGAGTTGTTAAATTTATTATTCTTGTATTTTTTGCATCATAATATCTTCCTCCATTTAATGTTAAAAAAATACTTTTCCCATAATTCAAAGGAAAAGCATCATTTTCTCCAGCTGCTTGTACATTAGTTATTGCATGATAATTCATATTTAGATGATCTTCCATTGGATTTTCTTCTTTACGATTTAAGAAAATATTATTTGCATCACTATAAGAAATTAAATTATTTTGATTTGTTTGTAAATAATCATAACTTTGAGGTTTACTTTGTTCAACATTATAAAGATCTTTCAAATTAATATTTTTAATAACTTCATGAGTATGAGGAGGTGCATCAGGATGATAACTCTTTAAAGTAGCCACATTTACAGCTGCTAAATCATTATTTATATCTGTATCCATATTTGTAATTAATTTTCGATTCATATCAATTCCTCCAGGACGAATTATATTATTTCCTCCTAAATCAAAATCACCAGTCATATGAGTTGATCCATCTAAGTTTAAAAAGTGTGTTTTAGCAGTACCATAATTAATAGCATCCTTTAAATTTACTGGATTATCCACATTTACTAATTTTTTGTTTTGAATATCATAATCGCCTGAAGACGTTAATTTAAAACCAACACCTGGTAATCCTGGTTGTACTTGAGTTGTTTTATAAATACTAGATTCTGATAATAATCCATTTGAGTAACTCATTTTTTTTATTTTATATTTATATAATATCATTAAAATTTTTAAATATTTCTTTCTTTGGTTTATCAATATATAAAAAAGAATAAGGATCTTTTGTAGCTAATCTATATTTCTTTTTATCAACATTATTTTCACGACATATCATAGAAATTTCATTATTACTTGGAAATTCATAAATACAGAAATGAGAACAATTTAGTCGTATATCTTTTGGAGTTTTGTAATAACTTTGTGAAAGATAAATAACACTACAATTTTTATGCCTTCCATTAATAAAATAATCAATCAGTGGTTTTTGATTCTTTTCACAAACAAAATCATCAAATATGATTACTTTTTGGTTATCATCTGATAATTCAGTAACTGGTAAAATTTCATCATTACTAGGTTCTATAACTTCATAACCTGCTTCTTTATTAATTGATTTTTTAAATTTTCTTAATAAATACTTATATTTTGGTTGTTCTAAATTTTTAGCATATAAATATATTTTATCATAATATAATAACCTAAGAATCATATCTAGTAAAACATTTGTTTTTCCAGAACCTGAAGGACCACAAATAAGCATTCTGAAATTTTGATTTGGCATGAAATCATGTAATTGCTTAAAATTAGAAATTAAGTCATCATCTAGATCATAGTTTGGTATTTTCATTTTATTATAAATCATAGATAATTTAAAAAAAATAATACAATCATAATAATAAAAATGAGTTTATTGAAATGGAAAGAACTTGCTAAACAAAAATCTGAGTTGGGAAATAAAATTAATTTTGTTCATGATAGAATAACAAAGAAAAAATTAGGTGAAGAAACAAGTCAATTAGGCTATGAAAAAATGTTCAAACCTATAACATCAAAATTAGATGAAATAAATATTAGTAATTTAGAACCATTACAAGAAAGCAAAGTAACAAAATCAAAAAAAAAGAAAATGAAAGATAAAACAGACATTGATTATTATCCAGAAGTAGATCCATATGAAGAAATGGATATAGAAGGTTTAATTGATGAAGATGAAGACACTGATGAAATCATTCCACCACCAGATTTTGGTGATGAAGTTCCACCACAAGAAGAAAAACAAATACCTAAAGACCCTCCACCAGATTATGATCCTGGACCATATGAAGAAGAAATACAAAGAAAAGCTTTAAATGAAAAAGAAGTATTTAAAAGTTATGGTTTACCTATTCCTGAAGAAAATATTGGCAAAAAATCAAAAGAAGAATTACTTGAATCTTGGAATAAAGTAGTAATTGACATTGGAAGTGTAAAAGCTAAAAATACAAAAGATTTAAAAAAAATAATGAAAGAAAATTCTCCTGAAAATGGAGAAAAATTTTTTGATAAATTACAAGAATTAAAGAAGAAAGAAAATTCTCCTGAAAGACAAGAAGAAATAAATATTTTAAGAAAAAATATGGATAAAGTATTTTCTCCTGAAATACAAGAAGAAATAATTAAAAATTTAAAAGAAAGAGATAAATTAGATTTAGAAAGTGATATTATTAGTCTAAGAAGAGATAAATTAAAAAAAACTGGTAAAGGACTTAAAACAAAAAAAGGTGGAAATGTTACATTTTACAATGATCCTAAAGAACTTCTTAAAAAACTTGAATTAATTGTAGGTTCTATTATAGCTGGTAATACAAATATTGAAATGTATAATATTGGAATTGCAATTTTAGACATCCTTTTGAAAACAAAAGTAATAAATAAATCTCAACATGAAAAGATTTATAAAAATTATTTTAAATAATAATATATTATTATTATAAAATGGATAGAGAAATAGTATTATCATCATATTCTGTTAAAACAGAAAATGGTAACAAACCTGAAAATTTCACAACAAAATTTAGTAAACCAATTGTTTTAGACAACAACTCACAATATGTAATTGGTCTTAATCGTGTTATTAATATGAGTTTTACATGGTTTAATATAAATGCTGATTATAAAAATCAATTAATTAGATACAGTTCTGATAATGGTAGAACATTTCATGATATCAGTTTTCCAGGTGGGGTTTGGAATTATGTTTATATCGATGCATTTATTAAACATATAACTGTAATAAAACAATCTGGAAAAGAAGATGAATATCCAATTAGTATTATTTTTGATGAAACAACTTTTAGAGTAACAATAAGATTGAAAGAAAATTATCAACTGGATTTTACGCAAAGTAATTTTTATGAATTATTAGGATTTGATAAGAAAATTATAAAAGATAAAATAAATGTGGGTCCTAGAGTTCCAAATTTAAGTCAAGATACAGATATTTTAAATATACATTGTGATTTAATTAATGATTCACTTGTAGATGGTCAAGATAGTGATATTATTTATAGTTTTTCCACTTCTGTTTTAAGACCATCATTTAGTTTTACTCTTGAACCAAAAAGAATTACTTATAATCCAGTAAATAAAAATACTATTAATAGTATAAGAATTTACATTACTGATGGAAAAAGAAGATTAATTGACCTCAATGGAGCGGATACATCTTTTTCATTATTGTTGAAAAAAATAATATAAATCTAATAATAAAAAAATGAAATCTTACGAATTTTCTCGTTTTTATAATCCAAAATTGGGTAAATTTATGTATAAACATAAAGGTAATGGTATGGTTGTTGATAATATTTTAAAACCAATGAGAAGTGTTTTGTCAACTGTTTTCAAAAAATTTGCTAAACCTGTAGCTAAAAAAGCATTAGAAGCAGGGATTTCTCATACTGGAGAAAGATTAGGTAAAAAGATTTCTGAAAAATCTGGTGATTTAATAATGAAAAAATTAGGTAATATGAGAATAAACACTCCTAAAAAAACAAAACAAACAAGACAATCAACACCAAAAACAGTTAAAAAACAAGAAGAAAATACTGACATGATATTAAATAGATTAATATCTGGTAATGGAATAAAAATAAAAAAATAAAAAATTATATAATCTTATAAAATAAAATATGGCTTTCAGATCAAGTGAATATTTACAAAGAAATGAAATGATAAGATTTCAATTAGATGATGTGATTAGAACTCCAGCTAATGATCAACACCAAGTTAAAACTGGTTATAAATTCACAATTAATGATAGATCAGCATTTTACGATTGGTATAACGCATATTTTGAAGTACAATTTCAGTTACAAAAATTAGCAAATGGTGCTGGTTATGCTGCAGCTGATAGAATTACAGTTATAAATGGAGCACACAGTTTAATTAATCATATCATGCTTAAATCTGCAGGTAAAATAATTTATGATACTAATAATTTACATAAAGTTACTTTTGTTAAAAATTTGTTAGAATATTCTGATGATTATAGCAGATCAGTAGCTAAAAACAGTTTCTGGTATTTGGATACTGATGGTACAACAGCTAATACTAATTCAGGGTTTGAAGCTAGGCGAATACAATCTCAAGCGAATGCAAATGATGGTAGTGGTGGTTCTAAAGATATTAATACTATTATACCATTAAATCGTTTTTCTTTTTTTGAAGAACTTGAAGATAAGATGCTTGTACCTATGCAATTACAATTCAATATTGAGCTTCAAAATGATGGTGAATTAATTCATATGGCTAATGGTACTAATGCTGGAAGAGTTGTTGTTAATAGGTTTTTACTTTGGGTACCAAAATTAACACCTAAAGATTCTTTATATGATAAATTTGTTAGTTCATTCATGAAAGAAACAAAATGGAAATATTTAAGGGAAATGTATGAATCATCAGCTCCTACACGATCATCAGGATTTTTTCAAATATCAAGTAGTATTGATAATATAAAACATATTTTTGTTTATTTTAAAAGATCAGCCCCACCTAATAATGATCAAGCTGAAGATAATCCTTATCTTATGAATACTTACAAATTGAATGCAGCTGATGATAATTCTCACTTACAAAACTGTAGATTGGAATATGGAAATGGAGTATTTTATCCAGAAACAGAATATGATAGTGAAGGTAAAGTAAGAATATTCAATGATGTAATGTCATACGCAATGAGGAAAAATGATTATAATACAGGAACACAACTTAATTTAGCTAATTATAATTCTCTATATGGTTTGATATATTTTAATCTTACATATCAAGCAGAAAAAATCACTAGAGATCCTAAACAATTAATATTCAGATATACATTAAGCAGAAATGCAACTGCTGACTTTAATGTTCATGCTATAGTTTTATATGAAGAAATGGTGAAAATTGATAAAATTGGAAATGAATTAGTAATTGTATAAAATGTAAAAAATTTATATAATCTAATAATAAAATTAAAATGACAACTTATCATCCATACAAAATAAATTTATCTGATAATCAAAAAAAGAAACTTGCAAAAGCATATAAAACAAACACTCCTTTAACATTTAGATTAAAAAATAATCAAACAAGTGGAAATGATGAATTACTATTAACAACTAATCAAATTAACAAAATTAAAAAGGCTAAATCATTAGGAAAAGGAACAGATATCAAAATATCAAAAACACAAATTAGAAAAGTAATGAGACAGGGTGGAAGTTTATTTAGTAGTATTATTCCATTAGCTCGTACTTTTGCACCAACTTTAGCTAAAACACTTGGATTATCAGCTCTTGCTGGTTTAGCAAGTGAAGGAGCAAGTCAAATTGTTAAAAAGATAAGTGGTAATGGTCAAATAGGTGGTTTTTTAATACCACAAGATAAAATAAAAAAACTCATTGAAAATAAAAATCTACTTACAAATAAACAAAAACAAGACATATTAAACGCTCTTCAATCTGGAGGTAAATTAGTGATAAAACCAACTAAAAAACAATCTGGTGGATTATTAGGTACATTACTAGCTAGTATTGGTATACCTCTTGCTATTGAAGCTTTTAAAAAAATTACCGGAAAAGGAGCACCAAGAGTAGGTAGACCAAAAGGAAAAGGAGCACCAAGAATAGGAAAAGGAGCACCAAGAATAGGAATGTATGAACCACCCCCACCTTTTATAGGTCAATGGGGAAAAAATACTATTGGTATGGGAAAAAAAAAGTCAAAAAAAACTACGAAAAAAGGAAAAGGTCTTTTATTAGGGAAGGACAGTCCATTCAACAGCATTCCAATTCTCGGAACAATATTATAAAACCAAAATTCATAAACAAACCATTAAGTAATATTGATTTAATGAAATGGATAAAATATTTAAAAATTCCAAATTTCAAAGGTATATATTCAAGAGATGAAAAAATGTCTATTAATCATAGTCCATGTATAATAAATCTTGATTCATATGAAAACGTTGGAACTCATTGGGTTTGTTGTGTGAAAAGTCATGATAATAAATTTATATGGTATTTTGATAGTTTTGGAATGGGTTATCCTGAAGAATTTAAAAGTAATGGTAAACCAATAATTTACAACTCAAGTCAATATCAAAATATTAAAAGTGTTCTTTGTGGTTATTATTGTCTTTATTTTCTTCATCAATGGTCAATGAAAAAAAATTTTTATGATATATTAAAACCATTCAGTTTAAGTGATACTATGTTTAATGAAAGATTTATTAAAAAATACTTTGAATAATCTTTTTTATAACAATGATTGTTATAAAAAAATCAAATATATATACTTCCCTTTATCAATCCTTTTAATATTCCAAGTTTTCTCTTTATTTTCAAAACTAAAGTAATTATCTTTAATAATCTTTTATCTTCATTAAAATTAGTATAAACAATATTATCAAATATGCATTCTATCATTTCATTCAAGTTTTTTATTTCATTCTCTATAAATACAGATCTACTACTTTCTTCCATTTTTTTTTTATTTTATATTTATATAATCTTAATATAAAATGAAATCTTATTGTGTGAAAGAAAAAAAACAAACTGATTGTGTAGAACCTAGTGGATATAAAACAACAAAAAATGGAAGATTAATGTTTTTCTGTAAATGTGCTTCTTGTGGAATAAAAAAAACACGTTTTGTTAAGAAACAGGGAAACTAATTAAGCCTTCTTCTTCACAAACACAAGAAGGAGAAGGCTTTGGTGAATTAGCATTAACAGGTTTAACTCATGCTTTACCTTGGTTAGGTAAAAAAACAGTTGAAATGGGACGATATGGAGCAAGTGAATTAATGAGAAATAAAAACATGCAAAAAAAAGCATTAGATTATGCATTAGACCACGCAAAACCATTTTTACAAAAAACAACTTCAGATATGATGGATCAACTAAGTACTAAAATAAGACCAAAATTAAAATATAAAACAAATAGAAAAGATTTAGACTTTCAAGGAGGTAGTGTAGATATTCATAAACTCATTGGAAAATTGCCAAAACCAAAAGGTGGTTGGACTCCTGGAGAATACAAGTATATGGGACCGTATAACCCTTTGAATGAACAATTAAAATATGATCCTGAAACAGGTGAAGTATTAGAATGGATGGTTAAACCATATAATAAAGTAGATGAAATTGCTGCTTATCATGATATATGTTATGATATGGGAAAAAATAAGAATGAATGTGATAGGCAAATGGTTAAATCTTTAGATCAGATTCCATACGGTGAAATACCGAAATGGGGTCAAACAGCGAGATTTATTATAAATGCTAAACAAAAACTTGGTTTGGGTTTACCAAAGAAGACAAAAAACGTAAAGCGGCGTTGAGTAATAATAGTGATTGGACTCAACAATTAGCCAATGAATTACATAAACCAATCACTAGAAATTTTTCAAAGAGAACTGTAATATCAAATGGGATTGATGAAATCTGGGCTGCAGATTTGGTTGAAATGCAAAAGTTTAGTAAATGGAATAAAGGAATAAATTATTTACTGATGGTAATAGATATTTTTAGTAAATATGGATGGATTGAACCATTGAAAAACAAAAAGACTGAAAGTGTTAGTAAAGCATTTGATGATATATTTAAAAAAAGTAAACGTAAACCAAAAATGCTTTGGACAGATAAAGGTTCTGAATTTATCAGTAAACATTTTAAGAAGGTCCTTGAAAAGAATAAAATCAAATTATATCATACAGAGAATGAAGAGAAATCAAGCATTGTTGAGAGATGGAATAAAACAATGAAAACCAGAATGTTTAAGATGTTTAGTGTAAATAACAATACTGTTTATTGGAACATCCTTGATAAATTAGTTAATGATTATAATAAAACAAGACATTCTAGTATTAAAATGACTCCAATTCAAGCTAGTAAAAAAGAAAACGAAGAAAAAGTTTATGCTAATTTATATTCAGATTTAATTTATTTGAAACCTGGAAAAATAAAATTTAAGGTTGGAGATTTCGTTCGTATATCAAAATATAAGAGACCTGTATTTGATAAAGGATATACTCCTAACTGGACAGAGGAAATATTTGTGGTTAATGAAATATTAAATACAAAACCTATCACCTATAAAATTGTTGATTTAATGGGTGAAGAAGTAAAAGGATCTTTTTATGAAAAAGAGTTACAAAAAACAAAACAAGAAATATATAGAATTGAGAAAGTATTGAAACGAGACACCAAGAAAAAGTTAGCTTTAGTTAAATGGAGTGGATATCCTGACAAGTTTAATTCATGGATTCCTTTGAGTGATTTAAAAGATTTTTAATACTATTGTAGTATTAAAAAATTGTTTCAAGCGACATAAAAAAGCCCTTTTAAGGGCAAAATACTTTTTTTTTTATTTTAAAACAAATCCTGTGAATCACCTTCTTCATTTTCTTCATCGACTTCGTCATCACTTTCTTCTTTAATCATTAATAATGATTCTCTTGGTTTCAATGGTCTAACATAAACTTCATGAACTTTAATTTGAATAGATTTTACTAATTTGGAAATATAAATACTCTCAATTATTAAAGCTAATTTTACTTTACAATATTGATTAAGGTATTCAAATGGATCAACATTTTTATTTCCTTTTGTTTTAAACAAAGATAGAATTTTATTAGATTTTTCTGAATATATAAGTTTTGCATATAAAACTGGTGAAACACTATCATCATTTACTGTTTTAGGTCTTCCTTTTTTATCAATAATATCTTTCTTTTTATAATATAATATTTGCGATAAATTTTGAGATTCTTCAACACCAATTGTTTCTTCAAGATGATTATAACAAAGTTGTTGTATTTTTTCTAATGTTTTAAAAAACTTTTTTTCTTCTTTTGTTGGTTCTTTATCTTTTTCCCATAAACAAACAGGAATTGTATATCCAACTAATTCTTGAGATTCTTGATTCTTTCTTTCAGATACACCAAAACTAAAAAGTAAAGGTGTTTCAATTATAAGAGGACCTTGCTTACCATTAGGATAAGTTGTTTCGATTTTAATACGATGATATTTCATCTTGGAATTCTTGACTTTATATTGTTTGGCTTCGTTAAAAATTAGATTTTCTTTAGAAATGTTTTCGAAACTTGTTAGTTGCATTTTATTATATATAAATATTTTTTTTTTTTAATTTTTTTTTTTAAAATTATAAATTTCAGCATAAAAAAAAAAAATCCCTAAAAAAAGGGATATAATTATTAATAAATATAATTAACTTGACTATCACTAACTCTATCAGAATCAGAATCAGAATCAGAATCAGAATCGGTTTGCCAATGAATAATAACATCTTTTTCTTTAAAATAACTTTCAAAATCTTTAACAATTTTTCTTATTTCTTTATTTATTTCTTTATCATCTTTTCTCAATGAAAGTTTTCCCTGACATTTAAAAATATCTTCACGATATAATGATTTTCTATATTTTTTTTGTCTTAACATAATACTTTTAATTATGCTAAAACTTAAATAATTAGAATATGTAAAATCTATTAACTTTTCATAATTTAAAATTCCGAATTTTATATCATCACCTTCTATACAATATAAAACTTTTTTTTTATATTCTTCTTTCATTAAATATTTTCTAATATATTTTATTTCTTTTCTTATTCTATTCAAATATTTTCTTTTTTGTTTGTCTATTTCATTACTTTTTTGACTTTTTTTAAAATATCTTAATATATCTTTTATTTTTAAACTATTATCTGATATAATTTTATTTTCAATTTCTCTCTTTCTTAACTCATAAAATCTTCGATAATTAATATATATATTGTGAAAATGAAGATCAATCATAAACATTTTACCATATAATATTTTATCAAAATATGTTACACCAAAAAGAGTGATAGGAATTGCTTTGTATTGCGTATTAACAGATTTGCTTTGTGAAGAATTCATTTTTATTTTATATAAATATTTTTTTTTTTTAAATTATTATTTTTTTTTCTGCTACAACTTAATTTCAAAACTTAATTAAAATTATGATATTATAATTTCTTTTTTAACTAATTCCCACCATTCTTCATAAAAAGCTTTTGTTTCTTCTGAAAGTTTTAGTGGTAATAATTCATCAACATTACTATATCCAAGAATAATTAAAATCTTTTTTATAATAAAAGTGATATTAATGATTCTCTTTCTTTTAAATTGTGTATTTACTTTCTTAATTAAATTTGCATTATCAATTTTATAAAGTATTTCATTAATCTTAGAAATATCATCATTTTTTATATCAAAAGTTTTTTGTATTTCATTGATCTTTTTCTTAAAAAAATACTTTCTTTGGTATACTGATTTTTTTCTATAACAACATCTTTCCCAATCAGATATATTAACATCATAATTTAATATTCTTTGAATTTGAAGACCACAATCACAACAAACTTCAGCATAATCAATAATTTCTTTATTCTCATGTTTGCATTTTTCATATATTGGTTTATTTCTTTTTTTCTTTTTTTTGATTTTACTTTTTTCATAAGATCTTAATATGGAAGAATATAATTTAATCTCTTCTTCTGTATACATTATAATCTTTTATTTTTTTTAAATTTTTTTAAATTTTCTCTTTTATAAAATCTTTCTCTCTTATACCTTTTATATCTAATTTCTTCATCAAAATCTTCTATTAAAAAAAGTCTTCTTAAATATATTAATAAAATATCTTTTTTTGTGAAATTAATCATTTTATTTTATATTATTTTTTTTTTATTTTCTCAAAGCTAAAGTATTAATTTTATTTTTACAAATCAGTCTTTTATCGTCATTTGCAGATAATGCTACTTTATTCATTTTCATCGAGTAAATTTTATGTTCTTTACTTCTGATTATATTCATTGTTCTCATTTCTTCTTTTTCTGAGAATAAACATTTCTTGAAATCTTCAAATGTTATTTCCCTTTTAATAACATTTTTCTTAATTCCTTTACATTTCTTTACTTCAATGTCTTCAACTTTAAAAGAATAAAGCTTAGGTCTTAGACCAACAAAATGTGTAATTTGTTTTCCACAAGCTTCATCTTTAAACATTCCTATTACTTTGTTATTAATTCCAGTTTTTATTCCAGATTCATGATTTTCTGGATAATCACTTGTATCAAACTTTTTTTTGATGTCTTTTCTTATATCATAATAAAAATCATCTGTATGAATTTCATACATTAATGAATCTGTATCTGTGAATAATAATTCAGCTTTATTGGAATACTTCTCTCTAATATAATTATAATGAAAATCATACATATGAAATTTTGACAAATCAAGAACAGCTTGACCCACATAAATCGGTTTATTGAAATATATTTCTGTCTTTTTCAAATGAACTGCAATTAATTTTTGATCAAATATTGTTAATCGATCAAAATTAGGTTTTGATGACAAATTAATAGTCTTTTTCTTATTATTTACTAATTGTATATTTTGTCTTTTTCTTATATTTTCAATTGTTTTACCAAATACAGAATTATTCATTAATTTAAAAAAATCTTTTTCAAAAGAGTTTTTAGATTGTTTTCTTAATTCTGTATTTTTTTCAATATAAGGTTTCATCCATTCAGATTGATAAAATGATATTCCTCTGTGTACTTTTTCAAGTTCAAGTCCTAATTCTAAACATTGTCTAAGATTTCTATAATGTATTATATAATTCTTTTTACGGTAAAAAGATCCAACAAGTTTCTGTACCGAACCAAACTTTAATCTTTCTGTAGCAAGTGGATAATCATTATGTTCTTTCCATAGTTTTTTTGGATATACAAGATCCACTTCAAATATATAACCACGATTTGTAATTTTCTTTTCTAATAATTTTATTACATTTTCTTTTGAAAGATCTTTCATCCATTTAAAATCATGAGTTGGAAGTTTTTGTATCATAGACCATCCATAAAGATTATTAGCATCAAGATATGTAATAAACTTTGATTCTTTATCAGGATTATAATTTTTCATATATTTATTGTTTGCTTCTGAATATCTTTTTGATATATGAGTTATACCACCTCTAATTCCTTGATCAAACATCATTAACATATCATAATCATGTAATAATTCAAGTCTTTGTTCTGTTTCTTTAAGACATGCATCCCAAGCTAATCCAGGAGATGAATAATAATGAGCAGGATCTAAATTATAATACTTTAAACAAGTTTTACGAAAGTTTTCAAATACATCAGCTAAAAGTAATACATCTGTTTTAAGATATAAATCATGATAATCTTTAATAGTTTTACAATTAAAAGAAGTCCAAACATTTTGTGCATGAGTATAATCCTCATCAGTTATACCTTCATTATTTAATTTTGAATAGAATTCTTCTTTTGGAGGTAATTGTGTTTCTTTAAATTTTTCTAAAGAATTTACATAATCATAAGGATATACTCCTTTTCTTGTTAATAATTCTATATTATTATAGTGTCTTTTTATAGAATAAAAATCATCAGGATGTAGATTATTAACAAGATTTGCTAAAGAAGTTAATAAAAATTTAAATGAATCAATAAAACGTAATTCAAAATTAATTGTAACTTTTTCATCTTTTTTCTTAAATTCAGCTACTTTAACTTTCTTAGAAAATGATATATATTTCTCTTCTGTTTTAGGAATAAAAGTTAAATCACCTTTCATTTTTGCTAATTCTTTAATAAAAATATGTGAATCATAACCTTGAAGATTATGAAATACTACAGGAAGTACTCTAGGTTTTTTACAAAAAATATTACAATTATTATGAGCGGCTCCTCTAAACTTACCAGTAAAATGACAATGATCTCTAACTTTTATATTCTTAGTTTCTCCTTCAATAAAAGGTTTTTCACAAATATGACAAAATTTGGAATTATTATAGTCTATTTCATTAGTTTTTGTAAATATCATACTTTTTGGAAAATTATAAAAACTAAAATTAATTTGTTTTGCAATTCTTTCTAATTCTTGTACAAAAATAAATGCAATATTTTCATCTTCTTCTTTCTTTGTATAAATAATTGGATTGGTTTCAAATATTCTATCAACTCTATCATCAAAATCAAAAGATTTAATATAAATACAAAAACCACAAGGTTCATGTTTTTGATATTCCATTGAATAAGAATAATTTGGATCAGGTTCACAATTATTCATTGGTTTTGTAAAACATTCAAAATCAGCATAAATAACAAAAGGAAAAGGTAATTTTTTATTAAAATTTTTAAAAGATATAAATGAGTTTTTAGGAGGCATTTTTACTGCAGCTGTCTCATTATTAGAACAAAATATAATGTGTTTCTTTAGAAGATCCTCTTTTGTAAAATGAGATAAACATTTTTTACAAAAATATTTTTTTATTGAAGTATTTTTACTAACTTGTGAACTGATTAATCTTGAAAAATTTTTAATAAGTGTATAATGTTTTTTTCCGGTGTCTTCATAAAGAAATAAATCTATTGAATTAATACAATCTTTATCATTAATTCTTAAAGGATAAAATTTATTATATTCATTAATTGAAAAAACATTAATTCCTGGGAGATTCGGGTTTTGATTCTCAAACCTTTTTATATCTGTTAATTTAAATGGAAAATCTATACCTTTAAAATTAAGATCGTTTTTGTATTTTTTTAAATTTGAAATTCTTTGAGGATCTTTTTCATGTGGATGTAAATATCTTAAAATACACCACATGAAACATTTATTATCTTTTTTATTTTCTAAATTTATTATAGCTTTTTTACTTGAAATAAAACCAGGAAGTTTAATATATGAAGATCCTTTCAAAGGTTTATATTTTATAGTATGAATTTCTAATGATAAAATCTCTTTAAAATACCAACCTGAACCATTTCTTTGATAAATTAAAATTTTACTAAGAATTTCTAGAATTATTTTAGTTAAAATCTCTTTAACATCTATACCTTCAAGATTAATATGTGTTTCAGAATGAAAATAAGCTTTATCTCTAATTTTATCTTCATGCTCCATTCTTTCCATTAAACAAACTAATATAAATCTAACTTTAATATTTCTATGATTTTTAAGAAATTCTTTTAATTGTGAAGCTTTTTCTTTAAAATAATCTTTAGGAAAGATTTTTGGTTTTCCTTCAATTACATATTTTTCAGCAAAATTATCAAGAGCAGATTTTTCAAATTTAATTCCAACGTGGTATTCTTTCATTGCTCTTTCAAGTGCTTTCTTTAAATATTTTGGAGTATCTTTTGGAATCTTTTTATTTTTTATACATTCAAGAAAATAATCATCAAATGTTTTAATTTTCTTTGGTTTAGGTTTTGATTTAGGTTTAAGTTTTATTGGTTTCTTTTTTAATTTATCATTTTCTTCTTTTTTATTTTTAATATATTCAATCAATTTTTGTTTCTTTCGTTCTTCTTTAATTTTTCTATTTTCTTTAGTTTCCTTTTTTGCTATTTTCATAAGTTCATCATATGATAAGTTATTTAAATCAGATGAAGACATCCTTTTTTATTATATATAAATATTTTTTTTTAACTTTATTTATTTTTTTTTTCCGCAAAAGTTATAAATTTCAGCATAAAAAAAAGCCCCATTTTGGGGCTAAAATTTATCCATAAATATAATCAAATACTTCTTCTGTATCAAGATAATAATTTCCATAATCTTCATCGTGGTCTCTATTTTCATCTTGATCTTCACTTTTTATCACAATCTTTTTATAAAATTTATTTAATAATTTCTTAACAATTTTTTTCTCATTACAAGTTGGATATCCATTTGAGTTTTCAAAAACTGTCATACTTCCTTCTCCAATATTTATAAAATATTTGAATAATTCACCTGCATAATGAAATATTACAAAAGTTACTAAATCTTCCATATCTTCAGGCATATTATAATATAAATTCAAAACTGGAATATGATCCAATTTATAATTTATATTTATAATAATTTCTTTCAATTCTTTTTTTGCTATTTTCCTTTCTTTTTTATTTTCTAAATTTAGAGATTTTTTTAATTTTTCCAAAACTTCTACAAACAAGAAGTCAATAGCATGAAATCTTTCTTGTAGAATATCTCTTGAATCCATCTTTTTTGGATTTTGGTTTTTCTTTGCGATTGGTTTTTGCGTAGCGATCATTTTATTATATATAAATATTTTTTTTTTAAATTATAATTTTTTTTTTTTTTAAATTATTTTTTTTCTTCCGCTCCCATCCAACACCACCTTAGTAGTTGTATAATTGTCCCTTCTAGGGCATATTCCTTGGTACTTTTTTCTCATATTTTTATATTTATTTCTGAGATCTAAAATTTTTGAAATTTTTCAACCCATATTTCCTATCATTTTCTTGCGAATCCCGCGAGCCCGAAGGGCGAGCTCATAATTTTTTAGAATTTAAAGCATTTCAAGATTTTATTATATTTCTGGATTTTTTTGAATTTATTACATTTATTTAATTTATTTGAAGTATATCCCCTTTAATTCTATGTTATAAAGACGTTTTGACTATTTTAAGGAAAAGTTGTGTTTAACTTTACACTAAGACAAAAGAGTATGGAGTAAACCCCTTTATTTACGTGATGAAAATTACTATGATTTGAATTTCACTTGAATAAACAGAAAGTGAACCAACAATCAAGATCTGCCGTATAATTTATGTTTATTTACCTTTAAAAAAACTGAAATTTACTCGTAAATTTTGCTAATAATACAAAAAGATCTCGGGAATAATCAGGTCTTGATCTCCCTTTAAAATCTAAAAAATATGACAGGGATTCGCAAGAAAATGACGGGGATTATGGGTTGAAAAATTTCAAAAATTTTAGATCTCAGAAATAAATATAAAAATATGAGAAAAAAGTACCAAGGAATATGCCCTAGAAGGGACAATTATACAACTACTTTTTATAACTTAAATTGTATTTTTGTCGAGCTTTTTTTTTACATGAGCCTCTTGCTCGGGAGATTGGGTGACCGCTCCCTACGTTATCGACCTTAAATAAATTATTATTACTATAACTAATATCAAACAATGCAATTGCCACTGAATGTTCAGTGAGAATGCTTTAAAATCGCCACCGTGATCTTTATGTAAAGATCGTATATAAATATCACAGTGATCTTTATATAAAGAATACTTTCAAGGGTTGTAATTATTCAGATGTGTTAGTGTACAACGAAAGTTTGTTCACTCCATGTTACACAATATCTTTCCCCATTCTATGGAAAACGGTATTCCCACAGCCTTATTCGCCTAAAATAATAAGATAATACACCTTGTATATTCCACACAAAGCCCAAGAATAATATAAACGTTTTTTATTATTGTATGGAGATTTCAAACTGATTTTAATAATACGATTATAGTAAAGAACAGTAAGTAGGGTACTAATTAGTTGCTTAATAAAACTAAATAAAACGTTACCTGGTGTAGGTATAAAAAAGATAAGTTACAGTAAAAACCACTAAATAGGGTACTAATTAGTTGCTAAATAAAACTAAAAAAAGGTTACCTGGTGTAGTGTCTTGTTCATTATGGTGTTTCTTCGCAAATTGATTGATTTTAAGTCCGTTTACCCCACAGCGTAAGAAACGAACCTACCCCAGTTTTGTTAAGTTTTATTTAGCGACTAACACTATTAACTCGTTTCTTTGTTGATAATAATTATCAGTCGGAATTCTCCATACCAACTCTTATACAGTCAAACATCTATTAAGAGGCCCTCTGTTCAGCGATCACCCTCTATTAAGCGGTCACTTGACAAATCCCCAGAAATCGCTCCTCACACTTACGGTAAACCTGACCTCTTTTAAGCGATCACCTCTATTAAGCGGACGCCGTCACCGTTTAGATTTCCCAATTGACGAATTTTATTGTAATTTCACCTCTATTAAGCGGTCACCAAGTTTAATGGACGTGAAGAACCCTCATTGGCACTCAACAAAATGAGTAACTTGCTTCACGGAATTAAACTACGTGGCCCTAAATTACGGACAACCATGACTGATGTTTTCGTTTCATGGTGAATGTGATAGCAAAACTGTTGATGATGTTGTTCACAACAAACACTTGCCTTATAATAAAATCCGACAGTCAGACAATTACTTCCTTGAATATGCAATTATTTAATTTCTATTTATCACATCAGTTGTGTTACTGTAGTTGCTGTCGACAATAAAATAAACACTATGTGATCAGACATTTTCGCATTCTGGTTTAATTTTTGTCATATAACATGATAAATGTTAGATTACCTCTAAACGGACAACCTCTATTAAGCGGTCAGTTGCCTATTTCCCGAAGGAGACCGTTTAATAGAGGCCAGTGACTGTAATGCTTCAGCTTCCTCTGGGATATTCTAATTGCATTTGTCGGAGAAATCATTTCAAATCTTCGAGCTTCGCGTTTCATCAGGTTTCAAAACACCTCGTAACAATAAAGGCACTCGGGCTTCGGCTGCGTTCTTTCGTAAGTTTCCCGGTGGTTGGAAACCCGATAAAACGCTCACACTCGTTTTTGAAATGTTCAGTACTAAAATATCAGTGAAATGTCGAATACTAAATTTAAGGTTGGTAATAAATATGTAGCGTTCAGGATGCTTATTAATGGAAAGCATTTATCGAAATTTTCAGCTAACGCTCCTGAATCTGACAGGAAGGACTTGTTATCAGAACTTGAAGTGATGAAGACTCTTAAGCCTCATCGCCACGTCATCAAACTTCTGGGATGCGTCACTGAATCTGGTAACAAATATCAATCACAAAGTTCTTTATTTAGTTCCTTTGAATTGACAGTAACATTTAGTAGTATACTGTATTTAGAATAGGGGAAGAGCTGATGGTTCATAATTATATTTCATTATAAAAGTAACGAAAATCCATTTGCGTCAAATAAATTTTAGGCAATGTTCGTGCTTTACCAATCAGAATAGCAAAAGACAATAGCTAATAATTTTGCTTCTTTGATGAAGTTCCCCAAATACAATATTTTTTTAAAACTTGTATGTTGTGCGATTGGGTCTCGAATTACTTGAAACCTTAAAAAAAAAGTTAGACCAAATGCACTTTCAACCTTATCTTTTTAGCAGTTGTTGAGTCTTGGCCAATGAGATCGCTAGTTGTAACAACGAAAAATGTTGACATTCCATCGTGCATTGCCGTTCAGCACTATCCTTATGCGGATCATTACTTAGGGGCGGACCATTAGAAATCTTGGGAGGGGGGGTGACAATTACCAAAAAAAAAATCCTGCAAAGGAAAATTGTCTCAAAAAAAATTCCTGCAAGTAGTTGACCATAAAAAAATAAATTCCTGCAAGCTAACTGGCTATATATACATTTTATTTATTTATTTATTTTAAACTGGAACATATGAGAGTATGACATGCTCTCTGGTAGTAAAATTCATCAAAAAGCAACTTCAGGTTGAGTCAAATGCTGTCGAAAATTACCTGCCTCAAAGGTCTATCTGGTACATGTACCAATATCTTAAATTAAAACCTTGTTTATGTACATATTTGAGAAAACTGTAAACATCATGAAATATGTAACCTGCTCTACTACACGCAAGTATTTTTTAAATACATTACAGATTGTCCAACCGTCCCGATTTCGTCGAGATTACCCCGATTTTGCTTGAAAATCCCGAATCCCGACCAATGTGATCGGGATAGGAAAAATCCTGATTTTGACATCCGGTTCTGTCATTTTCGTCAAATTCTCATAATACTTACTATACAAAAAGACGAAATTGCGTATACTTAACTCTGATACCCAGATAAACTAAAGAAACAGCAAGAAATATAAAATGAAATCGAGTACTTGTATGTGGAGCCACACAAAGAGACGCAAAGCGAAGAGAAGCCACATCAATTTGCCAAACATTTTTGACAGAAATTGTTGTCTCAGAACACTAGAAATGGAGTTTGAGAGCATCCAGATTTCAAAATTTTCTGGTGGGGCATGCCCCCAGACCCCCCTAGCGGCTCGCGCCTTCGGCGCTCGACCACTCAATCACAATTCTTATTTCTCGCCATTTTTATGCAAAGTTTCCACAGTCTGACTTAAATCTACTCTCCAGCGTTTAATACCAAAAAAGGATTGGGCCAGGTATAAAAAAAAAATTGGAGCTTGCACGCATTTATAAAGAAGATATCAGAAAAAAAAAAACCTGCAGCCTTGCACCTCCCAAAAAAAAAATCCTGCAGGAAGCTCAGGCCGAAAAAAAAATTCATACACTGAAAAATTTTTGACCCCCCTCCCAGGATTTCTAATGGTCCACCCCTTAAATGTACAGCCTGAGCGCAACCTCTCCTCGGTGGCGGGGGAATAAACCAAATCTTGTTTCGAAAATGGTGAATAAAACAACATGTCTTAGGGTGAAACAAATACGTATTGTTTAAAATAAGAGAGAACTGGATTACGTATAGTTTTAAATTTGTTTGGTACTCACGCAATGCACCGGACTTTCCCCTGAGGTAACAACAAATTTAATTTATTACGTCACACGCATTCATCGTTTTCAAAACAAAATTTGCCTTATTGAACTTTACAAATTCTGAAGTCTTGAGAAATTCATTTGAAGTCCCCAGAGTTTTATTTTTTTATAGCGTGAAGACAAAGAATTGAGGAGTATAAAAAATTATAACATTAAGTCATCTCGTTGTGTCACGCTAATACATGTTTTTAATTCATCGTTTTCGAAACAAAATTTGGTTTATTTGAGGTTTTACAAATGGCAGCGAAACTTCTACATTTAAAAACAACATTTACCGTTCTGTAGCGTTTTCCTAAGTCTTGAAAAATCCATTTAAAGTCCGAAGATCGAAATTAAATTTTCCAGTGCTTGAAGACTTATGCACTGGTCAGCGAATCAGGGTGTAAATTTGCGACACAGCAACACATCGCTATAACTCGTTTTACGTTTCGGTACTCGTGCATTCATATAACCCATATAAGCGGCAAGATTAAAGGTCACACTGTTCGCATAGCAGTACAGTCGTACGTTGCATTTTCCAATGAAAAAAAAAAGTTTACTGTTATTTTCTTGACATATTTTGACGTCGCAGATCCGATACTTGTAATCATTGAATATGTGCCTTATGGAGATCTCCTGGGTTACCTGAGAAAGAGCCGTGGATTGAACGACTTTTATTACAAAGACCCGGATGTTAAGCCCCAAACAAGTCTAACGTCACAACAGCTAATGAAGTTCTCTTGGCAAGTAGCTGATGGCATGAGTTATTTGTCGTCAAGAAATGTAAGCTATATTAATTATCAAAAACTCTCATCTTCTTGTCTGGTGAATTTTTCGAATAAAAAGGTTAAGGTATGATTAGGGTATGATTTAAAGTAGCCCAGTTGGAACACTTCTAGCGTATTCTAGTCTATGAAATCTAAGATTGTAGATTTGGGAACTTTCTACGTCATATCGTTTTGTCAAACGAGAGCTAATTGATATGATAACAAATTACAATGAAATCTGAATACAGATAGATGAATACAGTGGCATGTAAATGAATAAAAACTATTCGAGATAGTCTGTCTGAATATGGTCCATTTTTATTAAGACTGACGTGAAGTATTTTGCTAGATCATTCATCGGGACCTTGCAGCTCGTAATGTGTTGGTGGGAGAAGAAGAAACTTGTAAAGTGACAGACTTTGGAATGGCCAGAGATGTGCACCAGGAAAACATTTATGAAAGAAAGACAATGGTACGTGCTAGATTTATCCCAATGATGCATAACCCCTTAAAAGGCTTGTTTACATGATGAGTTTTTTTTTTTTTTTTTTTTTTTTTTTTGTATTTTATTACTTTTTACGTTTTTACACAAAAAAGGTACATTTTGAGACACAGGATAAAACTAGGTAATTACAAAACACACATACATACAATAAAAAGAAAATGAAATAAATAAATAAATAAATAAATAAATAAATAAATGCAATAAAATAAATAAATAAGAAAGGATAGATTTAATTATTTGTATCGTAAAGGTAAGAATCTCTCCCACTTATTGTAGTGGCTTAAAAGCTTATCGTTTTCTCTTGCAATCTGTTCTTCAATTTTAATAATATATTTGAGTTTGGCTATCAGCAATGGAATATTAGGAATAAAGGCGTTATACCTACATTGGTAAATAAGTTGTTTCCCTAATAAAATGACATGATTTATTAACACAATTTCTTTGTTATTGTTCCAATATCCAAACATAATATCTGTTTCACTAAAGTGTTCAATAGAGGGTTCAAGAATTGTATTGAGCCAATTAATTACTGATAGCCAAAAGTCTCTGACATAAGTACAGCGGTATAGTAAATGCTCGAGGGATTCGTCGTTCTCCTTACAAAAATTGCACAGCGGGGTTTCTACCAGCTTCATTTTAAATAATATTTTATTAATATAAAGTATTCGATTAAGGATTTTATACTGATTAGAAACTCTCTAGTTTTACAATCAATTGTTGTCTTGTAAGGGCGTGTATATATTTCGTTCCATTTAAAATCAAAATTTTGGTATACTTCTTGAAATTTAATTTGCGCCGTTGGTTTGAGAGCTATAGTGTCAACTTTATCCCAATAAGCTTTCTTTGATACCAATTTTTTTGAAGTGCCTGGGTTTGAGGAAGATCCATTTGGTGGTGTATTTAAAACGTTCTCCATATTGCGACAACGCAACGTACATGATGAGTTGATCTTGCTGCTTTTGCTTTTTGCTGTCTTATTGTATTTAATTTGAACTGACCGTATCTGCATTAAATGATCTTTGTTGTTCTAGCACTTGATCGCAAATTGGCTTAGTGTTAAGTCGCAACGAATACCTTAATTTTCATCCTTCTTCCAGTTGACCTCGTAGCTTAGTCGGTTAGAGCGCTACGAGATCTATCCCAGAAATCGTGAGTTCGAATTTTTCCCGGGTCAAAGATTTTTCATTAGCTTTTATTGCTAGTTTTCCAATTTTCTTCTAGGACTAGAAGTTCACATGGATTTTTTAAAGGTTTACGCATTCTCTGCATTATCATAACAAGCACCATAACATTTCATCAAACGTAAAATACAGTTTTCCAAAATATCATTTATTAATAAGCCCTTGCAATTGGTCTAGAGTTACGTAATCACGACCAACCCGATTCCCCTGCAATTTATACGTCTCACGCTCCAGATTTTCTTATGACTTAGGGGAGAATTCCAGTGAAATGGACAGCTTATGAAGCTCTCGTGTATGGACAGTACACTACAAAAAGTGATGTGTGAGTACAAATAAACCGCCTAAAGTAATATAGCACCAGTGTCCCTATAGTGTTGGTGTACCATGAAACACCGATATGGCGGATGAATATTACGTCTCTAATTATCCGAATGTTGTTTTTATACCAACGAATTTAAAACATTATAAAGCTGAAATTTGGCTCTACAGTCTCTGTCTGTTTTGCCTTCTTTGTAAGCAGATATAAATTAACATGCACAATCAGTTAAATCTCAGTCTTAAAATTTCAATTACATCTACATTTTTACCCCTAACAATCCACTTTGTTCTTACGCAGCTGGAGTTTTGGAGTTGTACTTTATGAGATCTTCACCATAGGTAGGTCTGTACTGCTTTCTAATCCATGTTTTCTTTCCATGTTATTAAATAATATACTAGCCGTAATCGGAGATTATGGAGACGCGTTCGAAGGTTTCCGGCGAAAATGAGCCCCTGAGAAAAGCAATAGGGGAGGCTATTTGGAAGCCGGACACCAAAAAATTTCAATTTTTTCTGCATGCAAGGCACATGGATACCAACACGAAATTAGGATTGCGTTCTTCAAACGCGATTATACATTGTGTCATGTAATTACGATTTACATCATCTTACTAATTCTAATAGGGACCATAACAGGATGTTGCTGTAGTTTCCTAAAAAAAAGATATCCTCAATGAAATGTTTGACTCCGAATTGTGGCCAAGTTAGAACTTAAAAAGAGTTTTTTTTTTCTCATAACATTTGTAAAAGTTATGTCTAGCCTAACTAAGTTTTCTGGTGTGTTAATAGGTGGCACACCGTATCCGCGAACAAATGGACGAAAAATGCCCGAGTTGCTTCTTCAAGGCTACAGGATGCCGAAACCAAACCACGTGGATAGTGTTCTGTAAGATGATAAAATGCAAAGATAAAGATATTAGCTCTTAGTTAATAGCTAACAGTTAAAGAATGTTAAAACCTTGTCGTAGTTTAGATGATCGTATCGATATCATTGCAGAATGTTGACGTTACGCCATTGGTCTTGACCTCCATACCTTGGCAAACTAAACTTTTGCAGTGGGCGTTACAAAAACACGCTCGCACCACTGTCTGAGAATAGTAGAGGAAGAAATCGCCCTTACAACTTAGCTCGCGCTTGGCTTCCGAGCGTGTGTCATTATTTTGATTTGTCGAAGTGACCCCGTCCTGAGATTAGCATGTGTGTGTGATCCCCTTTGGAAAATGTAAATTTGGAAGAGTAAAGTCTAATTCTGCAAAAAGAATTAGGTATTTTTCCTCGAAGTTCAGAGTACCGTTAGGACCCTGTCTGGCAATGTTATCACCGTCTGCGTTTATCCTAAATCTTGCTAGGAATTTTTTTGCCACTTTTTGTCCGGGAAAAAGTATTTCCCCATATATTATATACGACAGAAAAATGCAGTGAATTTGATGATACAGTGCTATTCTAAACATTTTTCTTAAAAAAAAATAACAGGGATTTCAATATTAATTTCCAGATACCAGATTATGCTAAACTGCTGGCGAGAGGATCCCGATAATCGACCATCATTTGAAAATCTGAAACGCGAATTGAAACAAATGGAAAACCAGCACAAGGTAAAAAGATAATCATAGGGTCCTACGAGCCAACTCGTGAACACAAAGGAAAATTCGGACCCTCCCCTCTCGCACGTGTTTTGCTACACCGACCCCTCCCCCCTCTACGTCCATCTCCCCACCCTCCCTGTACGCCCAACTCCACACCCTCCGACGCCATCCCCATGGCGACGATTGCTGGTGACGATTGCTAATCCGTTTGGAACGGGCCAAATATATGTGCACGCCTTATGTAATGGTCAGTAGAATTAGCAAGAAACGTTTTCAGGCCATGGATGGAAAGAAGGAGTGAAGATTTGCATATTTGTCCCCGTCTGCTATAACTCGTTCAACGATTCGCGTATTCACGAGTTAAAAACAAACAAACAAGAAAACAACGGCAGACTAGCTAACAGATAGTTTAACTTTTCTTAGTTTGTTTGATAATCGCACTTAATTTGGAGTTTGATTAAGGCTTTGCATCTCACAGGACATCCAAGGTTAATAGGCTTAATAATTAAATTTAAACCAAAAAATGCTTCCTTAGACAAAATGAAGCAAACCTTATCAGGTGTTACCCTTTTCATCGAAATCTTAGCCATTCTGAGTCATTGGCCCTACAGCCATCAAATAATCTATCGTTCAAGAGTACAATGTAAACGCATTCTCGATATAAAGTCCTAGAAAAGAAGAAAATTATTTTATGGGGAATCTGTGTTTTACCGAAACACTGAGTTGATATCTTCTCTAAAATTAAAGGCTCTTAAAACTGATGAAAAGCGAAAGCGAATTGCAAGCCTGTGATGCAAAATATTTTTTTACACCATAATGCATCAAAGTTCTTTGTTTGTTACAATTGGTAAAATCTCGATAACGTATTTTGTAATGTTTATTTTTGGCAGAGACTTATCAACATGAAAGACTACGACAAGAAACTGTACGAGAATGTGGAAGATTTGATTTTTTAGAGGGGCTAATAACCCAGCGTTCTTTTCGTTTTAACACCCATCTGCATGTTTAGCCTGGCAACAAACAGCAGAGGATTATACACGCACATTAAGGTCATTTGATGATACGAGCTGTAACATGAAATAGGTTCAGAAGTATTAGCCGGTGTACAGGAGAGGGGGAGGCTGAACACAGCATATCACAAGCTACCAAATATATAAGGATGACTTTTTTACACTGTTAATTTTGTAATCTGTATTTCGGGGAGTGAGTGAATTACGGTTACGGTTTGATGACACAGGCTGTGACACAAGCTGAAACATGAAATAGGTTCAGAAGTATTAACCTGTGTACAGGAGAGGGGGGGGGGGGGGATCACAGCATGTCATAGGCTACCGAATATATAAGGATGTCGTTTTTACCCTTTTAACTTTGTAATCTGTATTTCGGTGAGTAAAATACAGTCCTATGTTTAGATTGTTTTTCTCTTTACTCTCTAAGCTGGAGCTGTTTTGGAGCTGTTTTTATTTAGGAATGGCCTTATAGCGCCAAATATGTTGCTAACTACAGGACAAAGCTGAAATGTACCCAAGGTATTAAGTGGCTTTAAAAGTGAATTAGGTTTCAAATGCTCCAAAATGGCCCTATCAGAGGCCTAGGCTACATTAGCATTCGAAGATTCAGGGCTAATTGAGATCTTTGGATCTGAATCATATTACTACAGTATATATGTTATCACGGTTTAGATTTGTTCTTGGTTCCATGGTTCCATTTTTCTTTAATTTGTTTCAGAATATGTAAATTGTTGATAAAATCATGAAACAAAGGAAAGTAGAAATCAAACCAAGAAAAAGTTAAACCATAATATGGATGTTGACAATAGTACGTCGATGTAATTTTATGCGTGTTATATCTACTAGAGAATTCGTTATATTCATTAAATTAGGATGATTCAACTGCATTATAGTTGTTATTTTTTATCTTTAATTTCCGTTTAAATTTATAACACACTTGTGGAAGACACTTTTGGAAGACGTCACAGATCTATAGCAGAGCCATAACCTATATCATTATATAAGTACTAAGATTTAATCTGAACAAAGCCGCAAAATAAATATCGTACGTCACAAACGCAAAGCAATCCGATTGGTTGTAAGATTTTTACGGCTCTCTAGTAAAAAAAAAACATGGTATAACCAATCAGAGATCAGATACGAAATCTACCACTGGTGACAAAACTCGTATGCGTTTCTAGCTCTGCTTCTTGACTCTTGTCATGATGGCTTCCAGTTGTAGTCCTTCAGCGAGATTTGCACAGATTTATTCAACAGTAGAGGAATTTATTGAAGAAAATGAAAACGAAAATACAAGACGAAAGACAAAGCAAGACGTTGCATTGTTTCAAGAATTCCTTTCTGCAAATGAATTAAGAGCTAGTTGAAGAAATTCCTTCAGAAACACTCACTGACTACCTGAGTGAATTTATCATTCTAGTACGCAATGATTGCCAATTTTGAATGTCACTTGAACATAAAATCGGCGAAAGTTCATCTGTTAATTCAGCTACCTTAAACAATTTGCCTTCACACGGCCAGTAAGCGCTGTCGGTTTTCACCGGCGCTGTCATTCATGGTGGAAGTTTCAGCATTTCTATTAGTAGCTTAAATCAATCTCCAAACCTGGCATCTTCAGAAACCGCGATAAAGCAACTCCAAAAACAAACAAAAGAGTACAGTAAAGAGTCATGGACTCTGATTTTAAAACGTTCACAATTTTGTACTTACATTACAGCAAGCGTAAGCTAGACCGTTATAATCTTTCCCTAATCTATGTGTACAACATTTGGCTAGTACTACCAGTAGCGAAATTGTGATTAGTAAGCTTTTTTTATTTTCCATTGATAAAAGTGGCTAGTGGTCTAGAGTTGGTATCCAAAAGTTGTTGTTCATGGTTGTGTTCTTGACGTGATTATAGTTTATAGATACAATTTTCTTACTTTAAATCTCACTACTTATAAAATATTAAAATTACTTCTTGGTTGGTTCGCTTGTACGATTTTTATTCACTTGCTGTGTCTTGTGAAACATCACAAACTCACTCGCTCGTAGCTTGCTCGTTCGTTTGTGATGTTTCACAAGACACGGCAACGCGTGAAAAAATATCGTACTCGCTCATCAACCAAGTAATTTATATATATTTACCTTATCTTGTAGAGTGCATCACAGGCTAGCTATTAGAGGTAAAAATTTTCGAAATATTGTAACTCCGCTAAATCCCAATGGGAGGGTGGCAACCACATTCTCCGACCCCTGTACCACGGTTGGGGTATACATTTATAGCCGACACCAACACGAGTTTTAAAACAACAGTTTAGTTATATTACCACTTCCAGTTAGCCACGTTTTCCATATCATTGCTCTAGACTTCCAGTTAGGCGTAGAACGCGCTGCCTTTCATTTTTCACTGATTCGAGTTTGTCGAGCCAAACTTCGCTTTCCCTTTTCTTTATTTCGTTCATTTCTTTGTCGCAACCCTTTATCTACTCCGAGCATAAAAACAGGCGCCCTTTTGGCGGCATATCATTTGTCTATTGCACGCTGCTAAATTTTTGAATAAATGGCTACATCATTATTACAGCTGTCATTGTACATGAGGTGAATTGGCAATTCAATTGACAACTTCCTGTTAACAAACTTCCGGCTAGCACAGCGTCTACGCGCATATGCGCAGTAAACACAAAACGGACAGCCCTTATGGACTGAGTCTCTCGTAGAGCTCACTATAGGAAGCTCCCACTCCGGTGATCAAGCCGCTTACCTTCCGATCAGTTGTATGACAGGGCAATTCAAGCAGTTGACCACTGTGCTTCCATGATATAGTCTGTTCCAGGTGTTTTGATAGTTGGGAGCAGCGCCAAGGAATTATCAGCACTCGCAATATTTTTTCTTCTCGCGCCGCTTATCCTCGTTCCCCACTGTCTGAACGCCTGGATCAGGCTACAATGTACCATGATTATTCAGAGAACCACTATTCAAGAGCGGTTAACTAATAAGAGACGCCAGGCTCACCTTCTAACGTCAAAAGATCGTTCCTATAGTTGGACGGAGAGGAGCTGACACCAGCAAATGGCAACAAAAAATTCCTTTGACATAACCAGAAAACATTCGTTGGCCGCATGGGGTTCAAGTCGGCACCAGCTTTTTACGACCTCTTCTCTGGTGTGATGTGACTTTATGCATGTAACAATATCCGTGATAAGCTGTCACTATCAAATGATTGGCATGACGTTCTAATTTAATACTGAAGGCAAACCATTGAAAGAAAAGTTAACTTATATCAGCAAATGACATCAAAAAGTTCCCCTTGACATAATCAGAAAAATGTTAGATGCCTGAGGTTCAAGTCGGCACCACCTTTAGACGGCCTATTATCTGGAAGTGTGATGTGCCTTATGCATGTAACAATATCCACGATGAGTTGTCAGTAGCAGAAACTTTTGAATAAATTTTAAAGACATACTGTTGACAGCTTTCAAAGAGGTAACGCCGTAAACGTGCTGCATTTAAGTGGCTCTTTAGGAAAAGCGTCCGGGAGAAAGAAATGGCCAGTATTTTCACGAGTGGTCGCTGGGACACAAGAAAAGAAAGTACAATCAACGTAAACGAAACATTTTTGCTTGTTCACAATTGTGTAAGAAGTTTTGAAAACTGCTTTGTCCGTCGTTTACAAGGCAAGCTGCTTCACAATCACGTCGAAACTTGAAACAAAGCATCGCTCGACGCTGGATGTCAAATGATCGTTAAACGGCGGATTTGACGACGAAAGGAACTAATAAAAAGTCCTGTCACACGTGTTTAAATTCTTCATTCAAGATGGATGCATCTCTCTCTTTGGTCTACGATGGTCTCCCTCGAGGTTTACACAAAGATGCTAAAGCTTTAAACAGGCACATTTGTGAGTATTGGCAAACAAACATGTTGCTGCACTTGAATCTAGCAACACTTGAGTTTTGCGTCATTGTAACGATCTGGTAAGCCAAGCCTGTGATTAAGTATTAATTAAGAAAATTGCAAATTAGAAAAAGAAGCTTTAGCTCTTAAATATTGTCAAGAGAAAATCCTACAGTTATGGCGTTCACCTACTTTGTAATGTCAAAAAATGTCACGTGGAAGGATTTCACAACACTGATGATGCAAATCCCGAGTGGAGCTTCTCCTTTAATTCGAGCGAAACTGGTTCAAGACGTTCTTGTTTAAAGACAGAAACCAAGCGAAGGCACACCGACCTAACTTCCATCTCTTCTGGCCAACAATGATACTCGATGATATCTTATGTTATATAACGAAGCTCAATAATACAGAGACGAATTCAAGTACAAGTAATTGTATAAGGTAAGCAAAGATCAGTACTGTTTTCGCATTTCAGTTTTTCGTTCGTGTTTAGTGCTGTTTAAATTTCTTTGCTTTTCCTGCTGCCAAACCCTGAGCTTTTGACCTTTTCTTTTTAATTGTCCTAGTAAACTAACGTTGTAGTGTGTTCTGTACACCTTGAGGACACTCGCTCCTTGAGTTCGTCCTCACTGGATAACTACTTAGAACTTTATTGCCAGACTTTATCCTCAGCAGCGAAAGGGTAGTTTTAACTAGGTACAAGACCTAAACCTTCAGCCTCGATTCAACTCATAGTGATAATCTTGGATTTCGTGTTTTCAAAAAATTGTCTATGCTTACGGTGAGTTCCCCTTTAGTGATAGTTTTTGATCGCCATTCACGAATGGTTGCACAACGCTCGTTCTTGTGTAGTTTTCGACACTACGGAAAGCTCATTTACTTCCCTATTTTACTATTAGTATAATCGAGTTTAACAATTTTATACAACTTCATTACAATAAACGAACCCTCAAACCGTAAAAGGCCGTAAAAGAAAAATTCTCGTAGTGTGATTGTCTAGGTTTAGCAAAAATTTTGAGTCATGCAAAAAAAAAAAAAGTTCATAGCGCGCAAATAGTCTGTATTATGCACGTTATTTCGTAAACAAAATTTCATGCTTGCTTTTTTACGTGCAAGTCAAATGTTACTGTGTGGATAAATAAGTCTTTACTTTAGAAGTAGTTGTAATTTCAGCCCAAAAGGAAGGTCATCTTAAACTGTATTTTTACTTTTGAAATGTGAAGTTTTCAGGCATGTTAACTCGTGCAATGATTTGCATAAAACGCTCTCAAACAACGAATATGATATTTCTTATGCCCAGTATTTGAATGGCTAAAAATACAATGTTAATTTTTGTCGGTGATATTGATGCTCCAGAATTTGAATAAACGTCCACCTCACGGTCAGATACCACGCAGCTCTTTACAACCTCTAATTTCATTGGACCTGTATATCATGCAGCTCTATTGTTTTTAGGTCTAGGGTCTATTGTTAGCCATTGTTGTTTTGTTTGTTCTATTGTTTTCTCCGCAAATCAGAGAAGACCTTATAAGAGCTGCGTACTGCCCCCTCACGGTCTTGATTTTTTTTATTTTGCCTTGGAAGGAGAAGAGGAGAGTGGGGGGAGGGGATGGGGGGGAGGGGGTGGGGGGGAGGGGGAGTGTAAAAAAACGTAACTTGGGACAGAGTAACGACGTTCTCACACCTTGCAAAGTGGTCCACAACGGTCGTTCAACTAAGAAAATAGCTTGCAACTAAGGTTCGTGGTTCAACTAGCTTGCCTCACATGCCGTATTGCATTCAATGCCATCCATCTAAAAAGAAGTGCAAGCCGAATTAAACGTTTCTGTTCGCGAACAAGTAGCCACGGCAACGCGCCTGCATTTGAAGCCGACACCAACCAGAGTTTAAAAACAACAGTTCAGTTACATTACCACTTCCAGTTAGCCACGTTTGCCATGCCATTGCTCTAGACTTCCAGTTAGGCGTAGAACGCGCTGCCTTTTATCATTCCACTGATTCGAGTTTGCCCAGCCAAACTTCCCTTTTTATTTTCTTATTTGTTGAGCATTAAAATAGGCGCCTTTCTGAGAGCATATCATGTGTCTACTGCACGCTGCTAAATTTTTGAATAAATGGATTGCATCATTACTACAGCTGCTGTGTGAGGTGTTGGCAATTTTATTGACAACTTCCTACTAATAAACTTCCGGTTAGCATAGCGTCTATGAGCACATGCGCAGTAAACACAAAACGGACAGCCCTTATGGATGGAGTCTCCTCGCAGAGCTCACTATAGGAAGCTCCCACTCCGGTTCTCAAGCCACTTTCCTTCCGATCAGTTGTACTACAGAGAAATTCAAGCAGCTGAGCACTGTGCTTCCATTATATAGCCTGTTCCAGGTTTTCTGATAGTTGGGAGGAGCGCAAAGGAATAATCAGTATTAGTATATACTGAAACAGTAGATAGCATTGTTGGCGCGTTCTGATTGGCTACTGAAACTCGGAATAGCAAGTGCTTCGCGGCTCGGTAAATATCCACCACTACCCACCTCCACTTCGGAGAATAGTTGTTAACTATCTGAACGCCTAGATCAGGCTACCCTGATATGATTATCTAAAAATCACTATTCAAGAGCGGCTAACTAATCAAAGACGCCAGGTCCACCTTCTAACGTTAAGAGCTCGTTCCTATAGTTGGACGAAGAAGAACTGACATCGGCAAATGGGAACAAAAAATTCCTTTGACGCTAGAAAAAGCCTTTGGCCGCATGGGGTTCAAGTCGGCACCAGCTTTTCACGGCCTTTTTTCTGGAGATGTGATATTGCTTATGTATGTAACAATATCTATGATGAGCTGTCATTACCAAATGATCAGCAGAAAGTTCTAGATAAATACTGAAGTCACACCATTGAACGAAGTGGAACGTTGTATGACGGTTAATTGACATCGGCAAATGACTTCAAAAAGCTCCCCTTCACTAGCATAATTATTCAGAGAAACGTTGGCCGCCTGAAGTTCAAGTCGGCACCAGCTTTACATGGCGTGTGATGTGGCCTTTATGCATGTAACAATATCCATGATAAGCTGTCAGTAACAAATGATGAGCAGAATCGAAATATCTAAATAAATACTGAAGACATACCGTTGACAGCTTTCAAAGAGGTGACGCCGAAAACGTGCTGCATTTAAGTGGCTCCTTAGAAAAAGCGTCCGGTAGGAAGAAAGGGAAGTATTTTTACGAGTGGTCGTTAGATCTCAAGAAAAGAAAGTACAATCAAAGTAAACGAAACATGTTGGCTTGTTTACAATTTGGCATATGAAGATTTGAAATATCTCTTGTAAATATCTAAGTGCTGTTTTTTCTGTCGTTGGCAAGCAGCATTCCAATCATGTCAGTACCACTCGAAGCAAAGCATCGATCGACCATCGAGGTTGAATAATCGTTAAACTGCGGATTTGACGACGAAAGGAACTGAAGGAAGTCCTATCACACATGTTTAAATTCTTCAATCGAGATGGATGCATCTCTCTTTTTGGTCCACGATGGTCTCACTCGAAGTTTACACGAAAATGCTAAAGCTTTAGACAGGTGTAAGGCACATTTGTGTGTATTGGCAAACAAACATGTTGCTGCACTGGAATCTAGTAACACTTTTGATTTTTGCTTCTGCATCGATCTTGTAAGCCTAATATCGAGCTTGATTTAAGACATTGCTTTCTTGTATTAGAAAAGGAAACTTTCTACAGTAATGGCGTTTACCTACTTATGTAATGTCAGAGCCTTTCGGATTGAAGAAACCAACAATCCAGGTGGAAGGATTTAACAACACTGATGCAAATCCCGAGAGGAACCTCTCCATTGATTCAGGCGAAACTGGTTCAAAACCAAGCGAAGGCACACCAACTTATTTCCATTCAGTCTGGCCAACAATGATACTCAAGGATGTCTTATGTTAATTATGTAACAAAGCTCAATCATACAGAGACCAATTCAAGTACAAGTAATTGTACAGTAAGGTAAGCAAAGACTGTTTTCGTATTATTTCTGTGTTTCGTTCGTGTTTAGTGCTGTTTAATCTGTTTGCTTTTCCTTCTGCCAAACCCTGAGCTTTTGACCCTTTCTTGTCCTAGTATACTAACGTTGTAGTGTGCTCTGTAGATCATATTTGAATAGTCACACCTTTAATAGAAGTTCGTCCTCACTGAATGACAACTTAGAACTTTATTACCAGTTAAATCAACAGTTATTTGCCAGAGAAAACCTTGTGTGTGTGTGTGGAATTTATCGACCGTAAAAGAACCATTTCAGTAGGCAGTGTGATTGCCTAGTTTTAACATGACTTTTGTTCATGCAAAAAAAACACTAAATAATAGCACGCAAATGGTATATATTGGGCGCGTCGTTTTGTAAACAAAACTTTTCATGCTAGCTTTTCTCACGTGTAAGTAAAATGTTACTGTGTGGATAAACAGGCTTTTGCTTTAGAAGTAATTGCAATTTCAGCCCAAAAGCAAGGTCATCTTAAACTGTATTTTCTCTGTATTTTTAATGTGCAGTTTTTAGGCGTGTTAACTCGTCCAATCATTTACATAAAACGCTCTCAATCAACCGAATATCGAGCAGTGTGACATCTTTCTTATGTTCAATATTTGAATGGCTAAAACCACAGCTTACGCATACGATGTTAATTTGTGTCGGTGCTATCCATGCTCTAGGATTTGAATAAACGTCGACCTTTTTTGTTATAGAACAATAACCGCACTCCGGTCTTGATTTTATTTTGCCTTGGCGATGGGAGGGAGGGGAGGGAGATAAGAAACGAGACCTTGTTCTCACAACTTGCAAAGCCGTCCCCTACATCTTGGTCAGCGGTATTTACAGAATATATTTTGAACGGGCGATCTGCGAAAAGGCGAGAAAGATAAGGCTAATGTTTTTGTTTTTCTCGAGCTCGCCTTAATGGCTGCGTAACCTTTTCTCCTTTGCTGTTGGACTTCGGGAGAGCGAACTACAAAACAATCCATGACAAGTAATTTGAAACGATCATGTTTGTGCAAACTGGGTTTTACCGTTAACTGATCGAAGGAACACTTTATACTGGACTATTTTTGTCGAATAAGAAACAGTTTTACGGCTGAATTACTGTTGTCCTTAGATCTCCTTAAACAAGACATTGTGACACTTACGTTCAATTTCATTTCATCAGGACGAAGGGCTTGGTCAACCACTTGTTTTATTCTTTTTTATTCTAATTCTTATTATATTATTTAATAACACACTACATTTTCTTACAGATCCACCAAACCAGTGTCAAATAATGGAAGTTGGAGTTACAAAAGTAGAATGGAATCAGGCGTCTTCATGCATGGAGCAGGACTTCAGTTCAGGATGTTAAAATCCAATTTTCCATCTGCTGTAAGTTTTACTTATATGACATTGTCATTGTTGTGTATCTTACGGTGTCATGCAATCTATCTGTTGATGATAATGATAGCCCAAAATAATGTCTTTCATTCCTTATCAGGAGAATTTAAACGACAATTTATGTACATGTGTCATAAGCTAGTAGGCCGAGCGACCAAAAATAGACTTGCCACTAACGTTTTTTTACAGTTTCACCTTTGTTCTTAATTTTTGACATGTTGCTGGCGCTTCAGAACATCTTTAGAAATTTTAAAACCTTTTAAAATTCTGTTCTTCACGCCCTTCATACCTCCTCCTTCCTTGCAGGCTGTTGCTCCTAAATAAACTGACAAGCTCGTCACGTCCTTCATGCTTTGCCCATGCACTTTTATCATGTCCTGGTTCCTTAATTACATGTATCTTCATCACTTTTGTTTTTTGCACACTTCCTGCCTCTCCATTCAGCCTTGATGTTTTGTCCCTGATCTGCTTGGAGAGCAGTTCCGCTTTATTGTCAGCGAAGTCTAGATCGTCAAGCTTTGCTATAAACTTCCATCTAGCTGATGCTATTCTGTCCTTGGCCCACCATTAATACTTCTCATCACTCAGTTCATGACTATCCAAAATTCCTGACATATTACATCCTATTTCGACGCCTGTTTTTATGTTTACTATTCACATGTTTCTCCGGGATGCCGTACTTCTTCGTAACAGTCCGTAGGCTTTCACTAATTGGATGGAAATGAAAGCTTTTTCGAAGTTTATGAAGTACAGATACAGGGTCGCTTGCCGCCCGTTGACCTGCTCGATTATGTTCCGCAATATGAAGACCTGTTGTGTCGTTCTTCTGTTCTTCCTTTAACCCAATTTTTCCTTAATTCCTCCAAGTACAGTCAATTCCGTTTCTTATCCTGTCGATAATGATCCTCCCCAATACTTTTCCCACGGCAGACAGTAGAGTTATGCCCCGTCAGTTCTTTCGATGATTACCAGTGCTACGTGGCTCAACATTTATTTGTACCCTTCACATTCTCATTGCCACGAATTACCACCTTATTACCCACGATCTGCTCCCGTACGGCCTCGTGGCTCAAGCGGTAGAGCGACAGAAGATCTAATCCAGAGGTCGTGGGTTCGAATCCCACCGAGGTCAAAGATTTTTTTCTTTCCCTCGTGTGATCCCTCATTTTCCTTACTAGGGCTAACGCTCAGTACAGGGAAATTTATGGGTTTACCTTAGCACTATAATTTACTCACAAAGTTAATTCTCTGATTCCTTGTTTGTATCACCAGTGCTACGTGGCTCAACATTTATTTGTACCCTTCACATTCTCATTGCCACGAATAACCCACGATCTGCTCCCGTACGGCCTCGTGGCTCAAGCGGTAGAGCGACGGAAGATCTAATCCGGAGGTCGTGGGTTCGAATCCCACCGCGAGGTCAAAGATTTTTTTCTTTCCCTCGTGTGGTCCCTCATTTTCCTTACTAGGGCTAACGCTCAGTACAAGGAAATTTATGGGTTTACCTTAGCACTATAATTTACACACAGAGTTAATTCTCTGATTCCTTGTTTGTATCACCAGTGCTATGTGGCTCAACATTTATTTGTACCCTTCACATTCTCATTGCCACAAATTACTACCTCATTACCCATGATCTGCTCCCGTACGGCCTCGTGGCTCAAGCGGTAGAACGACGGAAGATCTAATCCGGAGGTCGTGGGTTCGAATCTCACGAGGTCAAAGATTGTTTCTTTCCCTCGTGTGGTCCCTCATTTTCCTTACTAGGGCTAACGCTCAGTACAGGGAAATTTATGGGTTTACCTTAGCACTATAATTTACACACAGAGTTAATTCTTTGATTCCTTCTTTCGATGATTAGCTCTCTCTTTCAATTCTTTGGGATCTTCTCTTTCCTCCATTTTCTCTTCAACAGTCATGTATTTTATTTGTTGAAAACTTCTATGTATGCCGTTATGTAGTCTTTCTGCTGCTGTTCTGACTTCACCTAGTCTTGTTTCCCTTACTTCAATATCTTCCATCATTTCATTGAATTCGCCATAATCATCGCACATTATCAGGTTTGCATGTTTTTTTTTTTCTGATAAAAACTTGCTTTAAGCGGACTGTCCATCTTTGCTGGCTTTTCTCTTTCCTCTTAATTACCTCTTTTCTATTGTGCTCTGCCTAGGTCTTTTGTAGCACGTGATAGTGTCTTTGTTAGACCCTACAGCGTCTTCATGTGTTGGCTAGAGAGCTACTTCTCGCGATGTTTTCCATCCACTTTTTTGTCTGCATTTAAAACAAATATTCCACCTCACCGCTTTGTCCTTTTCTACATACTTCGCCCGTTGCTGTGTCTTTACTTCTTGTGGGCGTGTGCTCAGGAATTACTTGGAGGGGTGGGTTGGCATCGCCGTGCATCTGTTGTGCAGACAAGGTAATGGTCAGTTCCGATGTCCACAGACAATTATATACCCTGGTGTCTTTCACTGAATTCCTGAATCGCTTATTGATAAGTATGTGATCGTTGCCTTTGTCATGATATTCTTGTGTGGGAACAGTTATCCTGATATGATCAGCTCGTTTATGTCACACATTTTACAGTCTATCCCGCTGTCATTCCGTGCTCTCAGCCCGTTCCCGGATCACCCTTTTATAGTTCCGGTTACAATCTCTTACTTTGGCTTCCATGGCTCCAGTAACAATCAGTATGCCTTGCGTGTTTCTTCTATGTAGTACCTCTTGCAGTCTCATGAAGAACATATATTCTTAACTTGCTCGTCTGCATCTTCAGTGGGTGCGTATATGTGAACAATAGTCAGCTTGATGTGTTTGGAATAGTATTTGGCTTTAATGATCCTTCACTCACTGCAGTCCAGTCCATAAGCTATAAGGGTTCTTGCCGCGTTATTTGACATCAGTATGCTACCCCTACTCTGTGGTCATCATCGTCTCTTCCCGAGTAAATAATGGTTTCTCCTTCTGCAATTCGAGCTCTTTCATGTCCTGTCCGGTGTCTCTCTCATAATTTCAATGTCCCCTATTTCTTTTGCGGCTTATGCAGCGTTTTTACTTTTGTACAGCTTTCCAGTTCCGTTCCAGTTTCCAGTTTCCGATCTTCCCACGGTGGTGTGTTTCGGGTCACCAGTAGCCTAGTCAGCCCACACATCATGTCTTTATCCTGTCAAGAGTGGCGGCCACAGCGTCTCCCAGACGTAGTAAATTTGCTCTGCTTCAGGCTTCAGGTTTGTGTATTGATGCGTATTAACGGGAAAGGGTTATCCACCGTACGCCCAACCTCAAACCTGGAGGTCCACGGTTTCTTGTCAGGGATCTCCTTCCCTTACTCGACTGCGGGTGAAGTGCTATCTACATTCGCCCGGGTTTGGAATTAGAGTTTTCCTCTCCTGGGTGGTTTATCGTCTCAGCGACCAAATTGGTAAGAGCTTTTAAGGCAAGCGTGGCCCGCCTGAACATGGCCGCGTCTTCGGGCATGTGCAACTTTATCTTGGGTTGCTGGTGCCACCACGACACCCGTACATGCGACCACCACCACTGTGTTGGCGCATGCCTTATTCGCAGCTAACCACCATATCGGGAGGCCGTTACCCTATTGTCCACCTGGGACGCGTCCGATGGGGTATGGCCGCCCCTAAACACGAGTTTGTGCTTTTGAACCCAAAACGACCAAACAAAAACGGTTGAGGCTACTTGTTAACCCGGAGGAGGGGGGACTCCCTATAATGGGCTATACGGGGATGCTCCGCCCGAAAGGGATACCCTTTTTAGGCTGGAGGTATATAAAAGGGTAGGGATTTCACTAGTTGAAGTGTACAATAAAAATGGTAGGGAAAACTGCCATTTAAGTATATAAAAAGGGCCTTTCAAAATATTTCAAACAGACGCACCTTATTGTTTGGTTAACATCACTCAGTGGTAAGGCTTGATGTTTTCCGTGGATATCGTTCCATAAGTTTAATTCAAGGGTATAGTAAAGAGATGCAGTGTTTCCTCTACAGGTATATTAAAGGGGTACCATTTCCTTTTCTGGCAAAAACGGTATAAAGAAGGTTAAGGGTTTGGACCCCGGGGCGGAGCATCCCTGTATAAAAATATGTTTAGTTCCCCCCGGGCTTGTTAACCGCGGTTCGTTAAAACCCGCCACCAGGTACGATCGGCCAACGTAACCATTAATTCATTTAGAAGCTTTTCCCAAGAAACCACTGCTAACTACAAAGGCTGGCTACAGCGATTGCCGCAAAGCTTGTAATCGGCGATTTGAAACAATTGACAGAATTTGAAGAAACCGTGCCCAGTTGGCAGAGTGATCAAAATAAAGACTGAGCTCAACTCAGCGATTAGAAATGCAAGTCACTGGGAAAAAATTCCGAATTGTAATAACACTATATAACACACTACGAGATTTCCAGCAGACTCAGCAACCTCGTTCCCAGGGTCTTTCTTTGCTTCATCAGAAAGAAGAGCCGAAACGCTGGGGATAAAATAGAACAATGCAATGTCTATCAGGTAGAGTCCACCCGCTGTAGCTCAGAAGGAGGCCGGACACTTTGTTGAGAATTGTATAAGGTAATGTCGACACTTAGAACTTTATTTTCGATAAATTTTTAAATTTAAAAAAGAAAATCTATAATCCCCACTCAGGATTGAACCTGGGACCTCAGCTAGGTTTAGGCTTACATAGCCTTCATTACCAGGGTACCACCTAGCTTTTCCGGTTGTTTAGGACTAAATTTAACTTTGTAAACTGCTAACCCTAGCCTCAGCTGAAAGCTAACCAGTTACTCCGTTATATATTCTCATTAAGGTGTCCGACCTCCTTCTGAGCTATAGCATTTAGACTCTACCTGCTTTTATCGAATCCACTCTCGTCCCCAGACCTCCAGACCTAGGTACTTGGTGTATCCCTGATCATAATGTATGGTACTTCATGTATCCCTTATTGTAATGTAATGTGTCGCTTGTCTGAATTTTAAAATGTCTCGTGTCGGTATTTTATCAATGTTTCACGTTGCTGTCGGAAATTGAACGAACATTTGTCTTTTGTCGCAATTTCATTTTACGTGCTGTCGCCACTTTTTGGGTCATGTCGCCTGTCGGAATTTACCCTGGCAGTCCCTTAGAAATTACAATTTCCGGCAGCTAGTCCTCGGTGGTGTAGTGGATAGTGTGCATGGAGTAGATCATACGGCCCGGGTTCGATTCCCCATTCTGCTGTTTTTATCTTCTTTTTCTACTTAAATAAAAACTAAGTGTTTAAATACTAGAAATACGTGTCTCGCAGAACCTCGCGAAGCTCTGGGGATGCACTGCAAAATTTTAGCGATGTGGGAGGAAGAGATGGAATTTCTGATTTAAATGGAGAGGTTGGGTTGCTTGCTAGCAATGGCCCCAATATTTAACTTTGAGACATTTTCGTTCCCAGTCTCTTCCATTTAAATTGTACTTCCTAAAATAAAATAAATGGGAGCTGGTGCTGGTCAGTTTTGGGTTTTGAGCTGTGGGTCGCTGTAACTGCTTTGGGACTGGGTACCAAACAATCCTCAGGCCCTTCCTCTCCCCCCCCCCCCCCCCCCCCCCACCCCCCCCGGCACCTATATTCATTATTTTTTGTCAGAAGGAAAATTGGTCTAAAAGTGGATGTATTAAGTACTGTTGTGGACATGGCTCCAGGACAATATGCAGTGGTGTTCTGTTTATTTTGATTGTCTCAATTAAATTCCATTTTTGAAGCTTGTGAGTGCTATCTCCCAAATTAACTTGTACCCTTTAGATTATCCTCTCAGTAGTTTAGCCACTTGAAATCTTTTTTTTTTTTTTTTTTTTTTGCAAAAGCCGGTGTTTGAGCTACATTTCTTAATCGCTCTTCTTCTCTGAGCCTTTCCTGTAATCAGTGTTTGCTTTTCCCTACCGTCTCAGGTATGAAAGATATTCGTCACGAGTATTTAGCTGATCGTGTAATTCTTGCCGCCTCTCGTTGCGTCTACAAACAGAATCATTTTGTCCAACACTTCCAGTCGGTGTCGCCTCTCCTGATCGGTTTCGTTCACAATTCTAATGGCGGCAATCGGTCAAGGCGTTTGAACCTAGTCAAACGGTGTGCCTGGGCTGTTCGAAGTATTTGTAATCTATGCTCTCGTTGTCTCTTCGTTGCTCGATCGCGCTGAATTTCAAGTCACCGTTCAGCGGAGTTTCGGTGGTTAATTTTCTCGGACAAGGATTTCCAGCCACCTGTTGAATCCAGCGTTGTCGTGTTTGCTGTTCTTTCTCATTTGCATCAGAAATTGGTTGTGTTTCACCGAGAGTAAACATTTTTCACAGAGTAAGGGTAAAAGGCCGCCATTGTCGCCGCCATTGAGTGCGCCATTGTCAGCGGTCGTGATTTTTGTTGCCAGGCAACTGTCGGACACCATCAAGTATATACATAAATATATTTTTCGCTCGAATTCACGCGGCTCAGCTCCCGAGGGACGACAAATTTATTAACCTCGCTTCGCGAGGAACAAAATAATAAGGGATACACGAAGTACATACCAAATTACGTCTCGTGTAACTGCTGACCAAACAAAACGAGGGCTCTGGGGACGGCAATGGTTATTCGTAGCCAGTTCCAGCACAGGCTTCCCAAGCTACATACGTGGTGTATGCGACAGCTTGTGTATACAGAGAAATGTATGGGAAAATCACGGATTCTCGAAAATTGGGTAAATAACTATCTATTTTGAAATAAAGTTTACCTACCTCAAATGTGTTGTTTACTTGCGTCTTGTACCAAATTTCAAATTCGGTACAAGACGCAAGTGAACAACACATTTGAGGTAGGTAAACTTTATTTCAAAATAGATAGTTATTTACCCAATTTTCGAGAATCCGTGATTTTCCCATTCATTTCTCTGTATACACAAGCTGCCGCATACACCACGTATGTAGCTTGGGAGGCCTGTGGTTCCAGGCGTTCAGATAGTGGCGAGCGAAATTACGCTGTGTATGACGGAAAAATGCGAGTGCTGACGGCGAGGATAAGGAGAGAAAGAACGGGGCGCACTCTCTTTCTAGTTTCCTCATGATCACTTTATTTTCTCCACGCGCAAATTTTCCTTTGTGTCGCCACTCACTGAAAAAAATGTTTAGATTTGAGTACGAGATTGAGCACGAGTTTGACTTTTGAATTTAAAGCCAAGTTGCATCCCCAGAGCTCTCGGTCCTCCCCGTGCTGACCAGAAGATAGCAGGACTCTAGTTATATAATTGGTGTAATAAATGGTTGTCTAGAGCACGCGATTTACGTTTGAAAGGTCGTCAGCTCGAACTCGTACTCGTAGTCCGATCTAAAGTTCACAACTATCTGTTCCCCGAAAAGTTTGGAACAGGCGAAGTCATTCCCCTTTTATTTATCAACTTTACCGGTTTATTATACTCTGTTAATGCATCTTCCTCCATGACGTTCTGATGCGTTATTCCCTGAAAAGAACAAAAAAGAAAAACGAGCGACAGATGAAAAATAAATCATGGTTGCACTATCTTAAAAGAAGTGTTTTCATTTTAGTTCGGGCGTTAATTTTATGGCAGCCGAATAAAAACGACGAATTACTCTGAACTTTGCTATTGAATTTAACTCGAAAAAGAAACCGAAATGATTTCTAAAGTGATCTCACAAGTCAGCTTAGATAATGCCAGCGACGGGTCCAGCGACGATGGTTACCGGTTGAGGTATTTTTGTTGTTTACAAATTTCATTCACAATCGATAGTCCCGCTTTGAAATGCAAATTTACATCGCTCTTTAATCCGAAAAAAGAACTATTTATCAAAGAAAATGGTGAAGCGAAGGTAATCCCATTTATACACGAGCAAACAAAATCGGTACGGTAACCCCAAATTTGGCCAGTACGGTACCTTCGACTTTCGTACTTCTCATTTCCAACGTGTTGACGTGACGGTCAAAAAACACCGCACTTGCGCCCGAAATATTAGCTGTGTCCAGACTACATCGGCGGGGAAGGCTAGGCACGGGTCAACGAAGCACCGTGCAAAAACGTGTTTATTGGTAAAAGCCATGCTTGTTCCATTTTGAGAAAAAATGAAGCCGGCATGTCGAGGAATCGTTGCAAAATGGCGGACGATACATGCGATACGATACAGGTGATACATTCCTTTCGAATGTCGTTGTCCTTCCTTTCCGGAGCGAAAGCAAATTGAAAACCGCAGGCTTAGCAAAGGTTCCGAAATTTGTTTTTGTTTGATTTGTATTTTCTTGCAGTCGTTATCATAAATTTACATGATTTTGAACAAAGGAAACGTAAACAAAAATAAAACTAAAATTAGAGCTAGTTTCGAGCCACGATATCATGAGATGTGTACACAAACACGCATAAAAAAAAAAAAAAAAACATTTTAACGAAGTGAAAGATAACTAGATAATTTCCATTGAAGACACCGTCTGGGTCTATGATGAACGATAAGGTGTCAGTGTTGTTGGCTCTTATAATCATAGCATCTGCTTTTTTCACTTAATGCAACTGTTCTTATGTGTTCCGCTTATGCTTCCGCTTATGCTCATGTTGCTAGTGGAAACCAGCGTTTAAATCATGAACCCACTTTTAAATATTAAACAACGATTCTTTTTTCAACCTTCGTTGCTGATGGTTTATGCACTGACTCATCCCCAGTCGTCTTTCTAGGCAAGGCGCGGGAGACGCGCGTGGGGGATAGACGCGGAACGAGAGAAGCGCGACCGAATCACACCTCGCGCTCCTCTCGTTAATTGAGAGACGACTGGGGACGAGTCAGGTTTATGCAGTAGCTTTGCCACGCAGAACCGCCAGTAACCATGGTAACATTGCCCGGGGCTACAGTCTAACAACAGCGCTATGCCGAGAACACTGGGTACCAGTAAACGCTTCCTGTGTGGTTAGCGTCTTCCGATGATATCATTCAGCAAACATATTCCAACGAACATTCCTTGTTGTTGAATGTTGCTTGAATATTAGGGCGAAAGGAAGTCCTTACTCAGTTTTAGTATCTTTATACAAGATGGAGGCATCTTTCAGGAGTATTGTCGGCTGGATATTGGCAAGTCTTTTGATTTTCGCGTCATTGCAGCAATCTGGTAAGCTGATTGAGCTACACGTAACATGAATTTTGCTCGATTCTTTTCAAATTCAATTTTTTTTTACTTGTTTGATAACTAGCAATGAAACCCTGATGATGTTGTTTGCTCACCTTTGTGCAATTTCAGAGGCTTTCGCCTGGACAAAAGAACCTGACAATCCTACAGTCGTGGTTCAAGGAGAGAACAGTACTGACGTGAGACTCATTTGGATCTTCACTCTTGCTGAGTCCCCAAAGGAAACTGTTCAAAACGCCTTCTTCTATAGACAAAGGAAAGGCCAAGTTGAACAAACGAAAATTGCATCGCGGCTGTTAAACAATGCGTATACATACGAAAATAATGAATTTACGAAGGAGTACACCGCAAAGCTTGAGTCAGAGCTGGTTTTAAAGGACGTGGACAACAGTGAGGAATACATCTACTCTTTGTCTGTTTCTTACTCTGATGGTACCAATGCTCACCAACCTATTTCCCAAATAGCTGTTGACGTAAAAGGTAAGGGCTTTTAATTTATCTGCTTTCTACTTTCTGCTTTCTCTAGTGGCAAGCATAATTCCAAGCTTTCCATCTCAAGCTTTTGAGCTCTACTTTCAGGCATAGTTACACACGTTCACCTTCGCCTTCCTGCCGTTCTTGTCAAAATCGATTTCTCTTTTTATAAGTTTCGCACCGATTTCTTGTTCGCGTGGAAAACATGATCACCAGTGGTAATTTTCCGCTCTCAAGAGCGATCTTGTTTGGCTTTTTGATGATAAGTTAACGGTAACGCTAACTAAGCTGATTTTTTGTGTGTTCGTGTTAATAAATAGAGTCAGAGTGGAGGTATAAAGGCAGAATGCAAGCAAAAGTTAAATCATAAAAACCTTCTTTAATTCGTCTAGATTTCAACCGCGATTACATGTAAATTTCAGCAACTCGAAAAATTCCGTTCTCCAAGGGTGCCAGTCAATGAAATACTTGGGATTGTGTAGTGAAAAACAACAGTTGTTTACCACAAGAGTGGTTTTGTTGTGTTATTGATCGAGTGAGAAAGCGATATTTGCCCGATTTCACTGTTTCGAGATATATTTTGAGGCTTCCGAAATACAACTCGAATGGTACTGTATATTTACATGTAGATTTGTTTTCCTTAGCGTCATTTTGTAATTAAGTTATATAAATGAATCGTCTTAAATTAACGTTAGCTTTTTCGTGTACTTGCGGACATTTCTGGTGTAGATAAATTTGCTGCAATTTTCAATGTTCTCGTAAAGTTACATAAAGTGTATGGTCACCCTGAGCTGTATTTTTCGCTTTTGAAATGTGCAGTTTTTTATTAATAGGCAAGATGAGTCATGGCGTGATTTGCATAAAACTGCACACCCACAACCGAATATCGAGAGTGTTGTGTCATCTTCCTTTGTGTTGAAAATTTGAACGTCAAAATAAATGGGTTACCGCATACAATATTAGTTTATGGCGGCGAGGTTTTGCCGATTTAAGCTACTTAGATGGAAGCTTTTCCGCTGAAGAACTCGGCAATTGCAATTAAAAATTAGCTTACAGTTCTTCTGAAACAATCAACGTGTCATTGCTTTATGATGGAAAAAATTTGAAATCTTTTGTTTAATAGAACAATGGTGGCTTGTTTGCATTAACGTTATGAAAAGGACGCTTTGGACTCGCTTTTTGGCTTTAATGGAGATTTTATGGAGTTTTTGTAACAGTTTGTTTACTGTAGAAAACATAAACACTTTTAACTGTAATGTGATGCTTGGATCTTTTTAACCTTGACCCACCCAGATCAAAAATCTTGAGTTCTAAAATGGTTTGTACTTTGAATTCGTGGATGAAATCATGAACTGTGACGATGCAGATGAAAGCTATAAAGAGTAATACTGTACACACTCCACAGGTACTAAGTTGCACATTTTTTGCTAGTTGCCCAAATTTACTGAATATTGAATGGTACCATATAACAATTTTATGAACGTCATAAACCTTTTGAAGTAGGTGTCATAGCTTAGAGCTAATTTTTCATGAGCATAAATGACTGAAATGATGACAAAGTGGATAGCTACTTGGGTTCAAAGAATGTGTAGGTTTGATTTTCAACCATTTGAGGAAGTCTGGTTTTCATCCTCCTCATCAAGGAATGCTAGTGCACAAAATGGATGGAAATTGGCCAAATGATCATAGAGATCTGGCAGTTGCCACCTCAGTAGTGAAACCACTGATATTGGAAATCTGTGTCCACCTTCATGGGGGATAACATTTTCTTTCATTGCTGCGAGCCCCCAGGCGAGTAGCTCAGTAATCTTTGGTTTGCCGGTGGTTGCTTGGGTTCCCTGCACTTTATGTTATGCTGCTGCAGTCTCGATTTTTGAGATTTTGATGTTTGTCACAATGATTTTGAGCAAGCGTACGTCCAGCGGTGTCATCATAACTTAGATGCGCCTGGATCTGAATGCATCTTTCGCCGTCCATATCCGTCCATAGCAGTGCTCGCTTCTCTTCGCTTCTACAATATTTGCAAATGTATCATGCCAAATTCAAACTAATTTGTTGCTGGAAGCATTCATCAGGGTCATGAATGATTTAATGACATTTAACAGGGAAGATAATGTTTTTTATGAGTTTTTCAGCATTGTTACGTGCTCAGAGTTTGCCGATTGAACAACGGACTGGAGTAACTGAAGAATACCCTGCCATTTCGAGTGCCTCAGGAAAAAAGTCTGTATGCGGTATGCAGTGGCAGTATGAAGGCATGACAAGACAACATATTTTCTTGCCTATGTGGTTCGCGGTACGCAGTCGCACTAACCCAAAATAATTTGACTAATTTCACCTGACAGGCCTTCCGGTATTATGCACGGATGCGAAATCGCATATTTCGGCTCTGAGTGCATAATTTTGAAAAATCTATTAATAAGCTGTTTTTTTCATATCTTGAGAGATGCATGGAAATTTCTTTCCCGTAAATATAGTACATTTTGGCAGCAAACAGCCACCGCCTCGTTGCAAAAGGCATTCACAAATATCGCTTTCCAAGTGTTCTATGCTGCTGGCCGTGGGGGCTTGTGCTCTAGTTTTTTATATAATACGTGCCATGATTGGAAGAAATATAACCAATCACAGCTTGGAAAAGAAAAAAGCGCCCTGCTTGGATTTATTTGTTGGCAAAACAACTTTCTTTCCCGTGTTTTCGCTTTGAAAATGGATAAGTTTGTATTAAAATTAAAACCAAAGAAAAAGCCATGTAGCGTTACACCACAAGAGCGGGCTAAGCAATATCATGGGAAGTTACATGCAGATAACAATCTCCTATTTTGTTTAACTTGTAATGTTGTTGTGGATCACCACCGAAAGTCAGTTCTTGACAGGCACCTTTCAGCTGTTTCACACATCAAGCGATGGATGAATCCTCTTCGAAGCGAGCCAAACAACAGACATTGAAGACTTCATTCAAGTGCAAAACTCCAGCTCATGAAGAGAAAGTGAAAGTCTGCCATGAGTAGATAAGGGCATTGAGCAATATTTGCTGGAAAAAAAAAACCCGCATAATTCCAGAAGCCCTGATCTGAAAAAAGCAGAGTTCTGGCCCTCCAGTGCATTGACTGTACATTCAGAGCGCAATTGCGAGGCCATTTCAAAGCAGTTTGGCTGTGAGAATACGCGACTGCAATACTTCTGACCAGTGCCAACAACCTGAACGAAAATACTGTTATTTACGCACGCCTGGCTCGCTTATCTATCGCGAGCTCGCTGCAGAAACACATCGCCTCTGTATAGTAGCGTGTGTGTAAGCTAACATGTATGAGGCCCGTCCGGTGATTGAAAGACATCATTAAGTCCGGAAATCCTTAAGGCTGTAGCACCTCTTAAAGAAATGAGTCGTTTTTCTTGTCCTTCCTTGTGTCTGAAGCAGCATTTAGCGCTCGAGGTGAAAAACAGACCTTGGTGGGCAAGACGAGCCGGCAGGGAAAGTCTGGAATCGCTTTGGATCAGAAAAGGGCCAGCGTTGAGAGTTGTGGGCCATTTCCCATCCAGTGCTGTGGTCAAAATGCCCGATATCCGAAGTGCTTTCAGACTTGTAGTATTTTGCAATATTTTTTGGACGGGAACTCCATTTCGTTTTGTCGTAGGATTTCCCGACATGCTTTGCGACAGTGGCAGATGGGTCCGCTGTGTGTGGTCGGGCACTTGAAATACAGCTTTGGGCAGCTCGAAGTTAGTTCTTGCTCGCCGGCCGAAAGATGTTTCGCATTTGGAGCTTTTAATGCGACATTAAAATCGATCTAAAAGGATTTTCAATTCGAGATATGCATTTTGACACATATCTACATGTACCTTTAAATAATAAAACTTAGTCTGAACTGAGCATTATTTTGTTCTCGGTGGTCTAGTGGTCTAGTGGTTTGGGTCCACGATTTTCGTTCAGATGGCTCCGGGTTCAATTCACGCTCAGCATCCTTTTTTTTTTTAACTGGACATTATGAAAGTGATTCACTTTTTTTTTTGCGTTTGTCAAAAATCTGTACCTTTAATGTTAAAAAAATATCGAACTACATGTATGTCAGTGTGAAAACAGAAGCTTACCGTAATATTGCGTTACAATAGGAGCCTTTGATTTAATTTTTTGCACAGAATTTCTTGAAAATGACGGAAAAAAAACAACAGAAAAAAATTCTGAAAATGTTTTGCAACTAATTTGTAGTTCACATGCCAAAAATGGACAAAGATGAGCGAGAAAAAATAAAAAAGGCCTAAATTCAGAAGCTTATCACATGGAAGCGTGTAACTTCCTCTTAATGACTGGTTCTGAGTAGTCTCCCACGCAGCCATTATTTGTCTTGTCACGCAATGCTCCTCCCCACTAACGACTGCTCAAACCTGGACCACATTCCACAAACCTGGACCACATTCATTCTCTTCAATTAATGCGGTGATTAATACTGGTGATAGTGATCCTTTAAAGGACATACCTCAAAGAGGGGTTTGAGTTGTGAACCCAGGGTGAGCATTCATGTAAATATACAAGGGTTGATGGCTGATATTCATGGTTGTCCACAACTTTTTAAGTAGCTGGCAAAAATTTCTAAGTAGCCGGATAGCACCAGTAAAGAAACAAATAATTTGTCTTTAAAAAAAAATATATTTATCACAAAAGTAGCCGGCGCAAACGACCGAAGTAGCCGGTTAATTCTGCCGGCTGCCGGCTGTTAGGGACAACCCTGGATATTTATTTATTATATTTTTTTTTTCTTCATTTTAAAGGTACAGTATTTGGTAGATGAGATCTAATCTGACCCACATTTTAGACTTCAGGGTGGGGAGTTTGAACACATGAACATGTAACAATTCTTCGGAAAAGGCAAATGTCCCATCCATTCCCTCAACAATTCAAGCTCAACATTGATTGGTACACTACATGTACATAATTATGTGATTTACATTTACATGCAACCTTGTTCCCAGGGTCTCTCTTCTTCCCGCCCCCTGGAGCGAGAAAGAGAGAGACCCTGGTCAGGGCTGGTCACGTGTCTCCCAGGATCTGGGAGATTCTAATTAAAGGACCAAGGGGAGAGGCAGTGTGAAGTTGGGCATTGCAAAACAAATGCAACAAATGTGAAACGGCGGTCATCCTCAGACTTCGAAAACATATCCACATGGTCTGGTTCTGAAAGTGTAAGTTGCTTTAGGATCAGAGGAATTGTCACGGTGCTTGAAGATTTACCACAGAAAAGCTAATTTTGAACTTGCTGCAGAATGCAATCCAATTTTATTACTTGATGCCGCTAAGCTCGCGCTCTTGATTTATGGCATTGTTCTGGACTGGGATGAATTATTGCTACATACTACTTAACAGGTGATCTTCAAGCTTCATTCGAAAGGCACATTAAAGTACTGCTGTCTGTTCTCGGGCGATGGCAAAGCAAGAAAGAAGCGGTCGCCATGAACCAAATGTTTGCCATGCTGATCAAGAGTACACTTTTATATGAACAGGAAACGATCAAGTGAAGACAATGATAGCTTTTATTCTTTGTGTGTGAGGCATGTTGTTTAGTTAAATGTTCACCAGTTCCAGTCATTTGGATGTCTATACATTGTTCATTTATAATACTTGTGAATTTTTGAGCAACAATTTTATCCTTGTGCATTGTTTATTCGCTTTTGCTTGAATTGTTTGAGTCAACCGTTTTGTTATGTCAGTTTTAGGGCTTTGTTCATACATGTATTATGTTCAGTTCAAAAATTATAAGTTGTCTGGATCTTTTGTCCCTATTTATTCAGTTATAAATGGCAAGCTTAACATAGTTTACATGTATACAGCAAAATTGAAGCACTTTTGATGGCCAAAGAGATTTCTAACATCCCTATTTGGTTGATGATAAGCCTGGGATGTTTAATCTGTTTTATTCCAGGTCATGCTATAATCACAGAGAATTGTTTGCGTCTTTTATATATATCTTGCAATACAGATTCCTATTTTCAACAAGAGGTTATGGAACATATTCATTTCACAGCCATAGCAGAAACAACAACCGTCACGCACAGCATAAGCCTAGCCACTGTACAGAAAACAAGACAACGTTACAAATACAATTTACTGTCTACCCCTCCTCAGGATTATAATTGTCCACGAGACACATGACCAGCCCCAACCTGCAGGGTCTCTCTCTCTCACTCCAGGGGGAGGGAAGAAGAGAGACCCAGGGAACCAGGTTGATTTACATGCGGTATCAATAACTGGCCTGCAGTACAATGCACTTTTCACGATGATTCTGAAATGTACATGCAAAATTGTTTGATTATCTTTCAGTACCTCCAAGAATAACTGTGGTCCCTCCAAGGCAGCCTCAATTTATTGTTGGGACAAATTATACACTAACGTGCAATGCTTCTGGTGATCCACACCCCAAAATCCTGTGGACAAAAGAGGGTGTCGAAGCCAAAGACTATAATGTCTCTGATTACAGGCTACATCTTCTTGAAGTGGACAGGACTGATGTTGGATCATACAAATGTACTGCTAGTAATGGCTTTGGTACTGCTACAAGTCTTGCAGTTGTTAGCGTAAAATGTGAGTAAACATTCTGCCATGAGTAGCCACATTCAAAGGTACATGTAAACTGGTCTTACTGTAAATCCCCTATAAGTCCGCCCCCTCCCCTCAAATAAGCTTTCCCATCTATAAGTAGCCCCCCCCCCATTTTTGGAGCAAAAAGTTTATTAACCCCCCCCCCCCCCCCCCTTTTTTTTCAGTAGACTATTCCAGAGACTGTAACAGCTGTAGCAAAGATACATGTACGTAATTGCAGGTGGTAAAAAAGGGCAAGTTTATTTGTGGAATCATAGAGAGAATAATTTTATGAAGTTACACTGTATATCATTTCAATCCACAAGATTTTTTCATATCATACATGTAATACCGGAACATGTACATTGTACAGTACATGTTATTAGGAGAAATAGAACATGGTTTGTTTGTTTTGGTGATCATATCCTTAAATAGTTACTGTTACAAGGAGAACTTTGATGCTTACATGCATCTCTATTTTTGCATCAGGTCCAACTAATAGATGTCAAGACGCCATAACAGTTGGAATTACTATAAAAGATGATCAATGGCTATGGAAGTCAGCCTATAACAACAGGGACTCAATTGAGTTCAAGATGTTACAGTCTAACCTCACATCAGCAGTAAGTTAGCCCATTGCAGTCATGCACACTAAACTTTTTCAAAGAATCCTATTTTCTCAGTAGAATAGAAAATTATTCTTTTTGTTCCACACTCCAACAAATCACTGGAAAAGTGTTTAGAATTTTGAGAAGTGTGGCCAAAAACATCCACTAAAGTTTTCAGCAACCTTTAATTTTGTTGGTGTCACCTTAATTGTCAATGTTTTACTTTAACGGCATTTGCTGTCAATAGATTGCAAGCGTTTACACCAAGAATCCTGATAAACAGCTTTATGAACAGGCCATTACGGAATTGAGGTACAGTACTGTTCGAAAGTCTTAAAAAGTGCAATTGCCATCTCAGCAAAACCCTGTCTGACTTCTTTGAAATCCCTGGGTTTTTGTGATGTTTGAGATCACTATTTTTTCTGCAGGGATTTTGTTTTTGCCATTTAAGTTCCTTTGATAGCAAACTTTGAGAAAACATAGAAAAAAACATAAAATTTTAATCACATTTTGTTTTTTTATATAAACATGTATCCATGTATGAAGTTTTAGAAGTCATATACATGTATCAAACTTGAGAAAGAGGATTTCTAAATACCGAGAAGTGAGTTGAAAGAATTGAGGCACAGTCAAGTTGTTTGGATACCTGATTAAACACTCTTCCAAGTGTTTCATGTAGCTTCTCAATCTGATCATTAAATACAGAGAAAACAAAGAATAAAACTCTGTGTTACATGAATGATTTTTTTTTTTGTTGAAACGTGATAAATGATTATTGTTAATGAGTTTGAGAACCAAAAGTACAAACTTTGCTGTAACTTTATTATTCATTGTCATTTTAAGCAATATGACTTTTTAATGGGAGAGTCAGTATTTCTTTGGTCTTAATTTATGTTGTTTTTTGTTTGTATGTTTGTTTGTTTGTTTGTTACATTGGTTTATTTAAGCCATAATGTGAATTGTACAATTTACAGTACAGTGCCTCTGTCTGTTTAATATGTAGATCTGGTAGTATTGTAGTCCATCTTCAGCTGTTGTTTGGATCAGGAGTAAATGATCCATTAAAGCCTCTGCGAGATGAAGTAGCAAAGAGGAAGCTTGGCCCATTTACCGTTGAACCGTCGTTGGTTATAAATCCAAGTATGTACTACGTGTAAATTTTTTTTTAATATTGATTTCCAAAATAAAAATAAATGTCAGTGTTCCAGATAAGAGAGGGACAAGGCTGGCTTCCTGACCCAACAAATCAAATGGCTAACTTGAGAAGATTTAGAGAGACCCACAACCTGTTGACCCCTTAAAATTATTCATTGACTCCCTGCCTTTAAAAGTTAACTGGAACACTGAATGTAAGTGTCAAAGTAGCACACAAGTTCTAATAGGCCATTTGCACAATGACGTCATATGACTACAACTACCAGAATCCTTCAGCGTTTTGTTTTGTAGTGCAAATTAGGGCTATTGTTATTTAAACTGCACTGGGATTACAAAATTTAAATTAATAAGAAAGGAAAAATGAAATGAATTCTGGTAGTTGTAGTCAAATGACGTCATCGTGCAAATGGCCTATTGGGGACACTTTCCAGATCTAATTGGAATTAGGAATTGTTATCTTTTGAGGAGAGGGGAAAACTGGAGTACCTGGAGAAAAACCTCTCGCACCAAGGAGAGAACCAATAACCAACTCAACCCACGTGACACTGAGGCTGGCACTCAAACGTGGGCCACATTGGTGGGAGGCGAGTGCTCTCACAACTACACCACCCCTGTTCCCTGCAAGTATTACCAAACCACCCCTGCTCCTCCTCCAGTATTGCCACAGTTTGTTTTTCAAATTGCACCACTATGACAAGGAAAGTACTTGTCTCAAAACTTAACATAATATAAGAAACGTATTGTGCAGCATAAAAATATGCCACAGGTAAGTGCTGTTCATCAGCTTTGTTCTAAAATTTGAGCACATGCAAAACTGTTCAACATTTAACATTCTACTTTGTCAAAATCAGTGACAGTGGTAACAGGGGACGAAATTGCACCTGATACAGTCGCCAATGCCCCTAAGTTTTCTTCGAAAGTTTGGTGCCATATTGGTAACCAGAACCCTTTGCTTCATCCTAACTTTATGTATTGTGCAATTAAATGAAGCTTGAAGGTGGGTAAATCGTGGGAATGGACGAGGTTTGTAGCAAAACCATCACGAACTCTACAAAGTGAAACGAAAACATCCGCCATCTTGGATATTTCAGAGGCTACGTTGTATATTGTGCATTCAAATGTCCCATGTTCGCTCATGTTCTCATTTGTCTATGTTGATATTTTTTGTTTTCGTTAATTGGAAAAAAGAATGGCTACTAAATTTTTGGACTTGGCGACCACTTTGGAATATTTAGGAGCCAAATGTCTCCTTAAGAAGAAAGTTAATTTCATGCCCTGGGTAAAGGTACAATGTACACTTGTAATTATGTGCAAGGTGCCGAGTCAACAATGAACATTGCACTGGCGATTGACACGTAAACTTTTGTAATCAATAGGCTCTTTGCATGTTTAGCAACTTCAACAATACGTCAGACTTTATGAACCTTTTTTTTCTTCTGCAGCTGGTGCCGCTAGCTGCTGGTTCCGCCATGGTAAAGTGCTTGTTTGGAAGGAAGTTAGCTAAAAAAAAGAACAGCAAATGTTTTAGTACTTTTACCGCTCTCTGTAACAAATTTACATTGTCTTAGCATGCTGCTTCATTGCGTTCATTGCCACAGAAACAATTTATTGAAATGCAACCTCTAAAAAAAACATCCTTCTTCTTCTTCTTCTTCTTCAGGACCCTAAGTGCCTAGTGGCACATGGGGCTTCCGTAATGGTCCTCCGCAGTGGCCGATCTTCTGCCTGCTGTCTAGCTGTTTTTCGAATGTGAGGCCACGCTCTTTTAGGTCTCTTTCCATTGTTTTTCGCCAGGTCAACTTAGATCTGCCTCTGCTACGCTTCCCTTGGGGCGTCCATCTCAATGCAATCCTTTGCATTGAGTCTGCTTCCATCCATAGGGCATGTGCCAGCCATCTCCCTTCCATTTTCCAACCCTTCAAAAAAGACAGGCTGACCTCCACCGGAGTTTGTACACAATCTGCTAAAGAACAATAATTAATAGTCAAATGCTGCAGCAATGAAACCTGCAAATCAAATGCAATACACAGCTGCTAAACAGGCCTATGATGTCTTTTCAAAGCAATCAGACCTTACGATTTTTTGATTGTCCGATTCACTGTGGCTTATGGGGATCCCATTTAATACAAACTGCAAGAATGCTGCAGATGTGAATATGAGGATTGACTGAAAAACTTACAGCATCAAGGTCCACTATCAGTGTACATAAAGCAAAAAGAAAAAGATCCACGAAGTGTTATAATTTTGGCCAATGCTCAATTATAGTAGTCTACTACATGTAGAATATTTGGTTTGCCAGATTTCAATTTGTGGTTGCTAAAATGAAAGTTGTTCAACAGGGGCAGGATGCATACAGTAATCACCTTATGTCAGTTTTTCGTTTTTGTGCATGACAATGCATGTAGCATAATATTCTGTTTTTCAGTATCAAGAACAAGGTTCTGTTCCAGATGCATAATTCCCAAATCAAATGTTCATAGTGTATGTCACGTTCGATATATATTGTAACTTATGTATTTTGCTTGTATTATTTTCTTGTATCAATTCGACGTAAGTTTTTAGCATGAATAAATATTAATAATAATAAAAAATAAAAAAATCAAGAACAGGGGTGCTTACCATTTACAGGTTCCATCCGGTTGGAAATTTCATGCATAGACATTAAATGACTCAACTTGACCTTGTGGAAGAAGAGAAAAGTAAAAATACAACTCACATCAGCTGGAAAGATTAAAATGTTTGGAAAAAATGTATCACCAGAACCAGCAGCCCATAATTTCTCAAACTTTCCGAATGGAATGATACGTACCATTTGTTTTCCCAACCAGAATTTCTGGTTTTTCCATGTAAATGGTAAGCACCCCAGGGTTCTGTTCCATATGCATAACTCCCTAATCAGATGTTCAATTTTTGTCATTTTCGGGCTTGGGATATACTACATGTACGCTGTCTTCATGTACATAAACAAACAACTCCCGAAACTTGTCACCTCTATACTTCTTAGTTGCTATAGCAACTCGAACATATAAATGCAGAAAATTCAGGTGCATTGGCGACAATAATTTATTAGGTACATTCTGTGCAATGATGTATTATATATATGTAGTTAAGAGATTTTTTGTTATGATTTGTTAGTGGATATAATATAATAGGTTAATTGCTGTTTTATTTTCTCATCATTTAGCTAATCCTCCACCTACAACTGCCACAGGAGAAACAACGACTGGATCAGAAGCAGGAGGACCTGATGCTGGTGCACGTACAAACTCAGGTCTAACAGATGCTGAAATGTGGGGAATAATAGGTGGATGCATTGCGTTTCTCCTTGTTATCGTCATCATCATTCTCATCATCTGCTGCTGTTGTAGGGACAGATGTTGCCGAGGAGGTGCAACCAAAAGTAAGCCAGATATTCCCATGTGATTCCAGCATAAATCGTAGCAAGTTTAAATTGTTCATACAGTGTACATGTAGTCTCCTGCACAGCCATTGTTTGGGCAGTCATGCAATGGTGACGAACCAAATAACTGCTGCATATGAGTGGATGTACATGTAGCTTATCACACAAGAGACAACACAATTATGCAAACTCAATAAATTTCCCAAATATCCAATAATTTACATTTGTGTGGATGCAGATCTTTTCTTCCAGTCATGTTAAAAATACAAATACTATTTGAAAATGCAACCAGATGGATGCACGAGACCGGTATTAGAATTCAAATTGTTTAATAAATTAGTATTGTGTTCCTGGTACATTACATGTATTCTATTAACCAAAATCGAAATGTAGAGGCAAAGAATCATGAATCAAACCGAATGATCATAATCGCGATTAATCGAGAATTGGATTAATCGTCACACCACTGGCTGCGCTGTGTATTTTTTACACTCTCAAATGAAAATAAGATGCATGTTATGAAACGTAGGAGTCAAGAATTGTGTGCTTTTAACTACAGTGTATGTACATTGAACTTTTTGACACATTTTACCTCTTCTTCCTCCTGAACTCAAGTGGTCAAAATGCACTTATAATGCATGTACACCTGTAAGTAACATTTCTTGTAGTTTTGCCTCAGATTTATATTTCGTGTGAATCATACACTACTGTATTTGTTACTGATTTTCTTTTTTGTTTCTTGTAGGCAAGTCTTATTCTGAAGCTGATGGATACCGCATGTAAGTCATTAATTAGTGCATACATGGTCACAGTACTTTCAGTCATAACTATTAGACACCTTAAGATACCCCGATTTTTGCTCACGGGTACGGGTAGCGCCATTTTGAATTCATTAAATGATCACGTCAGCGATACCTTCCCGTCAAAGTTACACGTTTTCCCGGTGTAGCCACTGCTCTACACGTGAGTTTTCTACGGGTAAAGATGGAAAAGCGGGTAAGTTTTTTGGCCTTTATACCTACTTTACTTGACAAAAAAAGTTTATAGGATATGACATAAACACTTTCTTTTCCACTTTGTAAAATTTCGGCGATAAAGAAAACTTTTGGTATGAAAAAAAAAAGGCGGACGAAATTGTACGTTGTCAAATATGTATTCCCGTTTTAACTTATGCAGGATTTTTCTCATTCAGATAAACTTTTTCATATCAATTTACGACATTTGAGGTACAGGATGAAGTCCTCAATCAACTTTAGATTGACAACTTTGTTTCTAGTATACTTTTAAGGACATTTAGTTCAATCAAATCTCGTAAAATACTGGTAAAATATGCGAATCTCACTTGAATTTGTTGGCGGCGCTTCTGTTTTGAGACGGCGCAAACCATAGTTAGTAGAGGGAAGGAAACGTTTTGTTTTCCTTTTTAACACACGAACTGCTGAAGGTCAAAACGCATTGAAACACACTTTTCTATCTCTTATAGACCATGTTTAGGTGGCATCTGAAACACGATATAGACCTTGTCCCCGACGCGACTTTTTCACTACAGCGTACCCGTGTATCTTAAGTCGAAACCTTAACCTCCGTATCCGTGTACGGCTACCGGTGACTTTACCCGTACCCGTACCGGGAATCGGGGTATCTTAAGGTCTCTATTAGTGCTGTTGGGTTACATCTAATGGTGTGTGCATGCACATGTGTAACCTACATTGTACATGTAACACAAGCACAAGAGGGCCTTTACAACTGTTTCCTCTCAAGCCACGCACAATAAAGACTCCCTACATGTAATCATAAGTTTGCAATATGAAAATATTCTTTATCTTGTCAATTAAAAGCTGGAGTATACAATATATCTGCTGGCAAAGTGCTTAAGTTGAGAATTCTTCAGTCATGATAAGAATAATTGGTTGCCTACTGTAGATGCTGGTCAGAGAACCCTAACCATAAGTTTTCCAATATGAAAATAATCTTAAACTTGTTAAGTACAAGGCAGAGTATGCATGCTGGCCTAATACTTAAGATGAGAACCCTGCAGCTGTGATAAAATGGTTGCCTACTTTAGACGCTGGTCAGAGCGAACATTACTGCGAACATTACTACTACTATTAATTTGAAATTCAAATCTCCACCAACGGTTGCGTTATTCCCTGCCGTCAATCATAATTAATACGAAAGCCAACGGACCATGTAAAAAAGAAACAAACAAAATGGATCGAAACCTACCAATCATAATGCACGGACGTGACCTTTTGACCTCATTGAAGTGAAGATCTGTTTCCTGAGAGGTAAGCTAAGATGATTGACGGCAGCGTAAAACGCAATCGTTGGTGGAAATTTGAATTTCAAATTCCGCATGTTATTGAAAGGCGCATTAAAACACTCCAGTGTAACTTGAAGGCACAGTGGTGAAGTAGTTAGCATGGCAATCTTTCATTGTGACTCCAGGCTGATCTCTGCATTCGACCAGGAATTTTAAGAGGGCCACCCTAATTAACCTAGAGTTAACTTGGTGCCACCCTCTTAAAAAAATTGTTATTACTCATGCGCAGTAAGCGCATGAGGTATAAAATCGGTGGCGTTTCTTCTTGTTTTTGACATTAGTGCATGCAAATTTATGCAGCATATATTATTACTAACCGGGTCGCAGGTCACATAAAAATTCTACAAAAAATGTCTGCCGCGCTCGGCATGTGCTTGGTTTTCTTTGTCTTGTCGGAATAATAACACACATTCAAAATACTCAAAATGGAAAGAGAAAGCTTTAAAGAATACTCAGAAGCCGCTGTAGTGGAGAAAAAGGAGAGCTGTAAGCGACGAGCGACGAAATCTTGCTTCAAGTTTTATCAGTGGGGGGGGGGGGGGGGGGGGGGCGATCAAATCTGAAGAAGCGGAGTTTTAAAGAATTTTCAAGCAGGCGAGGGACTTTACTATAAAAGAAATTTCATTTTTCGGTGAGAATTTATGTTGATATCAATTTGTGACTGACTTTTTCTTTGTGTCATACTTGTTATTCTAGACCGAGAAAAAGTTGCTCTTGTGAGCTTTTGTGCACTCTAAACACAGAGTCAACGGACTGTCGCGTAATACAGTTTTTGAGAATTACTAAAATTGAAAAATAACCCGGTCGTTTACTGATTTTATTGCTTTTAAAAGTAGTCTTTTCAAATGTAACAGAATGCAGTCACGGTTTGGGAAACATTAGACGCAAACTTGTTCGAATGTTTTCTTCGTGAAGTCAATAATCACGGTAAAGGGACGCTAGTATTTAAATATAATTAAGTTAAATAGCGCTTTCTGAAATAAAGTTTGCTTTCAAGATTTTTTGATTCGCGAAAACATTATGCGAATCATCTTACGGATAAGAATGGCATTCTATATACACAAGAAAAGTCGGAAATTTTAGAAAACACTAGATATAATATAGCAGATTGCTGAATGTAAATATTATTTTGTGATGTTTATAATATAATTCGCAGACGCCAGCGCTGCGCACTGCAATGAGGATAAATAAATCGCCAAGCCTTCCGGAAGCAGAAAATCACTGAATTCTGATAAGCGTTTAACTCTTTTGTTCAAGGAAAAAACATTTTCATTCAAGGAAATACGAGTTTCATTAAAAAGTTTGGACCTTTAGAACAAATATTTTGGATTCATGATCATGTGAAAGCATCACGCGATCGAATTACATTCCACACGAAATTTGCATATATGAAAGAAGTGTATTTGCGACAACACTTTGAAAAAACTGTGAAGCTTGGAAAAAACTAATACATGGCAAAATCAAAGCAGTTATTTAAAGGGCTAGCTTTATAGAAAAATTTCATTTCGATTTGGTCTTGAAATCAAACGGGGGGGGGGGGGGGGGGGGTTCAGGATTCATGATGTGTCACGCAATATTTATTTTTATTAAAATGTTTCACCAATTTATAGCAATCATCACCACAGTTTTCACATTATAAAAGTAGAATCTCGTGGATCCGATTACATGTATTTTTATCATTACCTGTAAATTTAGGGCTTCCACAAACTTATTGGAAATCCGGGCAGGAAAAGGGGTCTCTTGGCTTGGAAATCCAGGCGGGAGGGGGGGGGGGGAGGGGTCAAACAATCTTGCCATCCGTCGGTGGGGGGGGGGGGGGGGGGATTCTTTCTGGAATAACCCAATGTAATAGAAATAATTCACGGTTAACGTTTGGGAAGTATTACACTAGTGTGGGTTTGATCAGGAATCATAAATTAAATATTCAAAGCGACTACAGAAAAATTGGTAGCTTCAATAAACCCGTCTTAGAGTCTCATGCGCATGAGTATAGGCTATGTTTAGCCTCTTGTTGATATATTTATTATTTTACTGTTGTTTACATGTACTTTACACAAGAAATATTGCTCCAAATCTGTTGTCTCTCTCTTTCCCAGATGTACAGTGTATGTGTGTAGTAACATGTAACTGCTGGCCCTTAATAATGGTGGAGGTGGGGGGACCCTGGAATACTCTAGCCTCTCATTCAAGAGGGATTAACAACCCTACTGCTTCTACATGTACATGTAGTTGTACTTCAAGTTGCTTCATGCTGTGGAAAATGGAGATGAGCTAGAGCCAGTTGGGCTACCTGGCTCGGTTTTTTGTACCAGGAACATGAGTAACCTAACTTAAAGCTGTACAGGAATACTGTAGACATTATTTTTTAAAAGATCGCTTTTCTGTTGTAGGAACAAACAGCCTCCTTCATCCGGTCTAGGCACAGCAAGTCCAGCTTATGTTGAGGCCAGAATGTATGCCCCAGCTAATGCTTCCAGCAGACAGGTACATACTATACACATGTATTGGAGTTAATCTAGTTAATGATGTTATAATAAAAAAAAAAATCAATTAAGTGTCAAAGTGTTTAGTACACAAGTACTAATTGTGGACACTTTCCAGGTCTAATTGAAATTTGGAAGTGTTGGTTTTTGAGGAGAGGGGAAAACCGGAGTACCCGGAGAAAAACCTCTCGGAGCAAGGAGAGAACCAACAACAAACTCAAACCACATATGACGGCGGGCCGGAAATCGAACCCGGGCCACATTGGTGGGAGGCGAGTGTTCTCACCACTGCGCCACCCCTGCTCTCCACAAACAACAATATAATAACAATGATAATTATGTTTGTATGATGGAATTCCATTATGACTGCATTGATCATGTCTAGAATTATTGTAATTTAGTATAGAAAATCTCCAGGCTAGTGAAAGAGAAAAAAGCTCTAGTTGTGCATACATGTAGTTACAAATGGCAATTATTTTTTCTTATTTTACCATTCATGTATGTAAAATTTAAATATTTTAAATATTGTAATTGTGAGTTGAAAAGCCCTTGTAAGAAACTAGTAATGAAGTATATCATGCATATCCAATGGATTATTATTTTGTCTGCCAAAGAAGCCAGAGCATAAACATTGCAGCTAGGGAAATCACTGGCTCTTGATTACAGCTACATTTATACAAAGTCTATTTACAAATGTAGCGAAAGCTTTATACCAACGTTTTACATACATGCGCCTACATGTATCTAAGTCGAATTTTTACTCTTTTTGGAATATGGCACCACTCAAAAGTAAGTAGCCAGTTGCATCTTGTTTAACTCAAGATGTGAATCCATGAAGCGACATTTTTGGAATAAATTCGGAGCAATTGAAGGGCCGAGAGCATAACCAACCTATGTCGAATTTTAGGCCTTTTTTGTTTTTTTTTTCTCGCTCATATTTGTCCATTTTTGGCATGTGAACTACAAATTAGTCACAAAACATTGTTCAGATTTTTTTTCTTTTTTTTTTCCCGACGTTTTCGAGAAATACCGTATGCAAAAAAAAAAAAAAAAATCAAAGGCTTCTATTGTAACGCAATATTGCGGTAAGCTATGTTTTCACACTGACAGGGTTCGATATTTTAAAATTAAAAGTATGGATTTTTGACGAACGCAAAAAAAAGTAAATCACTTTCATAATGTCCAGTTCGAAAAAAAAAAGGATGCTGGGCGTGAATCGAACCCGGGGCCGGCCGAGTGCAAACCCCGGACCAACCCACGAGACCATTGAGGAACACATGTGCAATCAAGACTAAGTTTTATTATTTAAAGGTAGATACGCATCAAAACACGTATCTCGATTTGAAAATCCTTTTGCATCGATTTTAATGATGCATTAAAGACCCCAAATGCGAAACATCTTTCGGCCGGCCAGCAAAAACGCACTTCCAGCTGCCCCAAGCTGTATTTTAAGTGCCCGACCACACACAGCGGAGCCATCTGCCACTGTCGCAAAGCATGTCGGGAAATCCTACGGCAAAACCGAAATGGAGTTCCCGCCGCCCGAAAATTAGAATAAAATACTATAAGTCTGGAAGCACTTCGGATATCGGGCATTTAGACCACGGCACGGGATGGGAAATGGCCCACAACTCTCAACGCTGCCCCTTTTCTGATCCGAAGTGATTTCAGACTTTCCCACCGGCTCGTCTTGTCCACCAAGGTCCATTTTTCACCACGAGCACTAAATGGCGCTTTAGACACAAGAAACACGACTCGTTTCTTTGAGAAGTGCTAGAGACTTAAGGATTTCCGGACTTAATGATATCTTTCAATCACCGGACGGGCCTTATACACGTTGGCTTATACATACGCTACAGTCGATGTGTTACCGTAGTGAGCTGACGATAGATAAGCGAACCAGGCGTGCGTAAATAACGGTATTTTCGTTCAGGTTGTTGGCACTGGTAAGGAGTATTGCGGTCGCATATTCTCACGGCCAATCTGCTTTGAAATGGCGTCGAAATTGCGCTCTGAATGTACAGTCAAAGCACTGGAGGGCCAGAACTCTGCTTTTTACAGGTGAAATTAGTCAAATTCCTTAGGGTTAGTGCAAATTCGACAAGGGTTTGTTATATTATTCGCTGTACGATAAAATGATGCAAATCTGAGCGAGAAAAAGTAAAAAAGGTCTTAAATTCGACATAGGTTGGTCATGCTCTTGGCCCTTCAATTTATCTTGTAGGAAACTGATTAAATTTTCGAGGTGGTTTGTCACAGTTCATCATATTAAACTAAAGCCTGAAGGATGAATTGAAAGTTTTGTTCGCCATAATGAAACGTATGAAAGTTCGCCAAATTTGTGTTTTTCTTGTGTTTATAAAGCTGTTCAGTCCAATCAAAGAAACAAATTGCAGTTTAGTCTAGAAAAAAGGAGTTGGAAAAAATATATCCAGAGAAAGGCACTGAATTTAACTTGCCAAAATTACTATTCTGTTATTGTCTCTCCAGACGGAGGCACACTTGATGTAGTGCCCCAGCCATTAACCCTTAGTTTACTCCCAAGAGTGTCAAAAATCAAAATTCAAGAAAAATCCCACATTTTATTTTGTAAAATATTGAAAAAACACATGGTACCATGCAAAAGTACTGCTGAAGAGGTTTCAGGCTAAAAGTTAGAACTGCATTACTTGTTTGTCTTCTTACTGCGCCTTTCAATAACACGCGGAATTTAAAATTCCAATTTCCACCAACGGTTGCGTTTTACACTGCCGTCAATCATCTTAGCTTACCTCTCAGGAAACAGATCTTCACTTCAATGAGTTCAAAAGGTCACGTCCGTGCATTATGATTGGTAGATTTCGATCCATTTTGATTGTTTCTTTTTCCAAATGGTCCGTTGGCTTTCGTATTAATTACGATTGACGGCAGGGAATAACGCAACCGTTGGTGGAGATTTGAATTTCAAATTCCGCATGTTACAGAAAGGCGCAGTAATATACCCCAGGGAGTGAACGGGTTGATACATGTATGTTGTGTTGTGTTCCACAGGATGACCAGCAAACACCAATCCACTACACCGAGCCATCCTTTGACAAGTCATCTGGTAAACCACCACCACCACGATATGGTTCCGGCACAGAGTACAGTGAGATGTCACCAGAGAAGCGCCCTCCACCCGCTGGGGGTGGTGGACAGGGTGAAGGTGGCTTTGAGTTGTGGTGCTAGGTTCATAGCTGTAGGTAGACTGTGAGCCATCTCCCTTCTTCCTTATGAATTGTTGATCAACGGGCAAAATTCAGTACATGCATGTAGGCTCCTATCTCGAATTCAAACTGTCTTGGACTCTTTCCCTCTAAACCCGTTTGCCATATACATGTAAACAGGCTTAGTCCGTTCCTGGAACCATTTTTTCCTGACATTTTCCAGGGCCCAGTGAAGAGCACTTGAAGTTGTAATGATTATGTTTGAGGTCATGGAATACACATGACGTACAAGTGATAAAAAAAGATACTTCCATTTGGTTTCCTCTGAGTACATGCATGTACAGTACATTTCCAAGATAGCGAGAGTCTTCTAAAACAGAAACTCGATACCAGTTTCATTTTCTTTTCTTTTCACAATTTAATGAGGGAAGGCAAGGACTGTTCATGGTCAACCTTGCTGCTTTATTTCGCCACATTTATTCCACCAAGGGAATTCGTCAAGAACTTTCATAGTTTGCTTCATCGGCTTTTGGCCTTTGGAAAATTTTTTTTGTGTTATTTCTAACTTCATTAGTAAGTTCATTACAACATGTAGTTGTAAGTTCGTTTCTATCTGGTAGTGTGCTTGAAAAGTTGATTTTGCTGAATGGATTTTCTGTCATGGAAGAAAAATTTGTTGGTTTGTTTAGCTTCCTTCCTTTGTGTTGGCATAGTTTTGCATGATGATTATGCTAGTTTTTATTGAACATTTCCGTATTCTTATATAAGTATTCATTAGCAGTTTGCTGTTGTAGAAATCTAAGCAATGTATTACCAGAGGTTTCAGCCTCTCATTGGATACATGTTTTTTTTTTTTCGATTCTGGGAATGATGAGTTGTAGGGGGAATGAAACATTGGCAGTTGTCACCCCCCGACTACCAGCCCAACTACAGTGTAAGTACTGTCCTCCAAGATACGTGGCTTGGCACAGGAACGCCAACTCTTGGCTTGCCACAGGGATAACAAAACTATCAAAACCCTACCCTGTCAAAACCGTGTTGCATTGACATCTCAAAAGTAAACAACGGCTTATGAGACTTGAGGCATCGCAACGGTGCCAGAACGAACAGCGTGGGTTTTTGTAGTCATTTGGCCACTTGCCATGTGGAGATGTAGTAACTCCAACTCACATGCATTGCAGAGTTCGAAGAACGACGCAATAATTTTCAGGGCTGCGTTAGTTGTGTAAACTATGAATAATTCACGGCAATGCAGATGTTTCAAGTAAAGGAGGTATTGTGTTAAAATGTATTTTTCTAGCTAGTAAAGACTAATGCATTGTAAATGATTATTCAATTGATGTACAGGTATACGGTTATACGTTCTTTTCTAAGGATGTCACATAGTTTTTACATTGCTAGTTGTAGTTAGTAACATTGTAATGCTGATTTAGCATGCACATAATTATAATCCATGTAATTGCATTTATATCGACGTGGCTATAGTCTCGTGTATGAAAGAGTATTATTTCCAGTAAAAGTCCTATTGTTAGGCAACCTTCGCGGATGTCCTCCGGAAAAAAATTCTCACACTCGCCAGTTTCACGAGTAATTTAACAAACAATATATCAATAGAAAGCTTGATAAATGTAGTTTAAGATAAAAATATATTTTTAGCGACGTTTTCTTTTACGAACGGCCAAGAGCCGATAAATCGCCAAACGACCGAAGGTTGTTCAATTGAATTTATCGGGTATCGAATGCCGATAAAGAGCGAAATAGCTGCTCAGTGTTATTCACAAGGTATCATTCAGTAAAACCGTGCCAGGCCTTTACGATATTTTGATTAGCGAGATATCTGCGTCTGAAGTTGGAGAAGCGAAAAACACGCGAGACGTGTTGCGTAAATGGTCGCCACGGGAAAAATGTTTTAAATATCAAATTTCCCTGATCCATTGTGGCCGTTCGTAAAAGAAAAAGTCGCTAAATTTTTTTTTTTTTAATCGAAAACTACATTTATTTAGCTTACTATTGATAAATAGTTTGTCATATTACTCTTGAAACTAGCGCTTGTACGATCTGCGGAATTTTTTTTCCGAAGGACACCCGCGAAAGTTGCGAGTACCCTTAATGGACCTTTTCCGTGATTGTGGACGCCTTCTTGCGTCATTCAATATTTGCAAATAAGCATTGTCTGATTTCACCATTATTTAATAGCATTGTAAACACAATACTTTTCAAAGCGTGGAGGGGCCGACATGTGCCCACTAGTTTATAATATAACCATCGATTTATCATTGTTTAATGTGATTATTATAAAATAACAATAATGTAGATCAGTCAACTCCAGTAATGCCCATCTCCCGTTTTTGTCCAGAAAAAAAGGCCACATACTGTTCTTGGTCAAGAGCCCCTTTTCTGGGCTCATCTAAAAGTTTAAGGGAAAACTAAGGCACAGATAACTGCTGCTTCACTGTAGTGGAGTAGCACTTACAGAAAGAGTTAGTTGGCTACAATTTTCTCGCCTTGGCTGATGAACACAGCGGAAACCAAAGCACGATTTCTCATGGTCAAAAGAACGAGGCCGTTAAATACGCGTCAGTAAATGGCCTACTAATACTGGGATTGACCGATGCATAGACCTTCCATAATGGCGGCCAATTTATTTATTCTTTTATCAGGTGAGGGGAGCCTCACTGGCCTCATTTTAGAGCAAAAAGTATTTTGAATTTTGCACACACTAACGAGGCCACTAAGGCTGATTAACAGACAAAAGAAATCGGCCGCCATTATGAAAAAGGTCTATGAGATGGCGAACGTTTAAATATATGCTGAAAATATAACAACACAAGAAATAACGAATCAGTCAAGCTATTCAATAAATGATCTTATTACTCGCCTCCAATAAACGTCTTCTCGCCTTGTTCAAGTACTTTCTATGTGTTCAATGACTAGCATGCGCCCCGTTGGAGTATTGCTTCAATCCCCTGACCACTGAGTTAGCCAGTTTACAAACGCGACTCTTGTCGCGCTCAATTTCAGTGCCATTTAGTGATTGTAGTGCTATATCGCCAAGGTTTAGAATTGGTCACGCGAGCACGATATTTGAATTTGGTTACAAGCTTGTAAAAGGAAACCAGCAAAATTCTGGAGGTAAAAATGCTCAAGCCCACTAAAAACCGTGTATGGTCATGGTTATTCATATTTTTGAAATGTTAGCCTCACATTTAGAACAACAAATTCAAGAAAAGAAAACAGACGTCAAGAAAATGCAACAAGACGGCGGATGACGCCATCTTTGTTTAGGAGACGTATGAAGCCTGCAAGAAGGCCATCTTAATTGGGTTCTTCGCATGCAGGCTTAGTGTCGAAAGCGAGCGCTCGAATGCGGTGAAGTCACGAGGGGAAATGGGACGAGGAAGCGAGGGCTCTCCGCTGCGCTGCTCACTCGCGAAACCTTGTCTCCCAAATAGGGTTAAGCCTAAAGAATACCGTTCAGAAGGACGAAGGACACCTTATTGAAACTTATATAACGGAGTAACTGGTTAGCTTTCAGTTGATGTTATGGGTAGCAGTTTATATAGTTAAATTTAGGCCTGAACAAATCGAGAAGCTAGGTGGTACAGTGGTACAGTAGGCTATGTAAGCCTAAGCCTAGCTGAGATCACAGGTTCAATCCTGAGTGGGGGATTTAAGATTTTCTTTTTTACACTTAAAAATTTATTGAAAATAAAATTCTAAGTGTCGACATTACGTTATATAAGTCTTAATAAGGTGTCCGACGTCCCTCTAAACGGTATTCTATAGGCACAACCCCCAAATAGGAGGGCCTGCTTGCAGACTACTAGTGACGTATACGCCTGTTTATGGAACTACCGCTGTTTAAAATCCCGCTTGTTACTCGTGCGCGAAGCGGCATGAGGTAAGGTTTCGGCTCCGTTTTTCTTGTTATTATTTTTATTTTTATTTTGTGTCACGATTTTGCATGCAAATTTATGCACGCATATTTTATATTGTGCACTTCCTGTTCATGTCTTCGCCATTTACACGTCCTGTTTAGTGACTTCCGGCTACTGTCACTTCCGGTAAATGAGCGTTACTTACGTGTCACGACAGCATCTCCTACACCCTACATACATTACTTTGTTCACGTTTGGTATATATAAGACTTAGAAGAATCACTGGCTTCATTGTGGTACAGCCTTCATTCCAAAACATTCAATAGTAAACAAAGTGGTTTGCAGGAACGATGACTGAATGAAAGGAGTAACTTATCTCCAGGTCGGACATCTTGTTATCATGTTTAAAATATATCATAAAATTTTCTTACGCATGCGCATGAGTGGAGGCTGCTTGGAGCCTCTTGTCAAAGTTTACACTGCAGTCGCAGCAAATATCGCAATCGAATCGCACTGAAAGAATTTTAGTGTGATTTTCATCGCGAGTTCATGCGCAACGGAAGTTACATTGGAGAGAATGACAAAAATCGCATGTGTAAACAAGCCTTTTCGCCTAATGCACCTGGGCTGATAAACAATGTGCGGTTTAGTTTCTTGTCTGAGGAGAAAAACATACATTCTCGTCGTAAGGGTTAGTCCGCGTCACCTTCGAAGAACGACAGGTCCTGGGAACTACCGACCGACGGATGAAGCCACTGCTATCGTTGGCTACCCATTGTGTTATGGTGTGGAAGTGATAAACAACACTGGCAAACAACGACCTACAAAATATTAACAAAACCGATAATGATTCAAGTTGGAATTAAACACTACAATTACTATACTAACCACCATCATATATTACGAAATAAAATAAAATAGGATTTTTTTTGTAGGTAATCACGATGGTCGGTTGCTAGGGCTTTTCCTCCCGGAAGGTTCTGAATCTCATTTTTTTGGCTCGCAGAGGAGTACTTTATATCCTAAATGATATTCTATATTTCTAAAAGAAAAAAAATTGTGTAAATAACACTTTATGCTACATTTACGCTGAATTAACATCAACTTTACGACTTGAAGGTCATCTGTACCGTGTAAATATAACGTAGCGTAAAGTTGTGTTAATTAACACTACGCTAGCTTTACGCTACAATTACGCGGACTTAAATCTTGACTTTACGGAAGATTTGCATCAGCTTTACGGCAAGCTTAAAGTTGTTCACTTACACAGCTTTACGCAAGCGCTTACAGGTAGCGTAAATCTATTCTTTACATAATGCAAATGTAGCGTAAAGTTACTTAAACTTTACGCTTACTTAAATGTGCCTTTTCATGCTGTTTCTTTTTGAAATTACCTAATTTCAAATTTCAATTTCAACCACATTGATCCAACAATTGACAAAAAAAAACTTGATGAACTGAAAAAATCCTTTGGTTTTTATCACAAGCGTTGCTGGTGCTGCAAGAAAGTGTTTAAGCATTTCAAGAAAATGAATCTTCTGCTGGGCGTTGGCTCAGCATTTCTTGTTGTAACTGGTACTGTACTATTGTTGGAGGTGTGACTCTCAATCCAATTGTTTTGGGTGTTGTCAATGGCGCTGGATTGTGTTTGAAGACTTTCCAGGAGCTGAAGAACTTCCAAAGGAAAATAAAAATGGGTCAATTCGCATTGACAAAATACGAGAAAGTTTTGACAGATCTGAGAGCTTGTTTGAGAGGATAGGAATTTGAAACATTTCATTTTGCATTTCATTCTGCATTTGTTCATGAAATGAAAGTGACTGACGGCATCGTTGCGGACTTGTGCCTGAATTTCGAAAAGTTTGAAAAAGATTATGAAAAGACTTTAAAATGAGCGATTCGGTACCAAAGGAACCGCCAGCGCAGCTGGATTCAGATTCGAGCAGCTGGTATGACTCCCAAGATGAAAATTTGAAAGAAGAATTAGACATAGATTGGGAACCTGAAGATGATGTTGAAGCAGATCCAGATCCAGATCCAGATCGAGGAAGCCATGTTTGTTTCATACACGAGGTCTAGTCCTGGCCTGGTTACCCAAGCATGCCGTAACCCGGCAGGTTACATATGTGACATCCCCTTTTCCTAATGAGACGAAAACAAAAAACAAAAAAAAAAACAACAACAACTATTTCGAGAACGAGGCTGTCCTTAGTGTACAACTACTGAACGTAGAACAGCAAAAAGTACACATGCAGCTCTGAAACAACAGTTCATGCAAGTCTTATTCCAACACATTGGGCTTAAAGTTAACATCTTAATGTTCATAATCATCCAACCACTTTGGCTTGCTTCGCAGCCTATCAGATGTTCTTCGTGCAGGCACTTGGGACATCCACAGTGGAGGCTCCCTGGATTTGGCTACTGCTGTCTGACAAGGAGCTGTTTCCAGAGTCGACATAGTCGATGCCGGAGCTGTTGCCTGGACTGGTGCATGGAGCTGTTATGGGTGATGCTGGAGGTGCTAGCTGCACTAGTTGAGACTCGATCAGGTGACTTGCGCAGAAACTTGCGGTTCCGACGATAAACTTGGCCGTCTTTGGTTTGGACTTTAAATGAACGAGGTGATTCATGTTTTTCCATGACTATGGCAGGATTCCATACGCGCCCCTGCTGAATCGTCACGGGGTCGCCAACCTGAAGAGGGGACAGGATTCTGGTACCATGGTCATGGTATTTCTTTTGTCTTTGTTGTCGGGCTGACAGAGATTTCTGTGCTTCTTGGGCAAGTTTGGGAAACAGCAAGGTTGTTGGTGTAGGCAGCTTGTCTTTAAGCATTCGGCTCATCAACAACTGCGCGGGTGAATACTCAAGGCCTGATATTGGCGTGTTGCGATACTCCAACAGGGCCAGATGAACATCTCTTCCGTCCTCCGCTGCCTATCTCATCAGTTGCTTGATCGTTCCAACTGACCTCTCACTTTGTCCATTGGACGGAGCATGATGAGGACTAGACGTCTTGACTTCGAAACCCCACTCACCAGCAAACTGAGTAAACTCTCTACTTCCAAATGGCATATTATCTGCTATAACAGTGTCAGGTATGCCATGTCTTGCAAAACATGTTTTCAGGTGCGAAATGACGCATGTTGCAGTCTTGGTGGCTAAGTGGCACACTTCAGGATATTTCGAATAGTAGTCCACGACCAAAAGATAATCCTTTCCTCTGAATGTAAAGATGTCCATCCCTAGCTTTGACCATGGACGCTGGAGAATTTCGTGAGGAATGAGTGGTTCCCGAGGGTTTGCAGGCTTGTACTTGGCACATGTGGAGCATCTTGATATGAATTCTTCAATGTCTCGTCCCATCCCAGGCCAGTACATAATAGAGCGAGCTCTGGCTTTACGCTTCTCCATGCCCAGGTGGCTCTCGTGCAGTTTAGTCATCATTTCACTCTGCATGCTGGTAGGTATGACTAGCTTCTCTCCTCTGAATACTAGGCGTTCTACCACATGAAGCTCATCCCGGATAGGCCAATATTGTCTTGTACTGATGGGCGTGTCCCTTTTGTAATCTGACCACCAATGAGCAATGAGCACTTGAACCATCTGTAGAGTCTCGTCGACAGCTGTTGCTTGCTTCAAGAGATTTTTTTTCGCCAAAAATTGGCAGACCTGAGACCAGGCTGTGGATCCTTAATTCCATTTCTTTGTCCGGACAATCTTCACTGGGAGGTACAGGAGAAGGGTGAGCACGAGACAGCATGTCAGCGATGCATACCTTGGTGCCTGGAACATAATGTAAGTTCAGTTTGTATCTCGGTAACCTCAGAAGCATGAGCTGAATTCTTGGCGAAGCATTTTGGAGTGGCTTTCGGATTATGGTTTCAAGTGGTTTGTGGTCATTTTCGACTTCAACCTCTCTCTCTTCCATAAATGTAGTGATGGAAGTGTTCAGCAGCAAACGTGACCGCCAATAGCTCTTTCTCGATTTGGAACCAACGTTGCTCAGTCTCAGTTAAGGCACGCGAGGCGTAAGCTACTGGCCCTTTATCCTGAAGGAGACAGGCACCCAGCCCAGTAGATGAGGTTTCGGCTTGTATGGTCATCTTCTTGTTTAGGTCATAGCAGCGCAGGACTGGTTCACTGCTGAGAACTTCCTTAATCTTATCGACAGCCTGCTGGTGCTCCGGCAACCACTGAAACTCTACATCTTTCTTAAATAGTTGCCTGATAGGACACATAGTTGTGGACATATCTGGGATGAAATCTTTAAAAAGAGGCAACGGTGCCCATCAACCTGCGAACATCTTCTTTACTAGCTGGCTGGGGTAATTCCACCATGGCTTTAACTTTGGCTGGGTCAGGACGGATCCCATCTTCGCTGATGATAGTTCCGAAGTAGAACACTCTTCGTTTCTTGAATTGAACCTTCTTTGGGTTGAACTTTCTTGCCCTTTGCATAACTTTTCGCAGTAGTTGATCGTGCTCCTTTTCTGTCGCACCAGAGATGATCATGTCGTCTGCAATGACTTCTACCCCTTGCATCCCCAAACACTTTGTACACTCTCTTCTGCAACACCTCCGAAGCAGAACAGATACCGAAAGGCATACGCAGGAAGCGGTATCTGCCAAAAGGGGTGTTGAAAACGCACATGTAAGAGCTTTCTTCACTCAAGGGTACTTGCCAGTATTTTTTGTCATGGCCACATCATTCTTCATGATGATTGGTTTTGCAGATCAGGATAGCTTTGCCTTTGAGGTCGATGATGTGATCTGCATAGGCTCTCAGAAAAACATTTGACGGTTGCAGGTGAGGAGGGTTTTGTAGTTTCTTGAACGTTTTCCAAGATATCACTTTAGCTGAGGCACCTGTATCGAGCTTCATCTTCACCTTGCTGCCATTTACTTTCACAACAGAGAACCAGGCTGGGTTGTCTTTGGTGCAGATGTTCCCAACATAGAGGGAATCCACAAAGAACTCGTCCTCGCTGCTGTCTTGAGTGACCACTTCGTTGACATTTGGATACGCCGTTCTGCACTGGCTGCTAAAGTGGTTTGGACCTCCATATTTTAGGCATGTTTTTCCCCAAGCTGGGCACTGGTTTCGCGCGTGTGTGGCTCCACACCTTCCACAACTTCTTCTTCTTCTATCACGGTTTTGGGTGTCTCCTCCTCGAAATCGGCCTTGCTTGCCACCTTTTGGAGTTCGGCCTTTATTTGGATGATTCGTGTTGAGTGCGTCTACTTCGTTGTCATTCGACTTGTCGGCACCTTTCATGTTTACGAATTCTTTGTGTGCCAATTCCGAAGATCGAGATATATCAACAGCTTTCTGCAGGTCAAGTTTCGGTTCACGCAACAGTCGCTCCTTCACCGCAGGATTTTCGGTAGAGAACACTATTTTGTCTCTGATCATGTTGTCTGACGCGGTGAATTCGCACCATAAAGCGACCGTTTGGCCTGCGGTCTTCGAATAATCCCAGAACTGATACCTGGAGAAGACAATCCGCTCTTGGCCAGCTAACTCGCTTTCGAATTTTGCCTTCACATCGATGAATTTCTCTCTGTCTTCGCCTTCGCTCCACTGGAAATGGTTATGTCGCTCCAGAGCTTCGGGTCCAACTGCGGACAACAACATTGCGATTTTGGTTGAATCGGGTTTCTTCGTCTTTTCCTTTGCAACGAGATACAACTCGAATCTTTGAATCCATCGTCTCCAATTTTCGGAAGGGTTTCCTTGTAATGATAAGTACTCTGGAAGCTTAAAATCCTGCCTGATCCATTTCGGTTCTTTATCCCACTATTTGACACCATGTAACATACAACGAGTCGAGGAAGCCATGTTAATTTTGTTTCATACACGAGGTCTAGTCCTGGCCTAGTTACCCAAGCATGCCGTAACCCGGCCAGGTTACATATGTGACAGGTTGCCACCAAATTAGGACGATTCATCTGATGAGAGTTGTGATAGTAATGGCTAGCTGAATTGACGATTTTGTCGTCAATTCAGGAAGCGGTTTCAGCCAAAGCTTTTTTTAACTATTTCAACCAAAACTTTTTTGACTGTTTTTGTTAGTTTTTCAGTGTTGAGTTCTTCGAGTTTTTCACGGATAACGTCTTGATCAGGTTTTGACTCAAGTTGCATTTTAAATAGAAATATAAAAAAATTGTGTTTTTTATTCTTCAGCTTCTTCTTCCGTTTCTTCATCCTCATATTCGTCGAACCAATTTTGTTTTACTTCTTCGACTTAGTCTGCAATTATATATATTTCCTTGACAAGAACTGCTTGTGTAACCATAATAATTGACTTTGTAAACTTTGTTTGGTTGCGTAATACAAATTCCATGGAATGTTTTGCCAAGTATTTCATGGGGGAGAAATATTACGAGCGGTATTATTACCAAAATATCACGTACAACTCATCCAATTATTTGTTTATAAAATAGGCTCAGAATTTTTTTTCAAAAGTGTCTTTTATTTCGTTACGGTCAAATGAACACCGCGCCATAGTGGGAACATTTCACATTGAATGAATGAAAGCGCTTCACGGTTGCGCACTGTTCTTGTCAAAAACAGAGCTAAATTTAGTTTGCCGAGGGAAAGAAGTTGAAAGTCGTCTCTAAAAGTTTTTACAGCCTTCCTACTGCCAAAAATGAACCGTAATACATGTGAATCGGCGTGTCAAAACGGAGAATCAAAGAAAGGGCTGAAACTAGAGCTTTAATATTTCACTTCGTATTTAACTGTTTTTCTTTCTGTACAATTCCAATGGTGGCATCGGCTCCGGCGCTGTACTTTATTGTCACCTGGCAGTTGTGAAAGTGGTTCAAAGAAGAGCTTTTGGGCTTTGGTCACCCAGGACACGCTTCTGCCACAGTTGTTCTTCGTCTTCAAAGGTGAGCGTTTTTGTTGCATTTGGCCTTTTCCCGAAGCCCTGTTCGCGAAATCCTCTCGCTTTTCCTTCAAGAACTTGTCTGCATTTCACAAAATCTCGATCCTTCGCTATGCAATGTTTGATCTCGTTTTACCTGAGAAGTCTATCTAGGGCCGACAGCATAACTCGCAGGCTGCCAGGCTCATATTCAGAGCCATCGTTTTTTCGCACTTCAGCAAAGAAAACAGCGAGAGTCGTTTCCAATTCTTGGGCTACATACTTCAAAATGTCGTCTTCTCGGCCCTTGCTTTTAGCCCACGTTTTCCACGCATTGACCCACGTATTTGTGGTTTTTGTCTTTTTTTCTTTCGCTTTTTTAGCCAGTTGTTCAATTTCGTCACTCGAAACTTCGGGAAATCTGTCCGCCATTTTTTTGAAAAGGCCAAAAATGTAAACAAGTCGCTTGGTAGTCATAGCAACTGGTTATACCACTGCGTCATTGCTGAAATACTTTGAAATACCACTATTACGTCAGAATAGTTCTGTCATCAGCCAATCAAATGTCCCAAATTTCTGAGCCTATATTATAAAGCTTCGAATAAAGTTTGTTATCTCCTTTCACAATGATAAACTCAGTTTCATCAAACTTAGCGAGATTGGATGAAAGATTTTTGATTGCAGGCTGTTGTTCTTTGGTTAATGTTTGAATATGTTTTTCAATAATTTCGAACTTTTTGGCATCTTCTTCTGAAAGTATGAAGCCAAGAGTGAAATTATTTCCTTTAAGTTCGTGAATTTTCATGATTCCTTCCAGTTTGATATAAGGAGATTGGTTTGGAATAGAAATAAATTTATAGAGTTTATTTTTGATTGGTTTGGCGATTGAAATATCTTTTGTTTTTAGTTTGTTGATTGTGGTTGTGTTTGAACTCATATTTTATATAGAAATACAAAAATACCTTTTTTTCGAAAATAGAAAATCATCGTTGCGAATCCAGGAAAGAAAGTTTGTTATCCACTTGGCATCCTTTATGCCATTCCAGGATTTCTTTTTCAGAAAGAAGGCTGAGATCTGGATAAATAATTTCAAACTTTTCACCATGAATCCTGAATCTTCCATCCTCGCATGGAATATCTCTGATAAAAATATTGAAAAATGTCTCAATTCGATTTCTGGTGAAAAACCAGGTTTCTTTTACAGTTGAAATTTTTTCTGACGCAAATCATTTGTTTTTCTTTTCTTCATTGGGACTTGTTTCTATATGCAACTGCTTTCCATCTTTTTTTCGTTTGATAAGTGAATAATTATTCTTCCTAGCCAATTATATGGTTGATAAAGGAATTTCGAAAAAATCTCCCACATCTTTGATTGAAATGAATTTTTTTCCTTCGATTGTGATTCCTGCTTCTTTTGGTTCAGTGAGATTTTCAATGAAAAACACTTTTTTGTCTTTTGATTGATGGTTTGTTATACTTGATTGCATAGTTGAGAGTTGGAAGATGAATTCCACATTCTCTTGCTGCTTTTGATAAATTGTTGAAAACCATTGCTTCCATATCTACCGACGAAATTCTGATTCTTTTTTTTCTCCATTTTAAATATTTTTTTATTTTCTATTTAAAATGGAGAAACAAAAGGTTAAAGATTTGCGACATCTTGACAAAGAAAAGGGGTTGAAAGGATATTTAAGATTGCGAAAATCTGAACGGATTGATTTGATTGCAAGCACAAAAAATCGCAAAGAAAACACACGATCAACATCATAAGCAATTCTTGAACTTTCAAATGAGCCACCAAAATTGAAAGAAACAAATAAAATGGTTCAACCTTATCAGCCTAAACCAAAACAAACACGCAGACAGAAAAGAGAAGAAAAAAGCTTCGAAGCTCCGTCTCCAATGGAATTAGTAGATAATCGAGCAAAAGAGAAGCAGATTAAAAGAATCAAGAAAAAACTCCAAAAAGTAAATAAAAAGTTGAAAATAAAACAAAAAAGGAAAAATGACTTGCTTTCAAAGAAAATTTCACTCAAGAAAGCCCTTGGCAAGTTAAAAGGTGAACCTGTGCAAGACGATTTCAAAGTTGAAGAAGGTCCATCTGCTTTAAATTAGTTTGCAAGACAACTCATCATGAAAGGGAGAAATGGAATGAATCCGCGAAAACTTCTTCAAGGCCATCAAGCCATTGACGTTGAAGATCTTGAAAGAAAACAAACAAACCAAGATAAAGTTGATTCTGAATTGTCAAATGGAAAGAACTGTTATGGCAACTGCTGAAGTTATTGATGATGAAGCTCATTTCCATTCAGGCATTGAAATTAACTGATTTGTAAGCAACAAATGAAGACGAATTGCTGCAACGAATGATTGAAACAGCCCTTGAAGCAATGGCAGCCTTCCAAAGAAGAGGATCGAACTGGAGATTTAAATGAGTGAACCAACTTGAAATTCGTGTGGTTGATTTTGATCCCCTAGCAGGAAACAGTTGGATCGATCTTCCAAAGAAGTTAAAGGACAAAAAAGCATTGATCAACATGAAAAAAAAAATGACGATCAATGCTTCAAATGGGCAATCATAAGAGCTTTGAATCCAGTTAAGAAAAACCCAGAAAGAATCACAATCGAGTTGGTTGAGCAATCAAGAGAATTGAATTGGGGTGATCTTAAATTCCCTGTTGAATTGAAAGACATAGATAAATTTGAGCGAATGAATCCAAACGTTGCTGCAAATGGTTTTGGCTATGAAGATGTTATTTATCCCTTGAAAATAAGCAAGAAAAAGAGTGAGAAAGCTGTTGATCTGCTTCGTATTTCAAAAGAAGAAAACAAGCATTATTGTGTGGTGAAAAGCTTGAATAGGTTGCTTTCAAGACAAGTTTCAAACAACAAAGAAACAAAATTCTTTTGCAGAAGATGCATCAATCATTTCCCAGATGATAAGAAACTGGCGGTTCACGAAGAGAGCTGCTCAAAGAATGAAGCTGTAAAGATAGAAATGCCGCAAGAAGGGTCGAAAGTCAAATTCAAAAACTTTAATAGAGCAATGAAAATTCCATTTGTTGTTTACGCTGATTTTGAAGCATTTAATGAGCCAATGAACAACCCCAAACGAAGTTGTACCCGTCAATACCAAAAGCATAAACCATGTTGGTTTTGTTTCCAGGTAGTCTGCTTCGAGGACGAGCTGTATTCCCAAGAACCTGTTCTCTATCGAGCAGAAAGTGCAGATGAAGGCATTGGTCAGATATTCGTTGATATGCTAGAGAAAAAAAAACGTGAGAAAGATTTGCAATAAATTCCGTCAAGCAAAGAAGATGATTTTCACTGATGCAGACAGAAAAGATTTCGAAGAAGCAGATCGCTGTTGGATTTGCCAAGGAAACCTGTGAACAAGACGTTAAAGTAACCGGTGACGTACGCGTCTCGTTCTCTCACAGACACAAATTATGCTCAAATTGAGAAAGAGCTTCTAGCTATAGTTTTTGGTGTTGAGAAATTTGAGAGTTATGTTTATGGCAAGAGGTTCAAGGTAGAAACTGACCACAAGCCATTTAGAGTCTATACTTAAGAAGAGTTTGTTGAGTGCTCCTAAGCGTCTACAGAGGATGATGCTGCGTTTGCAGAACTTTGATTTTGAAGTTGAGTATAAGAAAGGCACACTTCTCCATTTAGCTGATACCCTTAGCAGAGCTTACCTTCCAAGTGACCAGCTCAGGGGTTCAAGGGAGGATGTGTTTGTTGCAGTGAATGCTAGACCTCTTGTTGAGCAGGAGGTTGAAGAGATTGATTCACTGAGTTTTGTGTTAATCAGCCCTCAAGGCCTGGTCAGAGTCCAGCAAGCAACTGAGGCAGACAGTGAAATGGTCCTCCTAAAGACCATCATTCAGGCCGGGTGGCCAGACACCAAAGAGGAGGTTCCACACAGGGTCCAGGGCTACTTCCATTTTAGAGATGAGTTGTCAGTGCAGAATGGTTTGGTGATGAAGGGGGAGAGATTAGTAATTCCATTGTGCGTGAGAGAGAGGTAATTAAGCAGAAATTGCATCAAAGCCATCTTGGAGTACAGGGTACTCTAAGAAGAGGAAGAGAAGTGGTTTACTGGCCTGGCGTGATTAGGGACATTGAAGATTTTATCTCAACTTTGCCATTTGCAAAAGTTATCAATCTGAGCAGCAGAAAGAGCCAATGATCAGTCACGACATCCCAAGCAGACCATGGGAGAAAGTGGGCTGTGATCTGTTTGACTTTAAGGACAAGCACTATCTGGTACCTGTGGATTACTACTCTGACTACTTTGAGTGTGATAGAATTTTTGACAAGAAGAGCAAGGAGGTGATTTCGAAGCTGAAGGTTCAGTTCGCTCGTCATGGAATACCTGATCAGCTTATTAGTGATAATGGACCACTTTTCAATTCAAAGGAGTTCCATGAATTTGCACTAGGCTACGAGTTTGAGCACCTAACGAGATCCCCAAGATACTCCCAGTCCAATGGGAAGGTGGAGAACGCTGTTAAAACTGCTCAGAGTATTATGAAGGCACGTGATGCAGGAACAGATCCAAACCTGGCGCTTTTGGATTTCAGAAACACCCCAACAGAAGGGATTGGTAGTTCTCCTTCTCAGAGACTGTTTGGTCGAAGGACTAAAACTCTCTTACCGACTTTTTCAAGGCTACTTGTTCCTGAGACGGTCCGTGGTGTTCCGCCATGCTGAAAGAAAGGAAGGCCAAACAGACGTACTATTACGACAAGGGTGCCAGAGAACTGAACAGATTAAAACCTGGAGATGTAGTGCGTTTGAAATCAAGACCTGACTCACAGGAGTGGACAAAAGCTAGGGTCGATAAGGAGGTCGATGTTAGATCATATCAGGTCCGTACAGAGGATGGCCGTACTTAGAGAAGGAATCGGAGGCACCTCAGACAAACCAGAGAGCCATTCTTAAGAGCACCAAATGTGGAGGTTTCAACAGACGTGCCCCAGCAAGGCCAACCAAGGATCCAGTCTGCTACTAATAACCACCAAATTTACCCTCCACCTTTATCTGTCATTTTGGAAGTACCAACCAGTCCTGCAGTCATCCAGCCAGGGCCACACGAAACGCGAGCGATCCAGTCCAGTGATGTAGCCTCGGCCCCCGCTTTGGAAGTTCCCGCCTGCAAGCCGGCAGCCACTGTTACAACCACTAGAAGTGGCAGGGTGGTCAAGAAACCACTCAGATATGACTCTTTTTACTAGTGTTTGTTTTGAACAATTAAGATTACTGGAACTGGAACTTTGGTAGCGATTTGTGTATTTAACTTTATTTTATTTTATTTCCTTTTTTTTTTCTTTCTTGTAAAAAGGGGGATGTGACGATATTTCGTGTATCTTTCATGACATACATTTATCTCACATGAAGTATGAATCAACTTTATAAAAAGCTCCCGTATGTAAGCGTGTTCGGGTTATTCAGATTAAACGAACTAGTAATCCTTCGAGTTGTTTGTGTTCGAGTTCTTGTCGTCGCCAATCGTTTGTCGCTCTTTGGTTGAACCCATCGTTACACTTCCTATATGAAGCGAAGATTTTCGTCTTAGTGACGATAACTACCATAAAATTTAAATAAGAGATATTGACAGGAATATAAAAGTTAATTAGTGAGCTCACCATTTAGAGATCTAACCATGTCTTTCATGTATTCCCTGTCTCATCAGGAGTCCAGAAGGAAGACAAGGCAGTCAGGTTGTGGGTGACAGATCGAGGGGCAGGGGAAGAAAAAATCCGAGTGGTGTGGGTAGGGGAAATAAATTTGAATAAACCGAATAAATTTGGCGAATAAATTTGGCAAATAAGGGCCTGGTCGCACTACAGTCAAAAGTAAAAATTATCCCGTGCAAAAATCGAGGAAAACAAAAGAAACCGCTCCGGTGGGACACGCTTTTTGTGGAATGTTTTGTTTTTATGTCATTTTGCACGGGCTAATTTTTGTTTTTGACTGTAGGCCGTGTTTTCACGAGCGATTTTTCAAGTCGCTGAGCGAGTGACAGTCTGAAATCTCGTGGAAACAGTTGCTTGTCCAACTCGCTTAAAGTTAAGCTAGTCGGCAAACTACAATATTCTCATTAAATTTAACCCTATTCAGACTGGGGGGGGGGGGGGGGCTTTTCGAACCCCCCCTCCAGTAAAATTGTAATAACTCTTACACCGAAATAGCTATGAGGCTGAAATTTTCTGACTTTTCCTAGAATTTATCTAGAGACATTTTGGTATCCATAACATGTCAGTGTGATTAACCATGTTGCCATGGCAACCGGTTTTTGACACATAGGTTTTCAAAATATTAAAATATGGTGAATTTTTTATTTTAAGATCTTGTTTTTTGACTGATAGTGCATTTTCTTATTAGAATAGTTTTTTCTTGGGACTAGTTCTTGAAAGACATGAAACATTTTTAACATCAAATATTTGGGGGGAGGGGTAGGTAAATTTTTGCTCACTTTTACTTATAGAGAAAAATTTTGTACTTTTTATTAAATAACGCTTCTAAGTTCATTGTTTGGATAATAGACATTAGTTTGATAAGTGTTTTATACATTCTGATCCTTTTCTCTTTTAGATATTTTTTAAATTTTAATTTAAACGAAAAAAAAGGAAATCCAAGATGGCGGATCCAAGATGGCGGATCCAAGATGGCGGATCCAAGATGGCGGACAATATTTTCAAAATTATAGTTTTATCGCCTTTTTTTGCCTTTTCTCGCCTTACAAGTGTGTCCTTGTTTGTATTTATTATGTTTTAATATTAAAGAGATGTTTTTACAGTTATATTTGATATTTTAAGTATCTGAATGGAAAAATATCAAAGAAACGTCGGAAAAACAAAAATTACGTCACTGTGACGTCATAATTGGGTGTGGCAGGTCAAAACTGGGTGTGTGGTTTCCTTGTATGAAGATTAACATTGTGTGAAAATTTCATGATCCTAGCCTTACTGGTTCCAGAGATATGAAGGGGGGGTCCGAGGAGCCCCCCCCCCCCCCCCCCAATGCAGTCACAGATTGCCTAAAAAAGCCCAGTCTGAATAGGGTTAAGCCACCAAACCAGGTCGCTTAAGCTTGTCGGCAATTAAACAACAAAGAAGGGCATTGTATTGTCGTTCTTTTGCGTTCTAATTTTCTATTGTTTTAACAAAAGAAAATATATCGCGCATGGTATAAGAAAAATGAATAAAGTTCTGTCCGTGAAAACGCATAAATTTTTTAAACTGCTTAACGCGGTCAGTAAACAAATTACCTACAGGAATGTTAAGCGAGAAAAACCGCCTCGTGAAAACACAGCCATTGTGCCACCAGGCCCTGAGTCGTCAATTTCATCGAAAGGTTGCTTGTCTCTCGTGCGCATATTTATTATTCCGGTAGGAATGTTTTGCTGAAATTAATCTCTCTACCGGGTTTATTCACTGTGCCCCTGACGAGAATGACAGACCTTCTGAGCAGATAAATTTATTTTCATATTATCAATGTATGTTGTTTATTAACAAGTTTTTTAGTGAGCTCACTAAGGCGCATGTATACAGAAACCCATAAGTGGGTTGCAACGTGCAACTGTCTCTTGTACGCTTCGAAATAAGCTTCCGATTGTTAAATTTGCTAAGAAGTTGTTACAGCCATATTTGGAAAATCAGGATAAAAGTATTAACCAATCAATTCGCTAGAACAACTTGATTCCAATCTCGAGGGACCGAGAGGTTTCCAATTATGATACTAAGCAAAAAATTGAATATCGGAAGCTGTGAATGCGCGTTACACGTTTCAACCCACTTATAGATTTATGATGTATATGAATTGCAAATTATTAGTGATCAAGAATTTTAGTTTTTGTTTTGGTTTGTTTTGTTTGTTTTTTAGTAAAATTCTTATGGCGTTTTTTTAACTCCTTCTTCAATTCATCTTCTTACGTTTCTACATTTCTCCTTCACTTGGGGGCCTGTAGTTGCGCTTACATCCCATTCTTTCCCCTTTCTTCTTCCATGCGTTATATAGCTCTCCGTTTCCTTGGTCTTATTGTCTGTCTGAGCTCTGTTTCCTCATCTCCATCGTTTGCTGGTGCTGTGATTGTGTTTCCAAAATAGAGCGCAGTCTAGTGGGCTTTGGTTTGTGTGTCTTACCCTTAGTATGATTGGGGCTATGGTCTTAGAGTCTGATATCTATGCATTTGTCCCAAACAAAGCAGTCCTTCCCGACTTAAATTAATTTCGCGCGCAAATGTATCGAATAAAACTCGACTAAAACAGGGAATGTCGACTTGTGGCAAGTCTAGTGACCTCCTTAAGTTAAATGCTAGGAAGCAAGGCAGGTTTGACTGCATTCCACATTGATGACGTAACAAGTCGGGATCTGAGAGTGCTTCCGATTGGATGAAACAATTCGTTACCAGATTTACTCGGATATCTGGATGTGTGATGTGAGATTGTACATGTAGCAGTTTCGATGATGAGCTGTCATTATGGAATAATTAACTGAAATATCTTCATGAATATCGAAATAAACTGTCGACAGTTTCCGAACTGAAAAAGCCAATATCATATCAGAAGTGGCCAAGAAATGAAGGAAAGGAAAGTACAATAGAAGCTACAGACGAAGCTGTTTGTCTTGTTCACAACTGCGTAAAGAAGTGATCCAACTCGTGTGTATAAAGTGCAACACCTGTCACTAATGTAAGTCGGTTTAGAATTGTTATTATAACTGAGCCAATATAAGCATCGTCAGTATAACGACCATTCCTTGTTCAATTTGTGCTTGAATTGGCGGTTTTACGTCGAAAGGAAGTCCTATAACACATTCTGTTTTTTAGTCAGTATGAAAGGATCTCTTGGGAGTACTGCTTACTGGATTCTAGCAACTCTTTTGATTGTCGTGTCATTACAGCGATCTGGTAAGTTAACAAAAATTTCTGTCGAATTTCAATATTTTGCTAAATAAGCCTAGATGATTTTCTGTTTCTTGTTGTGTTATTTCAGATTCTATAAGATGGGAAATACGGCCCGAGAATCCAACAATTCTGGTACAAGGGTTTAACAACACTGTGCAGTCTCTCGTGTGGGTCTTTAATGACGAAGGCGACATCATTCAAAGCGTCAAATTTTTTCGAAAACGAAAGGTTGATGGCAGTACAAAAGAAGAACTTGCAACCAGATTTGACAAAACTGAGTTTACAGTTTTTGTACCTCATCTGTACAATGCATCTCGTCCCAATACATTGCACTTACTAAACGAGAGGAACAACGAGGAATTTTTTTACTCTATCGAAGTAACTTACGCTAGAAATCAACAACCGCAACCTACCTTTTCAGACGAAGTAGAGGTAATCGTGTATGGTAAGTAAGGATTCTTTACAATTTTATGTTTCTTTTACACCTGTGGTTTAAAACTTGTTTCCTGATCTTACAACAACGAGCCATTATGTTCATTTACTACGTACAGAAAAGTCATGACTCCAAGGCTATACTTCAAGCTTTAGTTTGTAATGTTCAAGTGTATGTATAAATCCTGGTTTCCCTGAAACAGTCCCTCTTGTGGTAAGTTCTGCTCCAGTTGCTAGGTCTTGATCAAAACGTGCGACCGTTCTTGCGTGTCTTTTAACAGTTAGTTTAATTGTCCATGTATATTGCCAATTATGAACCTATGATTAATGTTTTTAAGCCTTAAACTGCACCAAGTTAACTTGCAATTTGTGAGTGAACTTTTAGTTAGAGTATAAAAGCACGTTTTAAGAAATAGTTAGATCCGTCGTCACAAAACATTCATTAGGACAGTACAAACTACAAGCAAATATCCACAATATATCTATTCAAAAACATGCATTTCCTTCAGTGTCATTGAGTATAGAACAATTTGAATCATGCAGTAAAATTAACAGTTGTTTTATAACCACAAGAATTCGTTACGTAAATCCGTCGACCGTAAAAGAAATGTTTTGGCCGTAAGCGCGTGTAATTGTTTTAAAGAAAAACATTTCGAAAATGCGAAACCAATTAACGGCAGAGTGTATATTGTTCGCGTCATTTCAGTAGTTAAAATATTCACGCTATCGTCACGCACAATTTAAAGAGTGTATTGTAGATGAATTAGCCGTCATTATCGAAAAACGTTTTAAGGTTATACAACTAACCAAGTCTTTTTAAGCTATATGTTTTTAGTTTTGAAATGCGTAGGAGTTAAGGCACAATGACTTGTGAAGTGATTTGCATTTTGAGAGCACTTTCCTGCACTGAATATATTGCGTTGTGTCATCTTCCGTTGTGCGCAATATTTGTATATGTCTAAAAATATAGCTTACTGCATGCCAAGTTCTGATAGTAATTAGCAAACGTTTGAAGAAATCTCAAATTTCTTTTTGGTAAAAATAAAAACCATGACGCCATGATATATTTCTTTGTCGTTTCCTGCAAAACAACAACGTCAAATCATCAAATTATAGGTTTTGTGGAGAACGCGAACACATTACGGTTAATTTTCCTTGCTCCATTTCAACTTTAAAGCCGTCCCTTCTAATTCAGCTCCTGGACAATTCAGTTACATTAAACAATTAAACAATTTGGAACAATTTCATAGCAGTTTAAACGAGCGCAAATTCTTTTTTCAATGACGTTTTCTTTGGCGTTGCCGTCGTGGTTGTTAAGATGTTAAAGCTCCCTAAATTAAAACTCGTGACAATGAACGCCTTGCAGAAAGGAAATGTAGCTAGGCAAGAATTTATTATAGTTTAATTATTTTGTGAAGAAATGCTTTTGGACTCGCTTTTTGGCTCAAGATGATTTTATGGACTTGTTGTAAAAGTTTATTTACTGGATAAAAGATCAACATTATCAATTCAATTGTATCATGACGTCAGAATCCGTACGTCTGAGGTTGCAATTGGAATTGTTGAAATTGTTACAATTGGAAACTGTTATCTGATGTGTTTTATGTGTTAGCCTAGTCTCAGAAACATTCACGGTTTTTCTTGTACTTTGTTTATTAACAAAACTAAACACTCTGTAAAAGCTACTAGTAGGTTAATTCTAACGATCTGTGGATGAAATACTAAAATGCGATCTTTACAAAGTGTAGTTCTAATTTGATTCTGTACATGAAATCTTAAGTTGTGATCGTGAAAGTTGTTTAGGTGGTACTTTCCTGTGGCACCTTTTATTATGTTGTGCAAGGTGGTTGTAACACTTGTAAATTGTCATCATTTAAATGGAAAGGAATGCTCAATTGTACTCTTTTAGTTGCTCATACACTCGGAATAATCCAGCACGGAGCCCGTCAATGAGCTCTATCTTCAGGTTATCTGTCTTGGTGTCCTGATACACAACAAAAACTATAGTTTATTTAGAATAGACCACCATGGCTAGGGCAGAAAAACAATCGACACCGCCAGGAAAAACACCTTAACATTAGCTAGACCGTACAAAATCGTGCAAAACCGTTAATATGCAGAAAGGACATTAAAGTACAATATGCAACTTAGTACATCACAACTGAATTTTCCCTCTATAAATTATGTCTAACACTGCGTCTGACAATTACAACACACAAACAAAAACGTTTCCTGCAGTTAATAATAAATTAACGACACGGTTTAGTAATGTTGATAATCGTGTGATTTTCTGTATTTCTTTCCCGAGTGGTGGGGCGTTCTTCTTATATTGAACCCATCGACCTTTTTATCGTTGATTGATTATTCGAGCCTGGTTTCTACTGTGTTTATTTCTTCACTGTTCCTAGAGAAGAGTGGTATTTTGCTCCAATCGCCTCTAAATTGCATCCAGATGTGTAAAAACATACCGGCATGGACTAGCTATTCCCATCTGGGAAGAAGTAGGAGATTCTCCTAGTTGTTTTATTTAACAGAAGCAAATGTAACATGCTGGATGTGTGAACCTCCATGTGGCCTGTATGCGACGGTCTTTTTTTTTTTAATTCCCAGTGCCTCCCACAATAACAAAGGAGCCAGATAGGAAGTATGAAGTTAACATTGGACAAAATTTGACGCTGACATGCGAAGCCGCTGGTGACCCAACACCAAATGTCACATGGACAAGAGATGGCGCTGTCCCACAGATCTTTAATGTGTCCAATGTCTCTGTTTCTGAGCTTCATCTTGTTCATGTACAGAGGGAGAATATTGGATCGTACAGATGTACTGCTAGTAATATAGTTGGCAATGCCACCAGCGTCGCCATTGTTACCGTTGCATGTAAGAAAGATAATAGATAAATAATAAGTTTTAAATGCTATAACAACCAACCAAGCCACTTGTACATGTTGCAGTTGTAACCGTAACGATCTTTGTCTATCTTTGTCCAATGGTCAAAAGATTGCCAACAGGAAAAAGAAAATCTGCAGCTTCAACGAGATTAGACTGCAATACGGATGTTTTCTTTTTCTTTCTTCATCGGAAATTGCGAGCACATGATTTTTATTCACGAGTTGTACAGGGTCAGAAAACGAACGAGTGAGTGCATTAAATGCAAGCTTTTGAAGTAGCAGTTTACTGCTTTACTCACTGTTTATAATTACGCTGTACAAGGTGTTTCTAAGCTTTGGTTCGCTGTACTTTCCTGTGGTACTGTTTATTATTATGTTCAAGGTAGCTTTTACGTTTGGGCTTGCCGGTTGAAATTCTTAACTCTATTTAGCCTGGTGTGGGAGGGGGGCACAAAGTGGGCACATTGTGCTCAGGATCTAAGAAAAATATAACAGGCTAAATAGGGTTTAGTGTGACCATTAGAGTCCATTAGAATGAACGCTATTGAGTTCTTTTCCTTTGTTGCCGTTTGTTTTTCTAGGGTTAAGTTTTATATCTATTTCTGACAGGTCCTGCAAACAGATGCGAAAAGTTTACGGTTGGAATTAATTTGACAAGCGTAGTATGGACACCAGCGTTCGAAAACCCGAATGCAATTGAATATAAGATGTTGACATCCAATTTATCAACAGCTGTAAGTTGTTCATATGGTTTATACGTGGTCACTATTTGTACATTTTACAGTGTGACTCAGTGAGTCGGTCAATAGTTTAAACGTATGCCATTGAGTCCTACTTTTCCTGCTTGATGATCATAATTTCCTAATTCCTTAGTGTCCTAATAGCCCACCTTTAAGTCTTGCGAAGTAAAGCTAACTCTACCTAAGACAAGGTACTTGAGTGTGCACACAGACACTTAGTCTTTACGTTCCTGTTGTTGATGTCTATGTCAAACTGGTCCTTCATAGAAGAAGAAATTAACGAAGAACAAATCATATTTGTATATTTAGTATGTAAGATAACTGGTTACCATGCGCTTGTCAATGTAAGTTTTATTCTAACACTATCTGTTGTCAACAGATTACAAGTATTTACACCGAGCCCGAGAATGTTGATGAACAGCTTTACATTCTGACTATTACAGAATTTAGGTAATGTTAAGTGATGTGATTAATTATTAAAGGGATTATTGATGGTTCTACAGAATTTTAATTACTAATGTATTGAGAAAGATGTAATGTTCATCATGCCACGACTCCCCCGGCAGGACTCGAACCTATGACCTTCCGCACACCAATCGGATGCTCTAACCACTTAGCAAAAAGAGAATCGTGGCAAGCTACATTGTAGGCCATATACTAGGTTCATATATGACATGTATCCTGCTTTATACTGCTAGGATAAGCAATCTCGAAAGCGTCTTGTGAGGTGATCAGTAAAGAAAGATGGTAAATGTGTGATGTCTTGCTTAACAACGGACACCTCCCTTGATAAGCGGACACGGGTTCCATCTTAAAGTTCATTGAAGTGTTTGGTTTTGTGTGTCCAAAAGCTGTAGTATTCAAACACTTAAGTAAGGGTTATGGTCCTGAAGCGAGTGGTTATGTGATTTATTCCCCTCAGGCGAGGGGAATAAATCACATAACCCCGAGCTGAAGGCCGATAAACGGCTTATTTTTACATTGGCGAGGATTCCTGAAGGGATGCAAAAATACACTGAAGAAAAATGCCTCTTCTGTTGACCTTTCTTTTGTTTTCAACGTTCCATGCTGGCACTGGTGGTATTAACAAGGTTCTCGGCTTCTTAATTATGTTAATTTTTCCAAGTCGCATTTCGAATTAGTTGTTCGTAGTGAATGCTAGAAACAGCCTAGCAATGCCGAGTGATTCGGGGTCCGAAATGTTTATTACTCAAAGCAGTTTTAGTGTCGGTACTGCAATTGAGCTTTCGGAAAAACAATTTTGAATCCTTATTTGCGGGGTTGCAGACAACGAGCAAGCAGTTGACAACTTCAATTTTCGCACCGAGGATGTTTTAACCGACGACAAGAGAAGCGCTTATCCAGGAAGAAATCGAAAGTTTGGATTATAAGTTATGTGATAGTGGGGTATTAAATCAGGAAATGTTGGATAGATATGAAGCTGCTAAAATTGAGTTAAAAGAAATCTACGAGTTTAAAGGAAGGGAAGCTATTTTTAGATCTAAAGTACGTTGGGTTGAGAAAGGTGAGAGACCAACGAAATACTTTTTCAACCTTGAGAAAAAGAATTATGAGAAAAAAGTTATTTCTCAATTGGTTACTGAAAACGAGGAAGTAATAACTGATATGAAAAGGATAAATGAAAAAATTGAAGAATTTTATAGCGGTTTATTGACGTCTAAACTTTCCAAGGATCAACATTCAAGGTTTGATGATAATTTTCATGAATTTACACGTAACTTACACATTACCAAATTAACTGTAGAAGAACAAATTTCTCAGGAATTCGACTTGTCTATAGATGAATTACTATCAATATTAAAAACTTTTGAGAATGATAAAACACCTGGAGAAGATGGTTTCACCAAAGAATTCTATGAAACCTTTTTCAAGCTAATCGGGAAATATCTTCTAGACTCTTTTAATGAAGCCTTCCACGATGGTCAACTTTCTATCTCCCAAAGAAGAGGTATAATATCTCTAATACCCAAAGAAGATTCTAGCCCCCTCGATCTTGCAAACTGGCGCCCGATTACTCTTCTTAATGTTGATTATAAGTTACTTGCCAAAGTTATCGCTAAAAGGATTGAATCATCGCTGCCGAACATAATTCACTCGGATCAGACTGGATTTATTAAGGGGAGATACATTGGTCAAAATGTTCGTCTATTGAATGATCTTATGGATTACACTGAGTTTAATAAATTGCCAGGGATTCTTCTCTTCATCGACTTTAAAAAGGCTTTCGATACCTTGGAATGGGATTTCATTAATAAAACATTAGATCTTTTTAATTTTGGCCCAGTAATTAGGAGATGGATTTCTACTTTGTATTGTAACGTAGAAAGCGCCGTTATGAATGCAGGTTTAATGACCAATTATTTTAAAATTTCAAGGGGGGTTCGCCAAGGCTGTCCGCTGAGTCCTCTTTTATTTGTGCTTGCAGCAGAAATACTGGCCTCTAAACTGAGACAAGACAGAGAATGCCATGGTATTAGTCTGCCTAGTAATTATGAAGCTAAGATCTCTCAATTTGCAGACGACACCACTTTAATAGCAAGGGATATCGCATCTTTAACGGCTGCTATTTCGGTGGTAAGATCCTTCAGTGCGCTTTCAGGATTGCAATTAAACGCAAAAAAATCGAAAGCAATATGGATTGGTTCCAATAAACATAATAAGAACAAGCCTTTGGGATTTGATTGTCCACGAGAACCAATTCGATTCCTTGGAACGTTTATTTCTCATAATAAAGAAAGCAACAAGGAGAAAAACTTCTTTATTAAAATTCAAAAAATGGAGACCAAACTTAACCTATGGTTATCACGTGATTTAACACTTTTTGGTAGAACTATGTTAGCAAAATCCCTAGGAGTTTCCCAACTGATTTACGCCGCCTCTATGTTACCAGTCCCTGAACAAGTTGTAAATCTAACTCAAAAAAAGCTTTTTGCTTTCCTATGGAAAAATAAGACGGACAGGATAAAAAGGCGGGTATTATATCAGCCGCGATCTAAAGGAGGAATAGGTTTTCCTTGCTTTAGAACGGCGGTGAAAGCTTTGCGTCTTAGTTGGATTGGAAGACTATTGAGTGACTCAAAAGATAATTGGAAAGCAATTCCCAACTATTACCTTGAGAAGTATGGTGGCCTTTTGTTTCTCTTAAATTGCAATTACGACATCAAATATTTAAATAAGCAATTGCCTATTTTTTATCGTGAACTTCTCCAGTTCTTTCATGAACTACGTAATAACTACGACGATCCGTGGGAGAGAGATCTTATTCTGTGGAATAACAAGGACATTCTAATCGATAATACGCCCGTGTTCTGGAAAGCTTGGTTTGCTAAGGAAGTAGTTTTTGTTAAAGATTTGTTAAATAACTCCGGAGGTTTTCTTTCTTTCCACGAGTTTAAGGAGAAATATAATATTCATACAAATTTTCTTCAGTACTGTCAGCTTATATCAGCTATCCCCAGTCAACTTAAAATAAAAGCCGCCTTGCAAGATGGCACTCCACTGGATCTACTTCTGGCGAAAAATGCATTCCTTCTTTCGAACAATAAGTCTATTGACTTTGATCAATTTCGTTGTAAACAGTTCTATGAGTTATTTATGGAGAATTCGGCAGTTGTGCCAACTGCAATTAATTCATGGAGAAGGAATCATCCTCAAATTGCTGATACGTGGGAATGCTCTATACAAAACACTTATAAAATTACCTCTGATAATAAACTTCGACAATTTTCGTTCAAACTGCACCATCGCATTCTTGTTACTAACAAAGAACTATATCTATTTAAAATTACAAATAATGCAAATTGTGTACTGTGTAATGAACCTGACTCTATCGAGCACACTTTTTTAAGCTGTTCCGAATTTCAGAATCTACTCGACGCTTCTTTGCATTGGTTTAATCTACATCACCGTACTAATGTAAAGCTATCCCCGTCAGAGGCACTGCTAAACCTTCCTTTTGAAGCTTTTTCTTTATCTGCAAGTATAAGTGAAAAATTAAATCTCCTTCTCTTGTATGTCAAACAATATTTTTATTCTTGTAAAGTTTTACAAAGACCAATCAGTTATAACGAATTCTTTCATAAACAAATGATTCAATGGAAAGTTGAAAAGCTCATCCATTCTTGACCTGATTACCGATCCTCGAAAACTCCTTTTTATTTTATTTTCTGCCTTCTTTGTTTTGTTTTGTGCGTGTGTATGCGTGAATGTGTGTGTTTGTGCAAGTATGTGGAAATAGCATCCGTAAATTATGTAAATTAGTTTTTTTTTGTTGTAACGTTATGCTACTTAATGAGAATGGGATTATTGGAATATTGTAAAAAAATCATGATAGCTTCGGAAGTGTTAAAGATAAAGTATATGTATGTGTAATATAGTCTGTATAGGTCTCAATTAAAAAAAAAAAAAAAAAATGTTTTAACCGACCTCTTTCCAGATAAAGATGATTACGGGCGAGGGATCACTACTGTAACCGAAAAGGAAATTCAGGCGAGAAAATGAAGCAAAAATACCACAAAATACAAAGAGCTAAGTCAACTACATGGAGTACACGAGTTTGCTGGGTTAAAGAACGGAACGCCTTACCACTAAATGACAGCGACACTTTCGTGGTAGTTCCACACAGTGGAATTTTAAAGACGCTATGCAATTTCGAACTGTCGTTCTGGCTGAGCAAGTTCGTATACGAAATAAGGAAAATGGATAAGAGTGAATACCTCCAAATTCACTGTATTTACTGTGTACAGAAAGAAACAGTAAACATTTGTAAAATTGTTCTTCATGAAAAGCTTATTAAAATGCGAAGGGATGATGTAATATATATACATAGCCCAAGCTTAACAGCGTCGCACTTTGAACAAGTTTAACTAAGGTGAAACTTAACTATGGTGAAAGGTTGGAAGCATAAGAATTAAGATTGACGAACGGGCTATTTTCAATTTTAGCAATTCTCAAAAACAGTATTACGCGACCATCTGCACAGTACATTTTTATAGACCGTACAAAAGTTCACAAAAACAACTTTTCTCTGTCTAGAATAACTAGTACCACTACTTTCCGAATAAAATACAGCTTATGTTTGTCAAAAATTGACCGAGAAACTGATTTGAAAATCAAAAATTGCAAAAATACACAAACATATTTGCATAAGGCGATGCGAGTGAAGATGGAACTGTACTATAAAATCAAGTCTTGTTTTGTTTACATAAAATCGCTTTTCAATCTATCTAATGAATGAACAAACACATAAAAATGGACAACACAATCTTCTTTCGAAAAAATTTATTCAAATCTCCATTAGTTTACGTTTAAAAGCAAAACGCGTACCATTTAATTATAGCTATCGAGTTCAAGCTTTCTTCGATGAAATTCAAGAGATCGATACAACTAAATTTAGGCACGTTTTAAAATCAATTCTCCAAAACTAACAATAACACTAATAAAAAGTCACTCACAGATTGATATCAACATAAATTCTCATCGAAAACTGTAATCTGTTTTACCTTTAAGTTCCTCGCTTGCTTGGAAATTCAAATCTCCGCTTCTGGTTCTGAAATCCGTAGAAAACAAACATCTCCCGTATTGATAAAAACGTAATACATGAAGTTCCTCGAAGCAAGATTTTATCCCTGAAAGCTCGTCTTTTTCCACTAAAGCGGCTTCTGAATATATCTTAATTAGTATCCCTGTCTTGAGTAGCAAACCGAGAAAAAATGCAGGAAAATAACGAGTTTAATTCTCCGCTAGGCACAAGAAAACAACTAAAGTATTTACCGAGCTCACGGCTGTGTGGCCACGCGAAAAACAAAATTGCTAAGATCCCGGATGTTGTCCAACACGGGCGGGCACACACACGCCCGCGAAACATTCCGCTAGCCATGACCATGAAAAATCACGGCGTAGGTTCTATGAGTATGGAGCTGCGCAGCCAGGCCCTCGGCCTGGCAAGTGCTCCGCTATTAAGTAACGCTCCACATAAAAACTACGGCACACTTTATTGTTCTGCGGCATTGGCTCTTTCCCACAAACTGAATATCTTTGGTTTCAATGACAGGAGTGGCTGTTGGTTCATAATTATATTTCCGTATAAATAAAAGAAAATCCATTTGCGTGAAATAAATTTTAGGAAATGTTCGTGCTTAACCAATCAGAATAGCAGAAGACAATAGCTAATAATTTTGCTTTTTTGATGAAGTTCCCCAAATACAATATCTTTTAAAAATTGCATGTTGAGCGATTGGGTCTCAAATTACTTAAAACCTTAAAAAAAAAATGACAAAATGCACCTTGAACCTTAACTTTTTCGCGGCTTTTCAGTCTAGGCCAATGAGATCACTAGTTATAACAATGAAAAAAGTTGACATTCCATCGTGCATTGCCGTTCAGCACTTTCCTTCTTATGCGGATCATTACTTAATAAGCAAGGGGAATAAGTGACCTATCCCCCCTGCATATTAACACATAATCCCCACACATTTTAATTAGCTGTTCATTAGCCCCGCTCTTCCCTTAAAACAATCATAGCCGCCCCCAGCTTTTCAGACAGTTCATTCGGGGGTTATGTAATATATTCCCCCCGAATAGAACAAAGGAATCCGAGCTCATGTAAAAATGAGGCCGGTTTACACTGTCAACGTTTATTTGATCAAAGCGCCTTTTATCACACTGTTCGATGTTCTAATGCTTTCAAACGACTCTTCAGTGGCAACCATATTTTGAGAAGCATGTTCACTCAACTTTCGTTAGCAAATTTACAATGTAAGACGATTTTATTGTTATTTTATTTTTTTGGATTAATTTTTTTTTATTTTGATTAATTTTGATTCCATTTTGGCTCTTTTCTAACACGATGGAAACGGGTGATGGCGGATTTAACAAGTCGGCTATTCGCAATGATGACGCAATTTCTACGTCATATGACGTCATCGCACAACGTGACCTACCTTAACTTGGAGATTTTGTAACGTACTATATAGGAATGTTTTCACTTTCAGATCTGGTAGTACTATTGCTATTGTTGAGCTATACTTTCACAACGAAGTCCTCGATCCGTTGAAGCCTTTGCGGGATGAGATTGCTGGGGGCAATCTTGGACCATTCACAGTTGCAAGGCAGTTTGTTCCAAGTATGTTAACTTGTTCAGTCATTTCACTTCCAGTTGGCCTAGTACTAAATCGATGCTTGCAGCCACTGAACGACATTCTAAAACGTGGAATTTAATGTATCATTCCCGTTTTTGTAACAATCTTGGAAAATGTCTGATAATGATGTTATTTTCCTGAATAAGAAATTTATATTAGTTTATCCTGCATTGGTTCTGATTCACAAAACTATAGATAACTGCAAGTTGGTTTTCCAGCCCTAGACAAAGTTTGTAATCTTTTTCATATTGCAAGCTTACCGGTTTAATTTCGTTTCGCCAGGAACCATTTCCGCGAGGGAGACTGCAAGCGCAGGGCCCTCGCAAATCCACTTGTGTTGGCTATTTTCAGCACTCTGGCACGAATTGCACATTTGGAGACGAGAACTCTAAAGAAACACCAATGAGTGTGCGGTCTCGGGGAGATTTTACATAAACCGCACTTCAAGATATTCCGTTTATCCTGGAAAATTTTCTTTGTGGAAAAAAAGTTAGTTTTTCTATTAGGTTTTTTTCTTTCTTACGTTTGTTCTGTCAATTTGCACCAGTAATTGTTTCTTATTTTCCTTTCATAGTGACACATTTGACTACAACACCCACACAAGCTCCGTCTGGATCGACTGGTACTCCTACTTCATCTGGAGGTCTAACAGGTGCCCAAATTGGGGGGATAATTGGAGGATCTATTGCGTTTGTTATCCTCGTCGTTATCGGCCTCATTTTATATATCTGTTATTATCAGAAGAACTCTGCTAAGGAAAAACGAGGTATTGTGCAAATAAGCTTGCAATTTCTTTCTTGCAATTTTTTGAGAAACTGGGAATTTTACTTTAGTGGGAAAATCGTCACGATAAAAGTCCAGCGGGAATCTCGGGCAGACATGAATTCCCCAGTGACCTTCCAGGATTTACTACTGGAATCCTGGCAATATTTGCGTTTGTGTACTACAAAGATATCTCACTGCTGTGTGCTCAACTACAGTATAGATAATCTATAAAAGGAACCATCCTAATTGCTCTAGCTAAACCATACTAACTAATCTGCTAACTGCGGGCAGTGGATATTGCTTTATGTAAAATTTGTGATTATTAATAAACAGTTGAAACAGTTGAAACAGTTGAAACAGTTGAAATATAAATGTAAAATAATGTGCGTGAATTTGCAGAAATTTCAAGCAGGTGGTCTCTACCGTCGTGACCTCTGTTTGGACAAGAAACCTTACTCCACATTGTCTCTCCATTAATCCTAGTCTATATATCGGTACATTGTCGCTATGAGGTTTCGTTAGACAGAAGCGTCTCTCTTTATCACACTATTGTGTTAGGATAAAGTTTCAGTAATGGCCAACTGCATTGCACTATTCATCTTTTGCAGGTGGCTTGTCGTACAGTGAGGCAGATGGATATCGCATGTAAGTACAATTAAACATTCAGTTAATGTGTCGCAGTTGGGTTTTACTACATCAACGTTTTCAAAGAGGCGAAATTTATTCTGTTTACAGGGCTGTTGTTGACTAACATGGTAACACTATATGTTCCTTCCGCTCATGCAAATGAAGCCGCTATAATAAGATAATACTAGTTTTATCTTTTCATTAATAATATTTAAATTTTCGGCACTTTATCGGCAGACTCAAAAACAAGAATCGCATCACTTGAAGCAGGTTTTATCTCTAGGTTGAATGAGTAAAGGCAATAAATAGGACAAGCTAGCAGATACAGCGCAAGTTCTATCGGACTGGCAGTCCCTTACAGCGGTAGGAGTTTCCAATGCGTAGTCAAAGCAAGCCTTGATGTGTACAGTGAATGAAAATATTTCCTGCCTTCGGTAATGATAATATTGCTTTACATTGCAGAAAGGTGCCGTGGTAGGTTGGTGTTTCCATTTTTGTTACTTACCACGGTTTTGTGTAAATGTTCATCGTCTCTATTCCTCTATCCACAAGATAAATCACTATCCAGTGGATATGCATTAAAAAAGCTAATTGTGTTATCCACTGGATAGTGATTTATCCGGTGGATAGCGCTATCCACCTTTCGAACAAACGGGGCCAGATGTTTCAATGGGTGTCAGCCAATCGTTATTTCTAGTGACTTCATGTCACTAGAAACCAGATCTAAGTACCGGCATAGAAAATTATAATCTAACTACAGTAATCTTAGTATAATAACTGTTTATAGCTGGACGATATAGTTAACAGAAACCCTATTTCATTGTAGGAACAAACATCCTCCTTCGTCAGGGCTTGGCACAGCAAGTCCAGCTTATGTTGAGGCCAGAATGTATGCTCCACCTAACGCTGCTGGGAGACAGGTACCAAACAGAAACAGTATTTAACCCTCGGACGTAAAAGGAAGGGGGGGAGGGAGGGGATGGATTTATAGAAAATCTAGAATCAATGTCCAGTTTTCATTTTCAAGAAAGCAAGATGAAATTATGAAAACAGTGTAGTTTTTTTTTTTTTTTTTGCATACAATTACGAATCATTTCCTTAACTCAAATGGAGACGTTCTCTAGTTTTCTTGCGCGACGAACCAAAAAACGTCTGCATATATTTACTAAGAAGGCCTTATAACTTAACCAAGATTTTTGCTTTCACTGCCACCTCTCAAAAACCTGATAAGCCGGCACTTAAGTTCAAAACTAGAAATTACTTACCTGTTTTGAAAGCAATACTTTAAAACCTAATTTGTTTGTATCTATTTTTCTTAACTTGTACATCCAGTTTTGATACATACCTCATCATACAATAATATGCATGTTGCTTCCCACAGGGTAACGCAGAAAAGCGACCTTTGCCCAGCGGAGGAGGCGGCGGTGGGCAGGATGGTCAAGGGGGATTTGAGTTGTGGTGCTAAGCTCACGAATGAAGTGGGACTATGAACCCAACGTTAACAACTGCATGCGTTATTGATTAAGACATGGAATAAGCCCTCTTGTTGCTAATACCGTTTGTTTATCAGTAGTATGCAAAGTGAGAATTTTCTTTTTGTTTCCATGCATCTTGTCGCTTTTTTCAAAGAGTAAAAGGTTTAAAACTGGATTACAAAGGCACTAAATTCAATTTTTTGTTCTATTCTTAACTAATCGACCTATAACATCTAAAAATAGTAGTAAGCCCTGGAAGTGTTTTGAAAAACTGAAATTCTGGAAAATGGATAACTGGACAAATTACCTATTGCTAAGAGAACAGAGAGACGGATCCGACATAGTCTTAATATTGTGTTACTTGATATTTTCGCTGGTGATGGTAAAACTTATTACCAGCTGATACTATGCATTTGTAACGATGTTGGTGTACGTATGCTGCATGGATTTAATGGAAGAAATCTGTAAACGCTATAATAAAGTTGACAGGCACTCTCTGAGATGAAACGAGACGAGACTGAATTTACCGATAATGCATAATTTGTTTCCTTTATTTGATGATTTTCACGGCGGCCATATTGAGGAGCAGTACGCAGCTCTTACAAGGTCTTGTCTGATTTGCTGAGAAAAGAATAGAACAAACAAAACAACAATGGACCCTAGCCCTGAAAACAATAGAGCTGCGTGATACCCAGGTCCAGTGAAATTAGAGGTTGTTAAGAGCTGCGTGGTATTTGCGTGCTGATGGTCAGGACAATGAAATTTCAATCCTTTCGGAGTAAAACTCTATTTTTATGCAAACGATTTCTATTTTTTCTGACCACCAACATGGCCGACGTGAAAAACACCTATACATAGTGAAATAATATTTCGTATTAACGACGTAGCATTTTCCATTGCGATCAAGGAACCCAAAGTGCCAAGGAAGTGCACACGTGATACGAGTAGTCGTCCGATTTGAGGCTTTTAGTTATTCGAAGTTCTGCATGTAACTATGACAGAAAAGATAAAGGCCGTTTTTTACAATACCGTCCAAGACTGAGTTTATCCTAATCGGATCAAGACAAAGTTATTCGTCACTCATGATTGACGGATTACCTATAAGACAAGTGACTACTGCTAAATTTCCAATCCACAAAGTTACTATGGTCTATAAATCGTTCATTGGCAGAACGCCCGACTATCTTTGCTCCAAATTTGTTGATCATAGCAACGTCTCCAGTTACTCTCTAAGAGACACCAATGGCAAACTCGCTATTCCCCTACCCTGTACAAATCTTATGAAAAATAGTTCCAGTTACTCAGGGACTGTTCTTTGTAATAGCCTACCCGTTGAGCTGCGGCAGGTAAAGTCTCTTGGAGCGTTCCAGGCTGGCTGCAAGCATTTTTTCTCATCTGGTTACAGCTAGAGTAGTTTCACACGACATTCATGTAAAGCAGGGTGTTTATATTAGTTTTTGTAATATATAGTAGTTTTTTTAAGTATTAATTATCACAGAATATATTTAGTATAGTAAGTTAACTTAGTTTTAGTATTTTAGTTGTCATTTGTCATTGATAAGTTGACCGTGTTTAAATAAAGCCTTCTTTCCTGAATGATACAAAATGGTAGTTTTACATATCTACCTTATAACGTCTTTTAAAAGGTGACTCGCAATAGTTCAATTCCCAGCATTTTCCATCACTTGAACGCTGATGGATTAATACTACAATTCTTTATCAGTTGATGCTACGATAATGGTATCAAACAAATTCCCATTCATTGGTGAACAAGTTATGATGTAACCTTAAATTTTCGAAAATTGAAGTGTTTCTGAACCCCTTATCAAGAATGTTTTTAAACTTTGCCAAACGTTGTATCTTACAATTACAATTCAATAATACAAAATAGGGGTTACCGAGCTCGAGATCGTTTTTTAGTTATAATTATAAGCACTTAAAGCTAGACTTAAGTGTGTCTTTAACAGGTTGTACTGTTACTATGGTAACCTGTTACGTCATGACAACGACCCTAACTTGTTCAACCAGCAGTGTTTGGGCGTTTGTTTGATACCCATGGTATCAAAATAAAATTCAAGGACTTTTCAAGGAGTTTCAAGGACAAAAAATAGTTTTCAAGGACTACGTTTTATTTACGAAATCGAAACTCTTTGTCCCCTGGTGCATGAAATTGAGGCAAAGATTACAATTTTGCTTCATGTACGCATTCACGTATTATGCCGACATTTTCGCTAGTTAATTTCGGATTTTAAATGTCGCTGGTGGCCAATTTTTTCGTAGCAAAATCATTTAATTTATCAGAAAAGTGATAGGGCGTACACAAAGTCCTAAATTTCAAGGACTTTTCAAGACCTGATAAAGAAATCATGTACTTTTCAAGGACCTTAACCAAATTAAAGGACTTTTCAAGACGACTGCTAAAATTCAAGACCTTTTCAAGATTGTACGAACCATGGATTATTGCAGCATAATCTGATAAAGAGTGGTGGTATTGATCCATCAAAGTGCCAGTACTGGAAATTACTAGAAACTATTGTGAGCCACATTAACTATCCGTTACCGCAAACTCCTAAGGAGCTAGAAAATGTTCATTATCTTGTCTCCAGGCTAAAAAAGTATTGTTTACCAGTGCTGTACTTTTGGCAAGACGGTTACAAATGTCAGTACAAGCTTCACTGTTAAGATAATAAGCTTGCAATGCTGTTTGTTTTTGATGTTCATTATGTTACAGTGAATAAAATAAAAATAATTCATGGGTGCATAGAGATACGGAATTTATCTTCGAGTGTTGAACTCTGTATCCGGCGAGTGAGCACAGCGAACGAGTGAGATATCGAGTTCAACCCGAAAAGAGAAATTTCATATTTCCAAGCAGCCATGCATTATATTTTTTACTGAACACTAATTAAGAAGTTTTTCCGAAGATTTCCGCAGATTTTCGAAAATTTTCTGAATACTTTTAGAAGGTTGTACGAACATTTCCGATCATTTTCTAAAGTTGTCCGAAAATTGCCGATGATGTCCAAGGATTTCCGAGGAAGATCCGAAGATATATTGATTGTGGACCAACACTTTTTAGCTCGTTTTACATTTTTAAAATAGGGGGAAATATGGTAGATATTGATATGTTCACTCTTCACAGTGAAGATAAAATTGATATTTTCACATGTGTCGTGATAAATCCGTGTATTTCACTGAAGCTAATATAATAAAAAGAGCAAAAAGAAGTCTATGAGAAAAGGATTTGAAATAACCGATGCGTAATAAGAAATATAATTACATGATGTTAACTTTCGTGTTTTTTATTCGGCCTTGATATTATTGCAACAGTTCTGAAATGTTTAACCCAGCAAGTAATGCCATTCTTGCAAAGTTGTATAGAAATATTCAAGTCTTTATATTTTTATAGTATTTGCCAGTTACATATTTCGCCACCGATATCTCATAATCATATATTAACTGTCCATACATGATCGAACAACATAATTAAACATGTTAAACATACGGTTACCATCTGACAAAAAAAATATCCTCCGTGCAGATTTGCCTGCACTCCACACTAATGACGTAGCACCAGTCGGAAGCTGAAAGCGCTTCCGATTGGATGAAATATATTTTAAGAAATCGTTACCAGTGCCATTCAACCAAGCAATATTGATGATGAGCTGTCATTCTCAGATCATTAGCGGAAATATCGTCATGAATATCGAAATTAAACTGTCGACAGTTTCCGAACAGGTAACAAAACAGAAACGTGCCGAATTCGTGCGGTTACCTAAAGGGAGCGTCAAACAGGAAAAAAAAAGCGAATATTCTATCAGGAGTGGCCAATGTAGAAAGAAAAGAAAGGACAATTAGCGTAAACGAATCATTTTTTCTAACTCACAGTTGATACAACTCCTGTTTATAGAGTACTGCAGTCTGCCTCTTTTAACCAGTTGGATTTGAAGTTTTTGTTACAATCCCTAACGAAGTTGGTTTTGTTTCACTTTTCGTGAATTTGACATCGAGAGGAAGTCCTGCATCATTTTTTAGTTTCATTTCAGTCCACATGGATTCATATCTTGGGAGTATAGCTCGTTTTATTCTTCTAGCGTTTTTAATTTCCTTGTCATTGCAGCGATCCGGTAAGCCAAAAACGAATTATGTTGAGTTTGAATTTCACTTCGGTTTATTCCGCATGATAGTCAAATAAGATTTCTTGATGTTCCCCTTTCTTGTACCTTATTTCAGAGGCTATCTTTTGGGAAGGGTCAGGCGGACAGCCCAGCAAACCTACAAACGTGGTACAGGATGGAGTTCAAAATATTGATGTTAATTTGGAATGGAGATTCGGCCTTGGTGTAGACGAAACTCTCATCGGCGTCGCGTTTCAAAGACAGAATCGTACTGACCCTAAACCAATGCAGATTGCATCCAGACTCTTAGGGGATTTCACCGTTGAACCCGAGTATAAGAGCGAGTACGCAGCGACCACTCCAGCAACATTAACGCTATTGAATGTCAACAATAACGAGGAAACTACTTACACTATAGTAGTATCTTACTCTAAAGATAATGCGCTACACCATTATGAGGATAATGTAGAAGTAATCGTGTATGGTAAGTAATAATTTCCCTACTGTCAGGGCCTAAACTATTGAGATTCAATTTTCTTACGGCAAGCTAGAGTTCTTTAATGCTAATCTTATAATCAAAATTCGCTGTTCACTATAAGTTATAATTTTTCTTCTCTTCTCAAAGCAGTTTCTCCGTGTGATGCGTTCCGCATCAGTCAGTTCGGCTAGTTTTCGCGAAATGGATTTGGTGGCTAGTGTAATTGCCTATTTAACCAGTGCTTGTTATTATGAACTTTGACTCAATAAATGTAGATGTAGATGTAGATGTAGAGTATATAAATGCAAGTTATGAGCAATAGTTAGATCATTACAAGTTTACAAATTACAACTACATATCAGCAATGCGAAGGTTTCATTTTATCCTGGTTTTCATTGAATAAAATTATTGAGATTTTTCCGTTCAGTTAACAGTTATTCGCCACAATGGGTTTGTTGCGTATATTCATGGAGCATAAAAGAAATTAAACAGTCCTATAATTATTGTGAAAATAACATTCGAGGCTTGCGAAACCAATTAACGCCAAAGAGTGGATATTGTGCGCGTCACGTTTTCGTTTTTAGTCACATGCTATTTCGCACGCTAAGTCAGAAGTTGTAGTGTATAAACCAATTTAATAGCTGTCGTTATCGAAGCGTTTGTAATGTTATTCAACCAGCTCTTCTTGAGCTGCATTCTTTAGTTTTGAAATGCGTAGGCTTTAGGCATGAGTCATCGGATAATTTGCATAAAATCGTGCTCCCACTCCCACAGCTGAATATCGGCTGTGTAGTGGTTTTGAATCTATTCATCTTTATAAATATTTCAATGTCTAAAAATATGACTTACTGCGTGCAATATAAATTTGTGTCAGCAAGAAGCAAAGGCGCTTTGATGAATTATTTTGGCTTTATTTTTTTTGGTCGCTCCGTAAATGAATTGAAGTGAAGCCATACACTTTTATTTCAGTGTATCAGTTGCTTTTGACTTGATCGCTATTGGTCTCAGGTTGCTTGCATTGATTTTGTCGTTTTTGTAGAAGTTTATTTACTGGAAAAAGCACATTAAACAATGTAACACTGTTGATGAATGAATCATGTTTGTGAATGAATTCGTGTAGTGTGAACAATATTCAAGGAATTAAAGCCAATTCACAAGCTTTTTGTTCTTAAAATTTCAACTAACGCCACCCCAAAGTTTCTATTTGGACTTATTTTACCCATCAGTGAGAAAAATTGTTGTAGGAATTTTAAGCGTGAGTATTTCCTTTTAGAGATAGAGTGCTGGAATGGCTCAAAACACCGGAACTTTCAATTGCATTAAAACCAATGTTCTTGCATTTTGCGTTATTTTTCAGTTTTCAGAATTGATAGCAATGAAAAAATGTCATCTTTATAGTTCTTAAGATACTACTCTTTAATGCCTTTGATCATGGAGACCATGGAAGCAATGTTCATTAATATGTCGCGTTGATAAACACCAAGAATTACTTTTAATACTTTGGACTGTAATATGAAATGAGTGGAGTTACACATAAATTGTGCGAATTACTGAAGTTTAATGTCTGTGATCCAACAGACAACCTTTTCAAACTTTCAGTAAGCATGAGATTGTTTTATTCTTTTGCATTTACTGACAAGTAGTAAATGCGCTTTACTGACAAGCAGTAAATGCATTCAGGGCCGTATCCAGTACGAGGCAAACCGAGGCACTTGCCTCAGTCATGATCCCAGTGTTTTGTTCAAACGTAGTCATCATAAAGACCCTAAATAGCTGGGCGGGGAATTTAACCATGAGTATTGCCTCAGGTCTTATTTTTTTCTGGCTACGGCCCTGGCATTCAACTACTACTTTTGTTTAGTGATGGAGAATTTATCAGAGTTGGTAAACTGGAATGGGACATGTCTAGACAATAATATCGTACTGATAAAGTCACCGATGTTATTTTTGTTGGCGCCTAATACGATAAATCCACCATGTGCCCAGACATGACACTATACATACCATAGAGAAAGGTCTCCTGGACGTCTTTCCAGGGCAAAGGCATTAATTATAATCTACAAATGATTTCCCTGATAATCATTCTTTTAAAAAAGTATTCACACGCCAGTATAGAGCAATCGTACATGCCTGGTCTTTCTCGTCTTGAAAGGAGGAGGGCAGACGAAGCTAGTGATGACTTTTTATTGTATCATTTTCTTGCGAACTGCATGCGACTTTATTTATTTATTTATTTATTCATTCATATATTATTTGTTACCACTATGTATAAAGAGTCAGGGATCTTCATTCACGGAGATGGATTAAGTGGAGCCCTGTTTACAAAAACGTTACAATTAACGTTGCATGCATACAGGGATCAGGTACTTTATACTGTGTTTTATTTTACAGTACCTCCAAGAATAACTAAGGCGCCAGAAAGGAAGTCTGAAGTTAACGTTGGCCAAGCTTTGACACTGACATGCAATGCATCTGGTGACCCCACGCCGAATATCACGTGGACAAGAGATGGCGTCCCACAAACTCAGTTCAATGACTCTGGTTATGAGCTACATCTTGTGAATGTTCAGAGGAAGGATGTCGGATCATATAGGTGCACTGCAAATAATGAATATGGCACTGTCACAAGCAACGCCATCGTAACCGTTAAATGTAAGTAATATAAGATCAATGACAAGTGAAGTTTTTTTAATACTATACCAGTATCGTTGTATCCAAGCTACCTGTACCTGTTATAAAGTTGACGATGAGTTCTTCAAATTTACAAACAAATACCTTAATGGCAGTAAAAAAGTGAATAGAGGTTTTGCACGGCAGCCATGTTGCATGGCAGGAACAATGAAAATGTTTTGCATTAGAAAGAACATTCTTTCCCATAGGGAAAAGAATCTATTGTTCCTGCTATGCAACATGACTGCCGTGCAAAACCTCTATAGCCCACAAGCCACGCTTTTGAAGTGTAAACCCATGATAATCCGGTCATCGTTGTCTTATCAGAGGAGCAAAGCTGAAAAGAATACCCACTGAAAATGAACGTGAAGTTGTCAAAGCTTTGCAAGAAATTTCGCATAAATTAAGTTTTGCAGGAAATTTTGAACCGGCGACATAATATGCAGCCAATTACAAAGAGTGCTATAAAATACAATGTTACTTTAAACAATTTGTATTAGTCGATAAGGTCGCGGGGGATACCTGTCCATGAATAAATTCATAAGGCAAAATTTTGGCACGGGTGCCACTTTGAAAAACGTTATATCGTGAAGGTTTGAAAGCCGATTTCGCTAAAATTTAACAGAGATATTGGCGAATAATGGAAGTGCGTTAGAATTGCTTTTTATTTAGGGGATCGCGCTTTGCGGAAATGCTGTAAGCCACTAAAGTTATCTTTTCTTAAAACGTGGTTTTGTGTCCAAGTTTGCTCCTCGAGAAGAACACAAAGCAAGTTGATTTCCCCACTCACTGATCCGTCAAAACGTCTATTGTGTCATATCTGACTCCGATTTTTTTTATTCAACTTTAATTAAAAGTTATTAGCCTTTGAAGGAGTAAAATTGTCAATGTTAGAATATGAAGCCTCGTATCTTCCCTTTGAAAGCCTATTTAAAATTTTTTAGTCAGATATGACAATCTATAATATACCTAGTTTACCTCCTTGTAGTGTCAACTCATGAAATTCTCTATCCGCGCTAAATTCTTGGACACAAAATTCCTTGTTTTTACGCTTCTGAAGGCTTCCCGAGCAAACACGAATGCAAAAATATATAATTTATGGTAATTTTGCTAATTTTAATCCACGGGCTATTGTCAACACTTCATGCACAATGCGTTAAAAATAGTGTAATTTACCAGACAGTGCTTTGCACGTGCATGCAATTATTGATGCAGAAACATTACAGAGCCTGTTCGTAAATATTTCGCGCATTTTCGGTATCAGCCGTCGCACTTCGTGCATACTCTTTTCATAAATGCATACTGATGAGCGGAACCTGTCCCTCGCGACCTTAAGAAGACGTTGGGATAAAAAGCCCCATTGTTGTTGACACCAAAAAAGGCAGGGCCGTAAAGGGTGTTCCGATGGAGTTATAAGATTTACCGGCAATAATCTTCTTGACAGATCAGAGAGCGATGAAATCTTGTTTAAAAGAGACAGGAAAGGCTATAGAGAACAGAAGCAGATAATTCAAAACGTGTGTCGTAACCATGAAGAGAAAGGCATTTCTATTTGTTGTAGTTTTAGGATTTTTTTCAGCTGCAATTCAATGGTTAAACGACTGCCTAAAGAAAAAAGAACATCTGCGTCATGTACTCTGCCAATTTGGTTATGTCTTTGGACAATAATGTTGCTCTGCTGGATGTATAAGGTGTATGGATACCAGCTAATGTAGTGTTAGGGCTAAACTGCGATAGATTGGCATACCATTCATTGAGGAGTGCACTGTCTATTTCGATTCAGACTATAACTTAAGTTAAACGCAGGAAAATCTACCTAGACTGACTTAAACGTTTGAAGTGAATCCCTACAGCATGACTGTCCTAACGAAAGCTATTGAGCAGTACTCTCTTGTGGTGCTCTGTACTATGCTGTTCAATTAAACTTGGTTTTGAATCTTGAGTTTGTGGAAGAAATCCTTAACTGAACCATTTAAATGAAAAATGAAATTATCCAATCATTGAAACAATGTTTTGTTTTTCGGACAGGTTCTAAAGACCAGTGTCAAGAAGAGATTGTTGGAATTATTATAACAAGTGTAGAATGGAAGGATGAGTTCGCAAATGAAAACTCAGCGGACTACATGATGTTGGAATCCAATTTGTTATCAGTTGTAAGTTGTCCTTGCATTTCATGGGTACTGATTTTTTGGGTTTAAAAATACTATTACTGTTTTGCGCAATCAATCAATGAATCAATAGTCATCATTAAATTTTGGTACTCCCTTAACACTGTTAAGTCAGTCGTATAGCTTTGATTTCTCCTAATTACTTTTAGTTTCCTTACACACAAAACTCTTGTCCCTAACTACTGTGTAGGAGCAGTAACTCGGACACTTTCATCTCCATAAACCCCGTTTATTTGTTGCATGCCAAACCCTCGTTGGTTATTTTATTTTATTATCATATAGGGATTTTCGGCATTGAGCAAAATCGTAATTGACACATGTAAAATTACGGTAATATTACGTGTGAAAATTTAGCCAATCAGCTGCCGCCACGACACCAGCCTTCTTTCGCGCCACTTTGAATGATCAGATGAATGACAAAGTTTTGCCCGTTGATTTCGTAGTTCGTTGTTCGCTTTAGTTGGCTTGTTGACAAAAATGAACACATCTCGAACAACCCAACTGAAATAGCCTCGAAAAGACAGCGGAAAATAAAATGAGTGAATGATTCCTGTCCTTTGCTGACGAAGATGTCGAAAGATTCGTCGAAGGTGAAACGAACAAAAATACTCAAAGAAAGACGAACAGTGACATAGGATTGGTGAAGTCGTTTTTTTTAACAAAAACGAAACAAGAAAGCTCGAAGACATTCCACCGCTATAATTAGATACTTACCTTAGCAGATTTTTTTATCTGTGAGCCAATATCTTTCAGAGTAATTATCGCTTCCGTGGAGCGTTATCTCAAAAACTTACGGTACAACCAATCAATTATGGAAGGACAAGCATTTTCCAAAGCGCGAGAGACACTTAAGTTCAAACAAAAGCAGATCCTCTTCGGTGTTTTTTTTTTCTTGTTCCTCGTTTTTTGGACTCCAGAGGACCTCTAATCTAATTTGAAATCCTGGACGATTCAAATTGAAATTGTAAGTTACTGTGTTGAAGTCTTCATTTGCAAATCGTTTGTTTAATATTGAACTTCAACATCTGCCTTTATGCTTGTTATTCATCACGTTTATATTATGAAGTAAAATTGATTCAGAAATTAATACTGTGGAATTGTTGTGTTTATATAATAAACACAATAATGAAATTTCTCCTCTCGTGCTCAACTCTGATTTGAGTTGAGCACGAGAAGAGAAATTTCCTATCTCCGCGCGCCCATGTATTTAGCAGTCTTTATGTTGCTAATAATAATACTCCTGCATCAAGTAACCATTTAATCCGTTTTCCCTGTTTATTTATTGTGGCTGATGTAACTGCTGAAATTCCTACCCGCACTGCTTACCGATAACCGATTATTCGACAAACTTATCAATTAGTTAATATGCGTATCCATGAAACATGTTACTCAAAAGGAAACTTAAAGTGTTTGCATCGTTGGGAAATTGTTTGATACGGGAACTACATGTAAGTACCAGTGGATTCTGTTTCAGTTGGATTCAAATTGAAAATACTTGATTACTTACAAGGCTTGTAAGGTCCCCACTAGACCCGAAGTCACTTCCTATCTCTAACACTGTCACAGTTCTTATGTATCACTTACCCAGACCGTAAAAGTCATGGTAACAGTGATAGTGATAGTAACAGTAACAGTAAAGGTAACGGTAAAAGTAAACCTAAAGTAAAAGTAATGGTAGTGGTAGTGGTAGTGTTAGTGGTAGTGGTAGTGGTAGAGGTAGATGTAGAGGTACAGGTACAGGTACAGGTACAGGTACAGGTACAGGTACAGGTACAGGTACAGGTACAGGTACAGGTAATGGTAATGGTAGTGGTAATGGTAGTGATAATGGTAGTGGTAGTGGTAGTGGTAGTGGTAGTGGTAGTGGTAGTGGTAGTGGTAGTGGTAGTGGCAGTGGTAGTGGTAGTGGTAGTGGTAGTGGTAGTGGTAGTGGTAGTGGTAGTGGTAGTGGTAGTGGTAGTGGTAGTGGAATTGGTAGTGGTAGTGGTAGTGGTAGAGGTACAGGTACAGGTACAGGTACAGGTAATGGTAGTGGTAATGGTAGTGATAATGGTAGTGGTAGTGGTAGTGGTAGTGGTAGTGGTAGCAGTAGTGGTAGTGGTAGTGGTAGTGGTAGTAGTAAAATTGATTTACTTGCATGACTGCAAGATTTTACAATATTGCAAAAGCATATTTATAGCAATTAATAACAAAACAAGACTAATAGTACTCTAATATTATGCTAATGAACTTAAGTTACATCACTTTCACTTGATAATAACAATGTATCACGTATATTCATACACAAGGAAATAAACTTCATTACTAGCTTATTCACATGATAGAAGTTTTATACTTTCTGTGGTTGATTTCCTTTCGATGTCAAGTATTATTTCATTGATTCGATTTAAGAATGTCTGCCTCTGCAGAGAGTATTTGCTACATTGCAACAAGAAATGGCCCATTTCACACTAGAAGACGGACAAATCGTCTGGACGGACAAGTCGTACGACGATTTGTTCGTGTAATGTGAATTCCAGACGGACAACTCACCTTGTGTTGGTCATCGTAAATTCATATCTGAACGAACAAACAGACGATTTTGAAAGCAAGGGGCCTGGCACTAACAGGCTTGGTTACCTTGCTTTCTACCCGCCATTTTGATTTTCCCATAAACCATCACTCCTTTTACTAGTTCCATTCCCCTTAGCGAGTACTGGGACCGAGATACAACCATTTGTTCGTCTGGTGTGAATTTAAGTCGAACTTTGGACGACTTATCGGTCTAGACGAACAAATCGTCCTCGAAAAATCGTCTTAATAGACGGCCAAATCGACGGACAAAATCAGACGACTTTTACGTCCAAAATTTTGTTCGTCCCGTTTTCTCACTAAGACGACTTGTCCGTCTGAGACGACTTGTCCGTCAAGACGATTTGCCCGTCTCTAGTGTGAAAACGGCCAATGAGTTTCATTTTCTACCCCATTTTTTTTGACACAATGGGCATTATCTAGTTTGTCTGGGCATATGATTGGTTTGATATCGACCTACTTCAATCATAAGTTTGTGATTACTTACTTTAAACGTCACTAAATTTCGTCTTTCATTAAAGTTTTTTAGCTGGTTTAAATAATCAGATGGAAAGTATTCGTCTTTAAAAACTTTATAAAATTCTCATTTATTTGAATGTTCAAGGCTGTGTCGCCAAAAGGATATATATTTCTCTTTCATATTAGTTGTATATCGCCTAATTCTATCATTATCTAAGGATTCAAGATCTGAATTGGATAGATGATATTGTTCTATCAAGTTCATAAAATTGGAATAAAATCCGGAGTTATTAATAAAATGTAAATTCTTTGACACGAGGAAAGATTGTTTGACTATAGAGTCATTATCTTTATTGTTTAGATAAACAAAATAAATATTTCATAATTTTCTGATTAATTGGGATTATTAACGGTAATCTTCCAAGTTCGGCTCTGCAAGCTAGGTTAGAGGCCTTATTGTTTACTTTTAAGTAGTGTTTACAAAATTTGAGATGAATTTTTTTCTATCGGGGAACTGTCCCATGTTTTAAAGTTCTGCTTAGTGTACACCCCCCATATCTCATTGTTGTAGCTTAAGATCGGAAATATCATTGTGTCAAAAATCTGGGATGTGGTATTTGGATTAAGTCTATCATATCATTATTTTTGTTTTCTTGGTATTGACTTTTAGTATCCATGTTTTACAATATGAAGAGAGACAGTTTTGTAATCCTGTTTTGGATCTTGATAGGATGATCAAATCATCTGCATACAATAGTGAATTTATTTTTTTTCCATTTGGAAGAACAAATGGATCAGACAGCGTGGTAGTAGCGGTAGTGTTAGTGGTAGTGGTAGTGGTAGTGGTAGTGGTAGTGGTAGTGGCAGTGGCAGTGGAAGAGATAGTGGTAGTGGTAAAAGTGGTATAGGTAGAGGTGATGGTAGTGGTAATGGTACTGGTAGTGGTTGTGGAAGTGGTAGTGGTAGTGGTAGTGGTAGTGGTAGTGGTAGTGGTAGTGGTAGTGGCAGTTATGTTGTAGAAGTAGTGTTAGTGGTAGTGCAAGCGGTTAGCGGTTAGCGGTAGTGCCATTTGGCTCATCCACATGATTATTTCCTGTATTAATATTCAGTAATATTAATAGTTAAGTAAATACGTACCTTTGTCGATGTAAATTTTAGTCAGATAACATTATTTGTAATGTCTGCAGATTGCAAGGATTTACACACTGCCCCAGAATGCCGAAAAACAGCTTTTCGAACTGTCTGTTTTAGAATTCAGGTAAATTTTCCTATTATTGATTATCGAAGTAAAAACAGCCATTGTGTATATTGCATGGAATGTTTAAATTAAGAATTACTTTAGATTATTATCCTTTTGGAGGGAATTTAAGAGATCAATATTTACAGGGACGGATTTCTTAAACGAACAGTCAAAACAAAGTGCAGCCACGGCAGAGTAACCTCATATATTTGAGTTTATAACCAATGAATTGTAGTATTCTAACAATGTAGTATTCTGACAAGAGTGGTCGATCCAATCAGTTTCCTGGGATTCCAAATACTTCAAAGTAAATGTCTTCTAAGAAGATACTTTCTCCGCATTGTCTCTCTCCACCCAGGTGTATAAATGGGTACCGGCGACAAAATGCTGGGGGGAGTAACCCTGCGTTGGACTAGCATCCCATCCAGGGGGTAACAGTTGCTTCCTGCTTACCTAAAGGTCTACTAAAGGATTTTTCATTTTCAGCCGCGGAAGTACTATGGCTGTTGTTCGTCTTAAATTCAAAAATGGTGTCAATGATACATTGAAGCCTCTACAGGATGATGTTCTAGATGGCAAACTTGGGCAATTTGACGTTGCGGCACAGTTGAATCTAAATCCAAGTATGTCTACGAGCTTCCGTCCTTTCACTTCCGGTCAGTCTAGTACGTAACCATTCACTTAATATTTTGCCTCAACTCATGACGTTACCAAACGACATACCGGACCAGCACAGACAAGCAATCCCCAAAAAAGAAAAGAAAAAAACGTAGATGTTTACAGTCTAATATGGCCTCCATGTAAGAAAATTGTACAAAAAGAAGGGTTGGTACCAATTCTTAAAAAATTATGAATTTCAATGATTTTTGAAAACTGCCAACTAGTCTTCAAGCTGTGGAAGTTGAAGTGGATGCATGGACAATTGGAAAATATGTTGCGAGTTGCTTTCATCTTGAAACATTATGCCTATTCCACCCAATTCAGGTGGCGTTTTTTTTCAAAGAAAGTGTACATGTTTATGCCATATAGCGTTCCAAATGTTCCAAATTCATTTGGTCCACCGTTTAAATGGCACTCAAAATGGTAGTGATGTCGGAGATGTTTCGCTGTTCAGGCTTTTTGCCGGTTTTGTTAGAAATAGTAAGCAGATCATTCTTTTAGAACTTTTTTGGGGGGACTAGAGCGAGACTGTTCATTACAGCCCAGGAAATGTTAAGTTTCATATGTGTTTCCATTTAATTTCTAACTGAAATTTTGCAGTGGATGACGAGCAACCATTACTATTTTCAATGTTTTTTTTTTAGATCCGACTTCAACCCCCACGCAAGGAATACCGACAGAATCTCAACAAGAGACTACTTCAAATGCAGGTCTAACAGGCCCCGAAATTGGGGGTATTGTCGGAGGATCGATAGCTTTTGTTGTTATTCTCATCATCATCGGCCTCGTCTTCTTTTTTAGAAATCAGAAGAACGCTGGTAAGGATAATCAAGATATTGTGCATTTATTTCTTTCCTTTTTCTTGTTTTGCAAAATGACATTTTGGTATCCGCTGGAAATTTTTTTGTGAAAATTTACTGCGTTTCGAAACCCTGGCAATATGTCGTGAGTGCACCATAGAGACGTTTCACTGCCGTATTGTGACAAGCATGTATCAAAGGCAATGCCCTATTCGATAAATGGTTACAATGACACTGAATTGTGTCTTAAAGAAAATGCTCTCTCTCCACCCAGGTGAAAAATGAGTACCAGCGAGCATACTGTCCAGGGCGGTGAAAAGAGAGATAGGATGCTTTATCCAGTCGCTTTGGCCAGACTGTAACTATCCAATTATTCGATAATATGAGGCCTGCATTCCCACTCTGCAGACTGGTTCCTATGGTAACCAGATGATGGCGGACACTAAAATGACGTTTCTCCTAATGTTGTATCATGACCTTTCATAAGGGAGCTACCACAACGGCAACGACAGCGAGAACAGAGAAAACAATAGGTTTAATGAGCGACAACAATGCCCTGCACGTGCGTTTTACAATATGGTGCATTTCTTTGCCGTTTCATGCAAAAAATAACAACGTCAAACTATCAAAATATAGGTTTTGTAAAGAACGTGAACCAACAAAACGGTTAATTTTCGTGTTTCCATTTGAACTTGAAGGCCGTACCTACGAATTCAGCTCCCGATCAATTCAGTCAAATTAGACAAATTAAACAAATTGGAGCGCGAATTCTTATTTCAATTGATATTTTCCTTGGTGTTGCCCGCCGCGGTTGCTTAAGATCCCGAATCATAGTCAACTGTATTCTTATTCATCTTTTTTTTAGGCAAGTCCTTAAGTGAAGCAGATGGATATCGCATGTAAGTACATGGAACATTTACTATTGTAACTCAGCGACATTGGCATTTTAATTGATCCTATTAGTCCTTCATACACTCAACACCAAACACCGGCGTAAATTCTCCTTTCGCTTTGCTTTTGAAATTGAAATATTAAAAATTTAGGAAAATGCAACACCAGATGATACAAAGAGACCCACAAAGGCTAGCCTGAAGGTTTTTTCTGACGCAAGTTCAAGTTCTCTAAGTTATCTTATTAATACAAAATATAGTTATTAATAAAAACAAAACGGTGCATTTTATATTATGTGATTTCGTTTACTGTCGTCCAGATTGTTTTTCCAGTAAATTTAGTTTAAAAATGCTATTGAGGTCATGAAAGTAGATTAGTTAAATAAATGCCTGAGAAAAGTCTACGTTTCTGCACGAAAACAAGACGGTGGTTTCTAAAGCGAAAGTCACTTTTGCCGCCATTTGCGAAATACACCGTACAACATAACATTTCTATAATTAGCAGTCCACAGTTTACGGAAGCCAACAAAGCCCTGAATTAACTTTAAAAACGTCTTCGCAAACGTGGACAAATCCGTTTCACTGATGTGAAACTTTCATTATAAACAGTTCAAAGTAACTATAAGTTTACTCTCGGCTTCGGTGAATGATCTTTAACTAGTAATACGTCCTGTTAGGCTGTTGGGTTTCATTGCAGTGTAATCGTGTACCATAGACAGCATTAATTTCTAAAGAGGTTAGCATTTTACTTGAGCCTGTCCTTGTTTCTTTCTGGCAACCGCCTAACACATGTTCCTCTAGTTCTTGCTAGGAAAATCCTTGAAGTTAAAGACCAGAATAACATTACTTTAACCGGGATTTGTCTCTAGGACATAAGATTGTTTAATAAGTAGAGACAATTCAAAAGCAAAAGCTAGCCAATTCACCGTATGGTATAATCGACTGACATCCGGCCTCGATGTGCTGCGATGCCAACTCAAAACTGGCTTTGAGAAGTACAGTAAATGAAGGATTAAATCGCTTAATATCCGGTTTCTATTGCTGTTTTGTTTAACTACACATCAACCCTATAGGCCTTTATCACGCGGCGGCCATGTTGACTCCCCGGAGAATAAAATGCTTTGTTTTTGCCCGCCTAACCTCGTGTTTCAGCTTTTTCACTGCGAGGCTAAGCGGCGTAAATCTTTGGTTTTTAAACAAAATGGCAGGGTGTGATATAGACCTATTCCCAAGGTGTATAAATGGATCTCAGCAAATGTTTATAAAAAATCTTTTACAAAATGCTGAGAGTATCCCATGAGATGCAGCAGTATTTCTTCTGGGTACCAGTTATGCTTCTAGAGGCTCATTTATATAAAAGAAATCGGACCTAAGTGCGGCATTGACGATGAACAGGAGTTTTGCTTATAGTAATTACTTTAGCTTACAGACAATAAGGTGAAAGGACTCCCTCTTTTATTATAGGAACAAACAGCCTGCTCTCTCAGGTCTAGGCACAGCAAGTCCAGCTTATGTTGAGGCCAGAATGTTTGCCCCAGCATATACTACAAAAAAACAGGTAACAACACAAAAGGCATTAAACTTACTACAAATTTGGTACACATTTTAGAAGTCTTAAAAATTTTTAGCGTTCCAGAAATAAAAAAAAACTGATTTTGGAAAATCAGAAAAACCATGACCATATCTTAATATCTTAAGGCCACTTCTTTTTAAAAGTCCTTCCAAATCAACTGTATTTCATTTTATGAAAATCTACAAGCAGGATCCAGTAAGTCTGGGTACTCCAATAAGTCTGGAACGCAAACAGACAGTAAGATAAAAGTACGGAAAAAAAGATAGATCAAAATTCACGAGGCTTTAAGCAATTTCACTAGGTTCGCCAGGCTTACCTGAATTTTATTGAAAAGTGAAACTTTGGGACCTTGTGATTGTTTGTTTGTTTGTTTGTTTCTGCCTCTTTTAACTGGTATATTCCTACTTCGTATTTCCCCGTTAAAAATAGATACCTGAAGATACACAGAATGAGGCAGAAAAGCGCCCTTTGCCCACCGGAGGAAGCGGAGGTGGAGAGGATGGCCAAGGAGGATTAGGGTTGTGGTGCTAAGTTAATTAATGAAGTGGAAATAGGAAAACAACTTTTTTCTTTATGCATGCTTTGTTCATCAAGAATGAAATGAAACATCTTGTCAATGAGCAACACGCACATTAGATGTTGTTTACTATATATATATACATAATTCCTACTTAGATTTGTTTTGGTTTAATTTGGATAAGGGCCTGGTCGCACTACAGTCAAAAACAAAAATTTTCCCGTGCAGAATGACATAAAAACAAAAACATTCCACAAAAAGCGTGTCCCACCGGAGAGGTTTCTTTTGTTTTTCTCGATTTTTACACGGGCTAATTTTTGTTTTTGATTGTAGTGCGACCATGCCCTAAGTTGGACCGGTTATTTAAAGGAAGTCGTTTAACTTAGACCGCGGTCTTAGAAAATTAATGGATCTCCATATCTGTTTATAAGTTGGTTATTTCAGGGGATAAATGTTTTTCTAGTCTGTGCTATATGCCTACTTGACATTGGTGACAGTAAATAGCGTTTAAATATTAAGGTTGGCCAGATTGAAACACCGTTTAAACTTCGTTTAAATAACCGACCCGTTATGTTCAGCTGTAACGAAAGTAACATACAATATTCAAATTTTATACTATTCTTAACTTATCTTATAACATTTAAACTAATCGTCGGAAACGTCGTCACCATTGCGAATGTTTGCTTTCTTGGATCTTGGATTTCCATTATGTTAGAAAAGCGCCAAAATTATCTAGGAAACCTTCTGTCTAAATCACATCAACTGACATGGAGGAAGTCACATCTTATTTATTGGAAAGTGTGCAAAACAAATTAAAACAAAAGAACGTTTAACATTTTCTTATATATTACCCGTACTTATTGGGCATACCTTTTAACTTTAGCTGAGCTTGTAACTCTCGGTGCATCGGTTGCTGACAGGTACACAGTAACTTGAGCTCAAACGTACAAAGGGAAAAAGTTACAAAAATTATAGGAAGGGAGGGGGAGAGAGGAGAACAATTGTATGCATGCCTTTAATGTGCAGATCTTTTCAGATCTTATAATTGTGCAAATGTCATACAAATTGTTGAGCATGCAATGACATCTTTTGTCATATGATACTCTTAGGAATAAGAGGGTAAATAGTAGAATTAATTACTAGCTTTTAATATATATGAAAAAAGTTGATTGTGTACGTATATGTTCAATGAATTTCTTAAAGTAAGAGAAATATGTTTCAAAAAGCTGTTTGGCAGACTTGTTAGTCTCTTGGCATGACGAAACGACACCAGATGCATTTTCATTGCGAATAAAATACCAAAACAATAGGCCATTTCCGAGTTGTTTTTTGTCTCGTTACCAGAGTGCGGCTTGGTGCACAACCTGTTATGTGAAAATTAGTTTTATTTACGTGTGAATGAAAACTTATTTTCCTATGAAAGGTTGTGCACCAAGCCTCCATTTGATAACGAGACAAAAAGCAACTCGGAAATGGCCTATTGTAAAAAAAAAAGCGTGCACAAAGTATGTGCGAAAGGGATAAGTATAGTCGTCCATTTTGACGTAGGCGGTATTTTGAAGGTCTCCATGCACTGGTTTAGTAATAAAGATTCTTCATGTATAAAGAACCACGAAGTCACTTTCTGCTAAATATTGGTATAGTGATGACGCCATACAAAATGATGGCTTTACAAAACCACATGAAACCGTTCTTATTTTTACATCCCACTAAGCAAGAAAAATTTTCATTACTGTGTTATAACGAAGTTCATTTTCCAACATAAATTTAAATTAATAAATTTAACTTTTTTAACAGCCTTAAAAGCCGTTAGAGAGTAATGTATCTAGAATGAAAACATAAATTTGTTATCGTTGCTTATGGCTTGTTGCTTAAAGTGAAAATGCGTAATAAACATTAATAATATTAATGACAACGAACAAACATTTTTGTTTTTCTTTTCGACTTATCCTACTGCGATTCATTCAATGGCATCATAATTACACAAATCGTTATTAATTAGAATGATATAAGCTTACTGAGCTGGAAACAGCTGGTTGAAACCCGTCGAAATCCGGTGCGCCATTTAATTCTGTACGCAAAACACAAGCCTGCAACTATTCTTACGTTTGAAATAACTGGTCTTCCCTTTGGGATTTGTACTTAAAATTTGGCATGGGAAGAATTCCGTGATTCTACTTTCTAACACTGAAAGGAAAGGGGAAATAAAAACTATTATCATAAAATTAATTTCTATGCAGCATTAATATTTGGAAAATTCAGCATGTAATGTCATTCTTTGGAAGAGTTGTTGTTTAGGGGCGAACCATTTGACTTTGAAGGGGGGGGGGGGGGGATTGGAAGATTTCTCCTTGGAAAGAATTTTATTTTTCTACTGACCAACTTGGCGGATATTGTTTTTTAGTCGAAAAGCGGTGCATGATATTTTAAGACACAAATATTAAGACACAATGAACTCCTGTTTTTGAGACAACATTGGTTTATTAAATAAAAGACCATAGCTTGGATGTAAAGACTGCACTCAGCTTTGCTAGCCTACCGGCAGGGATTTGCACCAACCAACCCATGATTTGTAGGATTTTTTTATTGGTGCACAATCCATGCATGTTATTTTTTCCTCAGAGCTTACCATGCATGAACTTTTTTTCCTTGCTTGGGCAGCTGCAGGGAAATTTTTTTTTAAATCTTCCAACCCCCCCGTCAAAAATCAAATGGTTCGCCCCTTAGTATTATTAGTTTCAAAGTCTGCATACTGATATGTGTAATAACTATAATTGTAAATAACTAACAGAACATATTACATATACAGTGCCATCCGGCAATAAATGTCCTCTGTGCAAACGAACAAGATAAACATTCATGATTGCGAATTCTTTGTATGACCGTATATGGAAGTGTGTTAATATCCGTTTTCTGAAGCACCGGAGAACACCTGACTTATGCAATTAATTGTTATACAAGAACTTGTTTCTCACAAGGTGATAACAGGCGGTATCATCTTTTTTAATTAATACTGGGTAAGAAACGCAAGAATAGTATCAGTTCGGAGTACATAGAGTTTTTCTCGTGCTAGCTTTAAAAGCCAGCAGCATCCAAATTGTTTACTAGTGTTAAACCAGGAGTTACTGCTCAACTCGGACATAAAGAACGGTATTGTCTAAAGCGCAAGGTGAAGCTGAGGCTCTTTTGAGATTGTCTTACAAGAAGTTTCTTGGTGTCTTCATTGTCATGTTTTCTGACATCAAAGTTAATTCAGAACGATGTACACTAACTTATCTCGATGGAAGTCTTTTTATAGCCGTGAACACCTTGATAAGCTTGATTGGAAGTTTTGGCAATATCTTCGTATGCCTCACCATTCTTCGCACACCAGGTTTACGAGTAATATCCAATTACTGCATCGTGAATTTATCCCTGGCGGATCTCATGGTCACCATACTCACTCAGCCGTTAGTTATTTCTATTTTTGTGGGTAAACTTGGAGGTACTTGTTACGTGAGAGCTGAGCATGCTGCCCGCTTTATTGGAAATCTGTCATGTGCAGTCTCCATTTTAACTTTAGCAACGATGAGTCTCGACCGATGCTTTGTCATCTTAATGCCAATGACTCACAAAAACATTGTAACTCCAACGCTTTTGAAGTCCATATTTTTGTTTTATTGGTTTTTGGCTTTTGTTGTGCCTATTTTAGACGCTTTTGTAGAAGATAAACGTGTGTACATATATTTTATCTTGAGCGGGATTATTGCGTTGTATTCAGTTGTAATTATTTGCTACTCGGCAATCTTCATGACAGTTCAAAAACAGAACTCGCGCAGGCAAAGAGATCTTCAAAATCACCAGGCAACTAACAGAGAAAAAGACAAGAGACTAGCAAAAACTATTGCACTTGTTATAGGATTTTTCACCATATTTTGGGTACCTTTTGGATATCACATTGCCAGAAGCCCAAATAAGAACTATGGGGTCGATTATATAACTTGTGTCACCGCCAGTTTTGCGAACTCTGCTATTAATCCCATAATATACTTCTATCGAAACAAAGGATTTCGCGAGGCTCTGAGAAAAATTCTAAATATTCAGTGTTTCCACAGAAATAGTCGAGTATTTCCATTACGTGGTGAACGAAAATGCTAATTAAGTGGTTTGTACGTGTACCATGCCAAATGAAAAAAAAAACGCAACAAAGCAACTCAGAGGGTCTTGATAGGGTTTAATGACAACTGACAAATGGCTGAAATTTTAACTGACGACTGACAAGTAAGCTGAAATTTTACTGACAACTGACATTTGCACCAGGGTTAACTGACAACTGGTATCTTTTTTCGGTTTTATTTAATATATAATTATGTAACTTAAGATCTCGACTTGTAAAGAAAAATACGTTTTTGTTTTTAGACTCTGACTCTCTAACATTCTAATGTTAAAGTTCCAAATCAAATACGAAATTGACGCTTGACGTACAGCAGGTGAAATTTAGCCACAAATTTCCAACGCGGTCATAAAGGAAGCCGTAGTGCTGAATGTTAGTTTCATATTAAAGAAACGTTTGAGCTGGTTTGAAGCTACTAAAAGTTAACATTGCTACACTGAGATAAGACTAGTCTAAGAATTCAGATTTTAGTGGCAGACCATTTCGGTTTCAAATGTATTAAACTTTTTTATTTTTGTGAGTGCGAGTTTATATAATAACCTGTTCACCTTTAGTTAAACAGTCAAATTTGAACAAAATAAAAACAGACATGACTCAACAAAAACAAACAGACTCTCCTGAGATCTTCTTTTGAACAAGAACATAAACAAGCAAGTGTATCAGCCCACCCAAAGATAATGTTGCTCCGAAAACAAGACAAATTAAAAGAAAAAAAGATGAAGTTCTTTGGTTTTAGATTTAAGACACTTTACACGTTTCATTTACGTTTAGAACAAATTTTATATCCAAAGTTCAGAAAATAAAAAACGAAAAATACTAGATCATTCATGGTTTCGAAGAATTTTGTTTAACACTGATACTTGCATGTAATCCTTGACATAGTGCGAATGTCAAGCTACCAGCCTTTTTGTCATTGGTCATGAGAACGCTGTTTCAAAACAAATAATCGAAATAACCTTCTCAAACCATGTTTGCCCGAGAGTTCAAATAATTTTTATCTGATACTGAGTACAGTAAGAGGGGTCTGTGCGCTATTTGTTGTGTTCGGAGAGGATATAGCGAGTATAAACTCGTTAGTCGCTTGTAATTTCATTACCTTGAGGATGAAAGCCATTGGTCGGTTAAATACATACATACCCAGAATTCAGACAAAATTTTCGAAATTATTCATTTTTTTCTTTTCGATATTATTCTGTTTTATATATCAACAGACAAAACTTGAGTGACGCACTAGGGAAGTAGATTGTTTTAAAAGTGTTGATCGCAATAAAAATATATAATTTCTTTTTTGGATGAATTTCAAGGATAGTTCCACTCAGTATACAAACAGCTCCTTTTCTTCAATTTCGGGCTGTTTTGTGGAGCAGGGTTATGTCAGATGGCTCCTTAAACATGTTATATGCAATATATGAAACGTTCTGAATTTAGAATTAGTCATATTCGCCTCAGTTGTAGTAGAACATTAAAAAGCTAAAGTATCGTTTGCGTATAATCGTTTTATTCAAACAAATAATTGCTACAAAGCCGATGATGTTGAAGTTTATCTAGGAAAAAGGAAAATTTTAACTTAAAATAGAATACTAACATAAACGAAAACAACTTATGTATTATTAGACACCTGCACCTTTGAAACACTGAATAACCAAAATATTTACATTTTTAATATGAGAACGCTATATAATTATATATGAATTGTCAGAAATGTCGCAAAATACACTCTATTACGCCCTCATCTCTATTAAGCCCCTCTCTAATAGGCTGCCCGTCTTGAGCTTCGAGGTTTTCAATAAGCCGCCCTTTCTTTTTAATATTTAATAAGCCCCCGTCTCCACAGCCACTTTCGTTGGGTTAGAAACACATTATATTCTTGATCTCAACATTTCTAATTTTATATGGGACAGTTTCAAGACTTTCTTATCAAGTTCTTTTTTCAGTACATCAATGAAAGGTTTTGACTTGTATATCATACTATATGTTCCTGGAACAACAGGAAAAAGGGAAAGTTTAACTTAAAATAGAATACTAACATAAACGAAAACAACTTATTATGTATTATTAGACACCTGCACCTTCGAAACACTGAATAATCAAAATATTTACGTTTTTAATATGAGAAGGCTGTATAATTATATATGAATTGTCACAAATGTCGCAAAATACACTCCATTACGCCCCCATCTCTATTAAGCCCATTTTCAGTAATAAGCCGCTCCTCTTGAGCTTCGAGGTTTTTCAGTAATATTGGACAGTTTCAGTACTTTCTTATCAAGTTCTGTTTTCAGTATATCAATGATAGGTTTTGACTTGTATATCGTACTATATGTCTCTATATGTTTTTGTCCATCGTTAAGTTTTAAATACGCCCCCCTCTAGAAGGCCTCAATGTAAATAAGGAAATAGAAGGGCTGGTGACTGCATATTAAATAATATGTTTGATCCAAGTCTTGAGTCACTTCAAGGTAAAAATGACGGTACTTTTTTAAAAAGTTATTAAAATATTTTAACGTTTCTAGATAGAATAATAACCATATTATAAGAATCCGAGTGTGGATTTCCGAAAAGTATATCACAAATTGCCAGGCCATGCATTGACAGAAGAGCATGCGAATAGATACAGACTAATCACGGTGGTCGGTTGCTAGGGCTTTTCCTCCCGCAACTCTCGAAACTGAGAGTTTTAGGCTATAGACAAAAGTAGAATACATCGAATCTAACGAAACTTGGAAGGAAAGTAGGTGGATAAATTACCTATCAATTGATGATTATTTCATCCCATTTGACTGCTATTGTGACGTCACAAATGATATCCAAATTTGGCATCAGAATTAAAATTCAGGAAAAAAGTGTGAAAATGTTGTATTAGTTTTCAGTATAGAATTCTATTATTTCTGGTGAAAACCCCATCTCAATCGGATAAAAAGACGTAAAGTTACAGCTAATTAAAGAAATTCAAATTTCCCGCCAAATGACCATATATGGTCAAACTTTAGGGGTATTTAAACGCGAAAACAATGAATGTAGTCGCAACGGAGAAAGGACAAAGTTGCATAAAATCGAAATTGTAGTTTTTTCAACTTAGCATATGTTGTACTATGACGCGTATTTCATCACGAATTACGTCATGTGACGTCATAATGACGTAATTCGTGATGAAATACGCGTCATAGTACAACATATGCTAAGTTGAAAAAACTACAATTTCGATTTTATGCAACTTTGTCCTTTCTCCGTTGCGACTACATTCATTGTTTTCGCGTTTAAATACCCCTAAAGTTTGACCATATATGGTCATTTGGCGGGAAATTTGAATTTCTTTAATTAGCTGTAACTTTACGTCTTTTTATCCGATTGAGATGGGGTTTTCACCAGAAATCATAGAATTCTATACTGAAAACTAATACAACATTTTTTACACTTTTTTCCTGAATTTTTATTCTGATGCCAAATTTTGACATCATTTGTGACGTCACAATAGCAGTCAAATGGGATGAAATAATCATCAATTGATAGGTAATTTATCTACCTACTTTCCTTCCAAGTTTCGTTAGATTCGATGTATTCTACTTTTGTCTATAGCCTAAAACTCTCAGTTTCGAGAGTTGCGGGAGGAAAAGCCCTAGCAACCGACCACCGTGAATAGAAGCCAAAATTGGCTCAGTCGAAGAACAGTGCACTGAAAAAAATGGGCAAAATGACGGGATTTTTTTCGCTCTAACTAAATCATATTTCCCAATAAAATGTTCACAAGATCCCAGTCTCTCCAAAACCGAGTGTGGATGTTAACATTATGCCTATTAAAATGAGTTATACCGCTAACAGCGATGACCGCGCGGTTGAACTTCATATAAGCCTTTACTTGATATTGGTCACTTCAAGGTCAAAATGACGGGATTTTTTTTAGGTTATTAAAATATTTTAACGTTTCCAGATAGAATAATAAACCAAATTACTGGAATCCGAGTGTGGATTTGTGGATTTTCGAAAAGTAATTCATAGATGGGTGAAATTTTGATTTTCCCTTAAAAAAAATGACGTTTTCACAGTGATTTTAAGGGTCAAATTGGAGGTCTGGGAACGAGTTAAAAAATTAGAGGCAAATGTCACCCAATTTTTTGCCATGTTGCATTTTACATGTGCTGAATCTAATTCAGGAATTAAATGCATGCCAATAACTCAAATTAAATTCGACAGTGTGTCTTCTGACGCGTCTTCGACTGAGCCAATCGAATATTCGACAGACGTTCGACATTTGTTTTATACGGTGAACTTCACGTGCCGAATAGAATTTTTATAAAACGATTTACCCACAATTCTTATTTTTTTCCTTACGTTATAAAAACTCGCTCATGAATTCAATGCGCCTCTATTAAATTCGATGTCTAAATCACATGTAGAATTTGATTATTTGAGTCGACCCAAATAGGTATTAGATTCGGCATATTGAATTGCGACGTTTAAACCTAACTATATCTTTTATTTTTCCCAAGGTGATATTGTATTGAAGATGATATAATTGTATAGGAATATAAATAATGGTAAATGTTTTGTCGGCTTTAAGCTATTGATCTTTTGAAATATTATGCCGTAATTAAATATATTAACAACTTTCTTTAGCCTTGAGGGTGGATAATTTTTATGTTTATACTACAACACATTTTTTATGTATATTAAAGTGCGCAAGGAGTGAAATTTCACTATTAACCATATTTTTGTCGGTAATCTGAAAAAGGTGTTTTAAGAATTATTTTGATGGAAAAATAAGTCACTTGAAGTGGCGGGAACATATTTTAACAAGCCACGCAAGTTGGACATATTAGACAAGAACCTGCTTCTAGTAATCTAGTGACGTCATTTGTGTTTACAACTGAGCGTGTCAATCGTTTTACAGTGGAGTTTTAGCAACTTGTGGAAGGATTATTTCGATTAAATATGGCTGAAATCGACGTGTATTTTAGCCCCGGGTTCGTCCCCTTCTCCGTCATGTTTTGTTATGATCGCATAGTCACACGAATGGCATCACAAATACGTTTTTGGTCGCGCTCAATATGTCGCAAATTTCAGGCCCCCACGGGAGTTTTCAAACCGCTAAAAATAGTGGATCCTCTTCACGCAAAAGAAAAAAAGCGACTGAAAATGAAATAAAGGTGATATTAACAACCTAAAAACCTTAAAACAAAACGGTACTGAAATATCACTTCATGAGCACTTTAAATATAACACACCGGAGGCCTACCGCACCAACGGTAGGCGACTTAAAACCATCTCTCGATTTTGGCTCGTGTGATCGTTAAAAGAGTATAAAATCATGAACGAAGATTCATTGGTCTTAGCAGGCGGACTAAAAGAAGTCACCCCTTATAAAATATATAAAGTTTTTTTTTTCTCAAATAAAAATACTGTGGATATAAGTTATAATCATAAGCGAAGTTATGTCGCTCATGTCTCCGTCGGTTGGAACGCTTACCAGAAACATAATTATGAGAGCGCTTATGATTGACATAGTAATAATTATGTGTGCGCTTAATCTTAGTGGGCATGTGAAAACCATAGCGACATAATTATCATAACAACGCAAATGAGCTATTGTCTTGTGGCTTGGTTCTGGCCCATGAACGTCAAGTGCAGCTCTCTTCAATCGGACTCATTGCAAGATGTATAAAGATGGCGTTCTTTAAAGGTGATAAGCTGGTTTCGTCGAACGATTTTAAAAAATCTGTCCCTATTAGATCATAAGAACCTTATGATCGTCATGTCGCTGGTGTCAGTCAGGCCTTAGGAGAGACGGAATTGAAAAATTTTACCAAGATTTTAAAGAAGCGACATCCCGACTTAACTTTTAAAATTAGTTATGTACAAACACCATTAAGAACCCCCATGTAGGCTTTTTGTTTTTATGCCACACAAAACAACTTGCCGCTCAAAAATAACAGAAATTGTTTAGCGCTTTGAAGTTGTACCTTATTATTTAAGTAATGATTCGCATAAGAAGGATAGTGCTGAATGCAATTTTTCAAAGATATTGTATATTTAAGAATAGAGGAGGAGCTGATGGTTAATAATTATATTTCATTATGAAAATAAAGAAAATACATTTGCGTCAAATAAATTTTAGGAAATATTCGTGCTTAACCAATCAGAATAGCAGAAGACAATAGTGCTTGACATTCCATTGCCGTTCAGCGCTATCCCTCTTATGCGGATCATTACTTAAACTTATTGTAAAATTCATTAATAATTCATAAGGGTACTAACAAATAGAAATGAGCCATTCCAATCACCAGGTTATCCTGTAATCCAGACACAACTCACCAGTAAGTTGTATCTGATATGTAAATTAGATACAACCACTAGTGAGTTGTATCTGATATGTAAATTAGATACAACCACTAGTGAGTTGTATCTGGAATGTAAATTAGATACAACCACTAGTAAGTTGTATCTGGAATGTGAATTTCACAAGTTGTTTTCTGCATTCGCGTCCGTATTGAATCGGCACTATACATTCACTCGGCTGCGCCTCGTGATTGTTTAGGCCGATACAACACTCCCGCTCATGTAGTAAACATTACGTAATCTATGCAATTTTCAGCTTTTTTCATGCAATATTTAAGGAAATATCTGCTATTAAAAACTGCACAATTGTTGGGTGGCAAAAGCGCTAATGAGCCATAATGATTCTTTGTAAAATTTTGAGTTTTTAATACAGCATTACATGAAGTGTATCTAGTATATCGGGATCACATTTTCAGAGTAAGCAAATTGTGCTATGCCCTTTCAATATTCAGAGTTGATTTTTTTGTAGGTAGGTTCGAAAACGAGGCACATATGCTTATGAGGCAAAAATGGTAAAAAAAAAGGAATTCCCTATAGTATATATCTGAAGTTAATGCTTTAAATCAATTTATGGTAAAAGCAATTTAGGATTTGAGCAAGGGACCAAAATCCAGCTGGTGGTCAGAGTGACTCTCAGAAAGGCAGACTTGAAGACTTGGCCTCCGGTTTAAAACTTAGCGCCTCTAACCACTCGATCACGCTACCTACTAATGAACGTGAAGCAACCGTATAAATCCAGATAATTTTTTGGTTCCTGGTTTTCGCGTCCGTGCTTACCCTGTTTCGTACGCCAATATTTAGATCTGAGAACGAGAACGACTTTTGAATTGCAAGCTACTCCTATTCCCAGAGCTGTCAGTACTTCCTATTGCTGACTAGTGGACTCTAAATATAAAATTACTGTGATAAATGGCTATCTCGAGCATGGGAACTAGGGTGAAAAGTCGCTCTCGTACTCAATCTCAGTCGTACTTTTAGTCCGATCTTAAGCTCCCTAGTATAGGAGCGAGAACTGTTTAAAATTGGTATTAATTTCACCTTTTTCTCAGTAGTACGACGGCGTCTCACCAGGATAGTGGCACGAACTATGAAGAAAACTACACCTGCGACGGTGGTTGCGGCTGCTAGCACGCTGACCAGCGTCATTGTGGAAGAATTTCCTTTTCCCGCCTTGTGATTCTCGTTTTCTCTGTACTTCGAATAACCTTTATTTAATCAAAATACGAATGCAAATTACTAATGCATGATTACGAGAGCGGTAAAAACGTATGGTATGTTATAATATCGCTGAGCCGGTTTACGATGATAAAGGGAATTATGATTGGCTCCTTGAGCAGTCCGAATTTTGCTGCACGGAGCGCTCATTGAGATGTGTCGAAACTCTTTTCTTGGGTGTCCGGCCTAAAATTTTGGCGACACTATTGGACAATGGCATGGACAAAAAATATTTTTATTTACAATCACACCATTGCTTTCCGATATAGATGTGCTTTGCCGTCGACAAAATTTGTAAAACTGCCATGATAATAAAACCTTTTTCATCTACCTTGTTTGGTTCATATTTTCCCAATACGGAAAAATGCAATAAAAACCCACGTTTTCGTTAGATAAGTATTTCGTTGTTTCTAATTCTGCTTTATCATCGTGCTTCTTGCTTCTCCGAAATGAAGCCGGTATTGACCAATAAACACTTAGGTTTTGAAGATGGTATTGAAAGGGTTTAAGGTTTGTCTCAATACTATCATTTCTTTTGTAAACATGGTGAACAATAATTTCTCTTACTGCACATTTAGAAACAGTACATGGTAGTAAATAACCGAGAAAAGTTTAAAATAATTGTACGTCAAATCTTATTACGGGTAGTTAGGGACGGACCATTATTTTTCTGGAGGGGGGGGGGATGAGAAATTTTCCTCTGCAAGCATTTTTTTTTATCCATGGGCCTCTGCAATTACTTTTTTTTTAAAACAAACCTTCCTGCAAACAATTTTTTTCATTGTGATCTTGTAAGGTTCCCAAAAATTATTAAGGTACTTTTTCCAAAAGTCACTAACAGTGCTATATACTGGTCATGTAACGCTTTCGAGTGGTATATCACGAGAAAGTGTTGCATAACTATTTTATATAGAAGTACGCTGTACTACTGTACTGTGGAGATGTATATATTTTGAGGCTCGCGAATAGTGATTAACGGCAGGGAAAAACGCAACCGTTGGTTGAGATTTAAATTTCATAAGTCTCCATGTTATTGAAAGGAGTAGTAAATAGCAATGATGAGTGTAATATACTGTAATTGTTAAGTTTAAATATTTAATGCACCAGAAACTAAAATGACTGCCACACAGAATTTTCCTTTCCACTGAAGAAGGGGCAGGGCAGTAGCCTCGAAACGTATGGAACGTTTTAGTTTCTGGCGCATTAACTATTTAAACTTAACAACTGCAGTATATGTTTATATGTGCTACACAGTTTAGTCACATATTTTTTTGAAATTACCTAATGATGAGTGTAGCTGAGTTTTATCAAATTTCTTGAATCAACTTTAACAGAAATTTGATAAGTTTAATAGAAAAGTAAAACATGTTGCCATTTAATTCCTTTGATTTACCAAATAACCCAGCTGAGTATATTCTTGTACTTTCAATCTGGAGGTCTCACATTAAGATTTTAAATTTAAGTTTTCGAACTAATTCTTTTTCATGAATAGTTGTTAACTTCGTCTGTGTGGCTCTTTTGCAAACTATTTTTTATACATATTGTGTTTGCAAACATTTTATTTTGTCTTTTCAGGCTCTGCAAACAATTTTTTTCAATATTTCTCATACCCCCCTCCAGAAAAATAATGGTCCATCCCTTAACGCTAATTTCTTACCTTTGTGCTTTGTTATCGCCTTTTCGAGGGCCGAAAAACCGTAGCCCCGAATGCCTATGGCCCGCACACTTACTTCGTATGTTGTGTTGGGTTCTAGATCATGTATGGTGCAACGAAATGTACTTGTAGTAGTTGTGACATCAGAACTGACTGATTTTGGATTTCCATCAGTGTGGCAAAATAGTTTTAACGTTCAACTTCCGTTCACTGTTATGTTTGGTCCTGCGGTGCTGGTTCTTTAGGTGGGTCTTTAAATAAATTGAAACAATGAAGAGAGAGTGTGTAACCGCCTTGGAAGTAAATTGGCGGGGTCGATGAGTTCATATGAGACCCTTACGCCTGGCTATCCCATGCTGATGGGTCCAAACCAGAGCAAAACAGCTGTCCATGGCTGCCGCTACCAGGGTGATGTGGTTGTGCGCATGAATAAGGTAATGATCCTAACCCCTAACCCCTAACCCCTAACCCCTAACCCCTAACCCCTAACCCCTAAACCCTAACCCCTAACCCCTAACCCCTTACCCCTAACCCCTAACCCCAACCCCTAACCCTAACCCCTAACCCAAGGGGATGGTGTAGTGTGCTTCATTGCAGTTGTAGAGAGTCATTTACCCTTGTTATAAGTATTTGGTTTTTCGCATTCCCGGATTCCTGGTTGTTTTGATTGGTCTAATTTGGTAAGTTTCATGTGCCTTTTTAGTTATTTATAAGGAAATAACTGAAAACAATTGAGTCAGTTCAGACCGGTTTACTAACAATACACATTTAAAAATGCAGCGCCTGTAACTGGCCTTGATCTTCCATTGTTAGCTATGCATTGATAATCCCCAGAATCATTTCTCTTGGCATTCTTAATTTCAAGCCGACCACCGATGTAAACTTCTCCATTCAACATCATGGTGTTTGTCCATGCGATGTTCGGACGTGGGCTTCCTGTGGCGTTACAGGTGAAAAGGGCGGTGCTCCTTTTTGAGATGTTCAACACACGTGGAATCACATGAACAGCTAGCTGTTCTGTAATGTAACGGAGATGCGGTTTAGTCATAATTTTTTCGTTATCTACATTTATATACATTTACTACTCACAGCAATCATAACAAACTTTTCTAAGACCTATCAGGACCTACCGGTAACATTGTTTCATTGTTATCAAGACTTAGATCAGAATAAGTCATAATAATAATTGGAACATCAAGTAGTTAAATTACTCTAAATAATTTGAGTGCTATTTTAAAAAAAAAAAATGTTTTTGGTGTTTCCAAAATACAAAACGTCGCCCATATAACTGCTTTTAAAAGTGAACGTTTAGATAGCAATCCACGCACTCCTTCCATTTGTTTTGTATTTCAAGGTTAAAGAGTCAGATTGCTAATAATTGCTTTACAAATTTGTTTTTGAAGACAAAAGAAACACAACATAACCAACCGTAAACAGTAACTTGGATCCTTTTAATTTCTCCGACACCAAACGTGTTTCTCTGTTCACAGGTGTATGTACCGCCGTGACGCTGTTTGACGTTACATATTTTGAGATATCCGGACCTGTTCTTCATTCTTGATTATCTTGCCGTTGTGATAAAACACGTATGTAGGTGACAAAACACATATGTAGGTGATGGACTGCTGATTGTATACCAGTTAAATGCAAGACTTGGACTTTCGACTTTGGATCCAAGCCATGTTGTCGGATGAACAAGAAATAAATGATGTATTTATTGGATGATTATCTACGATGAAACAGTAAAAATATTATCAAAGGGCAAATGCGTTTTTAAAGAAACTGTGGTGCTGCGACAGTGAATGAGGGAGTGAAACATGAAAATTTGGTTTTATTAAAGGGTTGATAAGATAATGTGGCCACCACGAAGATTTAGTTTCAAATAATTTGATCTACTTACATACAGCTATTTCAATTAACTTTGTTGGATAAAAGCTCAAAGCTACAAGGCAAGATAGTTGGGAGCGGCGCAAAATAAACGTTTTTCCTACTCGTCGCATCGCTCATTCGCGCCATTTCTTTTCGTTTCGCCGCTTACTTCCAACTATCTGCATGCCTGGAACAGGCGCTCGGTTTACTCGTTCAGTCTTGATTTGTAGGCTTTGAGCTTTGAGCTTTGAGCTTTCACCCGACAAGGTTAATTGAAGTAGCTGTATACATTATAAGACTGATTGATTGATTGATTGAATGATTGATTGATTGATTGATTGATTGATTGATTGATTAATTGATTGATTGATTGGAGTATATGGCATGAGGTGACCACCCTTTGACAATCAGCCGTTTATTAATCAATTGATATGCGTTTCAGTTACTATTTCTTGTTATTTTTCTGTGGGAACTCCTAATATCGAATTATAATAGCAGGGACTCTAGCGGACCCTGTTCGCTGTGGGTACTACATTATAGCCGGGTAGTCTCTGTGATGGACAATACGTGAATCCATGTTTTGTTTTTAAATTGGTTTTTCTTCAAGTTGAAGTATGCAACCTCATAACCGTCACTACAGTAAGACATCAGTCAGTTCCTTCGGGTGTCTCTCTGTTCTCTGGCTCAATTTTGACTTTGACTTTACATTTAACGGGTTGTTTACGTTGAAATGACTGAGCTATTATTTTGGCCACAAACAATGGGCGTAATAACGAGATGGCTGGATTAATGAGGTCACCGTGAGGCAGATTCAACTCAGTCCGGCTAGTAACAGTGAGAAAATTGTTTTTATTTTCAAATAATGTTATATAACAGATAAAAATGGAACAACCGTCACTCAAGTTTGACAAATAATTCTGCTGACTGTGGAATAGCTGGCAGAACCGATTCCATTTGAAGATGTACAGCGGTATCTGCCCTCGTTCTCTTTTCCAGTTTATGTTCCAGTTGTGTTATTTGTCCGCTGACAGTGTCACTAAAGATTCACCTTCTTTTGTCCACGCGTCCTGTTGTTAGGCACGTTAGTATTGCCACGTCGCTTTGATTGACAGTAACATTACCAGGTACGACACTTGCTGTTTGTGGGTCTGTGTTAGATCAAATGAAATTATACTACGATGATGTTTCGATATATCCATCTGTCATGATAAGTTACAATAAAGCAGCATGCTGAAGTGGATATACATGTAAGTGAAGTAACTACAGCAATGACAACGAAAATAATAGATGTGAAACAAGCAATGAATCAAAGGGCCCATGAGAGCCATCTCCAGAATACGAAACAGCGTAAGGTTAAGTCCACATGCAGACCGGTTTTAATTTTCCATACTGAGTTTGAAGTCAAGGAATTGAAGAGTATTTAAAAGGATTTTCTAATTTAGTAAGTAAGTAGTTCGCTGGGGAATTAAAATACACTGTCATCAAACGTTTACGGATGATGGAACGAGTAACAATTTCCATATCAGTTCCCGTATACTATACCTCGCTCAACGCTTCGCGCATTCACGAGAAAAACAAATGACAAGTACTAAGCCCGGGAGAACTTGAAAAATCTCCACTCGAGGGAGTAAAAATTTCAATGTTAATCTTAATGTTAATCTAAGTCTGCAACTTTAAGGAAATAAATGTTGTGTGTAATTAACATATAAAACATGTTTACGCTTTCGACTGAAACTCAAACGGAAGTCGTCCTATTGGTAGCGTATAAAGCAGAATTTTTATCGACATTAATAATGCAGAATGATTCGTCTCCGCACTAAGCCAAATTAAAAATGTTTTTGAAAAGATGGCTGTTGGTTTAAAAGCAGAATTTAAGTGAAAATCAATAATTCAGATATCTGTCTCCGCACTAAGCCAAATTGATAGTGTTTTTAAAAAAATGGCTGCTGGTTTTTATTGAAGCAAAAAAAATCATCCCTTTGGTGGCTTATTGCCAAAATAATTTTAAGATAAGATGCAACTCTAAATTCAAGCTACGTCCAGAAATAAGTTGATTTGCATTGCTGTTGATTCCGTTTCCACTTATAAGCAAATAAGTGTCTGCTAAAATCTCGAAATGTTAGCGGTATGAAAAGTTTGAAAACAGTCGAAACTTAAAAAAATTAGTAGGGCAACCGAGGTCTGCATATTGCGATTCAAGGGAGAGGTTTTGAAATTGTTTTGCTTAAAAGTATAATTGTTAATGCTAAAAAATCAATGGTTAAGGCACCCAACAACGTTCTTTGGGAGACGTTTTTATTCTGTTTTGGCTTTGAACGTAAACAAACCAAAAGCGTATTTAATATGTGTTAGCGTGCGTGGCAGGCGCTTTAGGAAAGGGAGGAGAGCAGACGGATGCGGGCTACAATAGATACTACAGTATGTATATAACAAAAAGTTGGCGCGATTGTTGTGCTTCGAGTTTCTCGAAAGCTTATTCAGTTTAATTGATAACTGAGGGAATTAGCGCGTTTGCTTCATTTCGAATCAAACAGGAAAGCTGTTACTATTTTTGGCAAAAACCAAAGGACAATTTACTTCCTGACCAACTCAGTAGTGAATTTTGCTAGCGAGAAAAGGTGAAGCTATTTGACAACAATTTAAAGGCATAACGATCGAAATAACGTTTAAAAATATAATTTGAGTTGTAAACAAGCTGACTATATTTTCTTGCATCGAGGGAAAGGTTTTCTATGCAAAACTCTTTGCATGGTTGACCTTTAAAACAAGGTTTAAATTTTTCAAAACCCAAATTTATACTTTTATTTTATTTTACTTTTTTTTAATTTTTTTTATATTATTATACTTTTATATTGCATGTAATATGTATTGTTTCGAGTGTTATAAAATTGGGTCGCTTTGATTTGCGCAAAATGTTCAAACTTAACATTGCATGGGCGGGCGACAACAGGTGCTCAGTGAGCTAAAGCTTAAACTGGTTTGAATTCGTATTTCACCGTTTAGAGGCGTGCGAGCAACGGCTTACTTTGTCATTTACAAGTGGTTAGTATCAGTTAGGATACATCTTATACGATGGATAACGATTTATCTAATAAATGTTACACCTTCGTTGAAAAATAACAATATTGATAATTACAGAGCAGAAACCTCGAAGTCACTTTATTCTTTATAGTCCCTAGTACCCCCTGGCTCGTGGCCATAATTTATGTCTCGCATGTTTATAAGTCGAGAACGAAATTTGTTTTTGTTCTTCGTGAATAACAGGTAAAGAAATGATAGAATTTGATGGCTGGTGGCAGAATATATTAGAGCAGCCACGAACTTTCAATCTACCTCAGTACAAGCAATTAACAGTTCACTCTCGATGCCGTTCCATATATAACTATGCTTTTGACAAATGTAAACTTTCATGTGACATTCTAATTGTCTCATTTGTGCTCCAAGCCAGATGAAAACGTTTATTATCACCAGTTTCCGCAACGCTTTATTCATGGTGGCTGACCGCCAAATAACGTTGTTAATTTGAGCGAAATTCATCATCTGCCTAGTGGGTTTTGTTTACGCTAGCTTTTTCTTGCGATTGAAAGAAAGACGACATTTTATCATCGTTTTATCGCGGTTTTGTTTTCAATCTGCTTGAGAGAAAGAGAAAGGATAAGACGCATAATTATCAACAACCGTCTTGTTGCATTGAACAGTGATTCGAATGGATTTGCCACCGAATAACTTATTACCAGCTGAGATCTCAAAGTAACGGCCTTCTTGTCATCCAAGTAAAACACAAGAGAAAAAAGTCATGGTTTTTTCTTCCATATAACCTTGCAGAATTTTCAAGAAGCTCGATATGGCCAAATCCGTTGGATTTTTCGGCGGTGCATTCGTACTGTGTTTAGTCATACAGCCATGCAGGGCAGATGATAGTGCTTGGGGGAGAACAATTGAGAACAATTTCAGCGAGATTGACACAATGCTAACTACAGTAGTCCTACTACTTTGCATAGCTGGAATATTTCTCTGTGTGTGGTGTGCATTTTGCGGCCATCGTGACTATTTCGTTTCTCTGGATCAAAGAAGACTTGTGTTTCATCAGCAAGCTTTGGAAAGGGCCGCTTCATCAGTAAAGCGAAAAAAGTCATCACGGCGAAAAAAGAAGTATTCTGCGAATTTAAAAGGGACTACACTTCCTGTCACTTTAATATAAAATTGCATAACTATAACTCCTTCCAATTTGTTCCTCTTTTGTTTTATTTTGAATTACGTTGTTGCTCATGAATAGAACGCAACCACAGACTGAAGACATTTTGTCAACAACCCACGGAGGGCTTCAGTATTACAAAAAGTAGTATTCTGCAAAGCGCAGAAAGAAGTATTCTACAAACGTGAAGGGGTTCACTCACAGGCAACCAGTTTATTTTTTTAGCAAAATTACAACGTTGTAACGCCTTCATTTTCGTTCGTCTTCATTTATTTTATTTTGAATTCTTTTGTTACTCGTGAACATAAACCACAAGTCATATCGAAATTCTATAACCGATTGAATGTTCATGAGTAGTTATACACTCTTTTCGCTTTCCTGAATTCGTCTGTTTTATTCAAGTACATAACAAATATTGATAAGTGTTAACGTGAACCAACCCACTTTCATCAAAGATTGTTTGATATCAACATTTGAAATCGCTAAAATCTGTATATATGAGTTACATTGTTAACTCATTAAATGTTAAAGTCTTACTTAAGAATGCGAAAATTTTAATCTCAAAATGTCACGAATTCGGGAGCGATTTATTTGCTGTCAGGCCATGAATCGGTTGCACGAAAACGAAATATTTGTCAGTAAACTAGTCAGTCAAGTACACCGTCTAGACTGAAACCAGATTTCTTCGTTTCGCGGCATCCACTGAGAAATTTTTTCATTGTGTGTTTTTAATTTCAGCCGCTTTCACTGCGGTGTGCACACCCGGATTTTTCAAACATGCCTTCGCCGGCTGTGATTCGGCGGTCATAGCCCGCCCAGACAAATTCACACGTAAACTGACTCCACAGAGTTTAAATAATGGCTTCTTGAAATATAAAACATCGATAAAGATCTCAGAACCTTTTTCTAAAATACGATTATATTTACCTCTCATTATTCGCTTGTCATTGTATTTACCCATTATGATTTGAATGCCTATTCCCAGGAAATGGCGAAGGAACCGTTCAAGAACTTGTTCTTAATGATTTTTTCTTTATGTTCTATTTCAGAAAGTAAGTCAATTTAATGAGCTTATTCCTTCGCCATTTTTCTTACCTTGGGCGAATCATACGGCCAGCCAATCATGTTTGAAAAATCCGGGTCTGCATTTATAATACTGCAGTGAAATCGGCTGTAATCGAAACGAACTATCACTATCCACTCTGCAAGCGGCCCCCCAAAAAACTACTTACAGTACAGGTATAAAGGTTAAGGTAACCCCTTAAAGTAGTAAATTTATACTGATTTGGGTCGAGAGCTGAGCTGTTTACCAGAAGGTCTAAATAATGAATCAACATAATAGGCCGGTTCTCACTAGGGCTCTTAATTGCACTTGAAGTGCACTTGGTACGTACTTGTAGTGTGAACTCCTTTCTGAGAACGTCTTCTAAGTCTGACTTACGTTTCAATAGAAGCACTCGTCTGATTTATTTACAAGTTTAAGAGGGTCAAATTAACATCAGCTGAATGTAATAAAAAAGTTAAATAATTAGCAGTAGTTCGTTTTCTATAAGCTCCATATTTCCCTTCTTTTTTTATAAAAAACGTATTTTTGAATGGCATGTGCTATAGGTTTTTGCGGAATCACCCAAGTGCAGCTCGCGTACTTGGAGTGTGAACGTTTAAATTACCGCACTTTTTGGTTTCTTTGTTGCCCTGGCGATATGCGTAAAACAAAAGGATCCAAGTGCACTTTAAGTAATGCTCCACATAAGAACGATAGCAAACTTCATTGTTCTGCGGCATTGGGTCTTTCTCACATGGAATATCTTTGATTTCAAGAATAGAGGAGGAGCTGAAAGTTAATAATTATATTTCATTAAAAAAATAAAGAAAATCCATTTGCGTCAAATAAATTTTAGGAAATGTTCGTGCTTATAACCAATCAGAATAGCAGAAGACAATAGCTAATAATTTTGCTTCTTTGATGAAGTTCCCCAAATACAATATCTTTTAAAAATTGCATGTTGTGCGATTGGGTCTCAAATTACTTGAAACCTTAAAAAAATTAGACAAAATGCACCTTGAACCTTAACGTTTTAGCGGTTTTTGAGTCTAGGCCAATGAGATCACTAGCTGTAACAATGAAAAACGTTGGCATTCCATCGAGCATTGCCGTTCAGCGCTATCCTTCTTATGCGGATCATTACTTAAAGTAAAGTCTACCCCTTACTTGGGGGTGCACTTGACCAATGACAGTACAGCCTTGCAGCTAAAAGCACGAGTGCGTGCAACTTTGAATTCCACAGAGAACGAGCTCTCTGCGTTTTTATTTACCATTCTGGAGTCACGGGTGACTTCAAGAAGACTCTTAAGCAGGATCTCAAGTTTTACTTTAGTTGTTGTATATTGGAAGGCGTATTTCAAGCCGACTTAGGGTAAAAAATTTTGGTTTCCATATGATCACAAGGGTCGCAAAACCAGGCTTAAGTAGACCTCAAGTGTACTTGATTATCAAGTGCACTTCAAGTGCACTTTGGCCCTAGTGTGAACCGGCTTAATGTTTTCTGCGCTGCGTGTGTCCAGATAAATCAGAATCGTGCCAACTGATTATATGTGCAATGTCGTGGTCACTCGCGCAAGTTAACCCTTTGGAACGCCTAAAATAGCGTTTTCACAGGAACATTTTAAATTCTTACTTGCCAAGATTTTTCCATCCATATAATAACAAGAACGAAGGTTAATGTAAAGACAATAAAATTTCAGTTTTCATAACAGAAGTTAACTAACATTAAATTAATTACTAACATTTGCGGTGTGAGTCCTATACGGAATTCCAAAACCATACATTTTTAACTCGTGAATACGCGCATGCGTAATGAACGGGTTATCGGTAACGGATACAGATATGCAAATGAGCACTCGCTCGCTCACTCACTCGCTCCTTACATTAGCTGTAAACTTAGTGACGTAATGGTTTGTTACGAATGCGTTTCGTAACAAGAACAGCGTGAATCCAGGATAATAATAACTAATTTGTTGTAAACGAATACAAACAACAATAAGCTAAAAGACGTTTCGCATTTGGAGTCTTCAATGCAACATTAAAATCGATCTGAAAGGATTTTTCAATCGAGCCACGCGTTTTGATGCGTATCTACCTTGAATAATTAAATTCATCTTGTTCTAAATCAGTGATCACTCTGGCCGAGTGGTTTAAAGCGCGGAATAACAGCCGAAAGGCTCGAGGTCCAAGTCTCGCTCGGGACCTTTCTTCTGAACATTATGAAAGTGATGTACTGTATTTTTTTTTGCGTTTGTCAAAACTGAATCCTTACTTTTAATTTAAAAAAATATTGAACCGTGTCAGTGTGAAAACATAAGCTTACCGCAATATTGCGTTACGCGTTAGCATTTCTTATTCACGGGTTGGCTCTTAGGAGCCTTTGATTTTGAAAAAAGGCCCAACGATTTAGCCGTTCATTGGGAAAGTTTTTTTTTTCTCACAGAAAAGCACTGCTAACTACAGTTGAACCTCTCTAATACGGACACCGAAGGGACAGAGCAAAGTGTCCGTATTAGAGAGGTGTCCGTATTATAGATGTCACCACGATGACGTCACTTTTAAGACTCCACTGACAGTTTTGTTCAGTAATTAAAAACAGGCCCACACTCGTCTTTTAACTGCATCTGAATTGATTAATATACAGCATTGAAACACTGTCTATCAGTAGTGTAGCAGCTACATCAGGTATGCGAATCACTGTTTTAAACGAAATACAACGCAATGCTGCATGTGAAAAAGTAATATAAAGTACAATTCTGAAAACATCTTTCAATATATGTTTGTAACCACAAACAGGAAATTGTATTACTTACTCAAACTATCATCACCTGATCACCGGAGTGTCCGTAATAAAGAGGTTACGTTTATATGAATTTGATCTCTGGGGCCGAGATTTAGTGTCCGTTGGCCGTATTAGAGAGGGTCCGTATTATAGTGGGTATTTTAAAGAAAATATGCGAGAATTTTGTCAGGACATAGGAAACTGTCCGTAATAGAGAGGTGTCTGTAAGGAGAGGTACCGGTTGGACTGTAATACTACGCTTCAGGTAACAATTTCTCGTCTCAAGGGCGACTGTGATTCTCCAGTTCAGAATGTGGGTGTCAGTATGAATTCACTAATCAAACGAAACCGTTTCAGCAATAGATTTACTTTGGAGGATGTTATAGTTATGCTTAAAGCCTGTGGATAAAATCCCATGAAAACCTGACCACTTAAATGAAAGATTCTTAGCAGCATTTTCCATACAGTGGTCAGCCATGCTCTACAAGTTGGAGTTTAATTGACAACTCAGATTAAAAGAATTACTCAGAACTCTCAGTAGTACTGCATGATTGTAACATGTAAGTCTGTGAAAAAAATGTGCGATCATAAGTGTATTTTATGATTTGTTATCAAAGGGAGGCTTGGGGCTTTCAAATGAAAATGAGTTTTCATTCACATGCAAATAACACTTCTGTTCCTTTGAAAGAGTGCACACCAAGCATCGCTTTCATCACGAGACATCACGCAACTCGAAAAAGGTCTCTTGTCTTTAAGGCCTGATTTTACACGGGACGATTCGCAACGACGATTTTTAGCGCAACATGGATGCACGGACAATTTTCTTTGCAATTTTTACGTTGCGAGTTTTTGATTCAGCTTCAAGAAACTTGCAACGCAAAAACACGAATTTTGCTCAAGTTGTTTCGTGTAACATACCTGTCGTTAATTTCGTTCGTCGTTGTGAATCGTCCCGTATAACATTGCCTTTAAACACGAAGTTCAGGCCAGTAAAAGGAGCCTGGCCTGGCCATTCTCACCTCCAGTCGTCAATCAAAGTAATGGTCCAAGTAAGAACTAGGCAACCCAACGGCAAGGAATGAAGAGAGGTGTTAACTGTGTTATTGTTGAAACGGTCCACCTCATTGGCTAAAACATGAAAATCTGCTATCAATTCATCAGGTAGCGCATTTATTTCTCTCTAGTTTACTTATTGATTCCCTTTTTGTGAAAACTATTCTGAGTTTTAATGCAGCAAAATTTCTATGTGGGAAACATGGAAAATTAGAAGCCTTTCTTGGCCATTGTTTTGGAGTCTCATGATTGGAAAAAATCTTGTGACACAAAAGAAATATCGCTTTAAAGTAAAAATAAAAATAAAAATAAAAAGTGTTCTCCAAATTTGATGCATTCTTCAGTGAGAAAATCTAAACAATCGTATGTGGGGAAAGCGTAATGCTGCAGAACAACAGAGGATTAATTGCCTAGTTCTTACACGCATTGTTACTTAACAACTGACACACAACATGCGTCTTACAGAGACCATTGCAAACACAATTTCGAAAAACTTCATGTAAGTTATATGAGAAGTCTTTATGAACTTCTATTTCTCTTTTTCCTTAGTTAAAATCTTGGTATTAGAATTTTTAAGCAAATTATATTTAAAGGACGCGCAAGTTAACCGCGTTTTGTGATTGAAATACGCCGTAATTTGCTTTTCACACCCAAAAGGTGTGAAATGGGGGAGGAGCTAAGCCTTTTATACCGGAACTTCGTTTTAACCACAGGGGGCCCAGGCTCACAACAGGAATCCCCAACGACAAAAATATAAGGATTTGTATGGGATTTTATCGTGCATTTGATAAAATATCAAAATTATAAATAAACAGCCATTAAAGTCTTCATACCTCATTAAATAATGTCTATCTGTTGTTTCTTGGCGGCTTTATGGCTTCTAAACGGCATTTTAGCGAGTTTTGGTATTTCTGGTTTGACTTGACCTAAAAGAACTTAAGGGAGAACTCGCTATTCCAAGTCACTCCAACGAAACGCGACAAAAATTACCTTCAATCTATTCCAATCGCTCCAAAACTTCGCTCGAGTAAAGAGCGAGTCCGTTCCTTTGTATGCATCTCACATTTAGCTCCAAAACCGCAGTCATCGCCTCTTAAAGACGAGAAATACAACCAGAATATTCAATGCTCTCTAGTCCTTGGATGGTCGGACACAAAAGCTTGTTACGGGCGGGTTACGGGCGTCCGTTGGCTTGGCTTAGCAGCCAGGCCGTTTGGTTCAAAACCCTCTCGTCGGGAAGGGACACGAGCAAAACAACCGTTGCAAAACTGGATTCGCGCGAGTACCCAGGGGACGCCTTATCAACATTAGAGCCGCCCGCCCGATGTCCTGTCCACTCGAATTTGACATAAAAACTTGTCTCGATAAAACAACAAGAAGCTGTCTGCAGTCTCAAAATTCAAATGCAGAGTTATATTCATACTGATTTTAACGTGTGTGGGTATCCCTGGTGCCTGCGCGTGTACGTCTCCTAAATCCTTCCTCTGAGGGAACCTTTTCAAAGGAAGAAAATAAGTAGGAGAAGTCTGTCGACACTTTAGCTCATGTGAGTTTTGATTGCAAGCTCTGAAGCTGATGAGATACCAACTTAAATGATATTATATAAAAAATTCAAACATTTAAATTCGGGCAAATTTATACTTCCGGAAATTAATTTTATAAACAAACAAAAGATCCTAGTATTAAAATGTACAAATGTTTGTGACATAAACTTTAAATTTGCCTTGAGATCCAGTAGAGTGGACAAGAAAAACTGACATATTAAATGCTGTATGTCAACAGTTTGCATGCCGGTACATTTCAGTGTGTTATATTCAAAACTGTTACCAGTTAAAGACTGGAAACGTCTGTAAAGAACTTGTTAGGAAAGCGATTACTACACACTGGACAAAGTTTAAGTGCGAGTGAATCGTTGTTTTACTAGTGTTTTGAAGACGCTTAGTGCATGAACAAAAGATGCACCCAAAGGAGTAGTGTTCGAGAGGTTCCGTAACCCCACTTTTCGAATTGACAATTAAGAACAGAATTGAGAACAGAATTCTTACAAAAAATCGAGAAAGGTATTCTTTTTACAATGTGAAAAAACTTTACCTCAAGAAGGTTTTCCTTCCTCATAACTTGACATGCACACGCGTTTTGAATATCATTGCCTCTGTAACTGAACTGTCTTTAATAGTGAAAGACTGGGTACGCCCCTGCCGAAGTTTGCCGAAACGGCTTATACGACCTGAAGCAAATTGCCCTATATTTCCCGCCGGTTTATTAGTTTAAATTCGTTACTCAATTTAAACAATGTTATTACTCATGCGCGAAGCGGCATGAGTTAACATATGCCCTCCGTTTTTCTTTTTTTAATTGCTCATGCGCGTAGCGGCATGAGGTAAGGTTTAGGCTCCGTTTTTCTTGTTATTTTTATTATTATTATTTTTATTTTTTGTGTCACGATTTTGCATGCAAATTTATGCACGCAAATTTTAAATTGTGCACTTCCGGTTCATGTCTTCGCCATTTACACTTCCTGTTTAGTGACTTCCGGATACTGTCACTTCCGGTAAAAGAGCGTTACTTACGTGTCACGACAGCATCTCCTACAACCCTACATACATTACTATGCTCACGTTTGGTATATATAAGACTTAGAAGAATCACTGGCTTCATTGTGGTACAGCCTTCGATTCCAAAACATTCAATAGTAAACAACGTGGTTTGCAGGAACGATGACTGAATGAAAGGAGTAACTTAACTCCAGGTCGGACATCTTCTTATCATGTTTAAAATATATATCATAAAATTTTCTTACGCATGCGCATGAGTAAAGGCTGCTTGGAGCCTCTTGTTTTTATTTTTTGTGTCACGATTTTGCATGCAAATTTATGCACGCATATTTTAAATTGTGCACTTCCGGTTCACAGCTTTGCCATTTATACTTCCGGTTTAGTTGCTTCCGGTTACTCTCACTTCCGGCAAAACAGCGTTACTGAAGTGTCACGACAGCATCTCCTACAACCCTACTTACATTACTAGTGTCCACGTTAGGTATATACCTAAATCAAAAAAGGTTGCTGGTCATTGATTACTCCAGGTGCATTCTGGGGGAGGACTATCGCTTGACGACGCTGTGTGTGTGACGGTCGTCGTTGTTCGCAGTATGCCTGCACCATACTCCCAAGATCTAAGATGGCGCGTTATATACCTCGGTCTATCAGTTGAAGAGGCTGCGGTGTTCAATGACGGTACTGAGTATGTATATAATGAGAGTAATAATGAGATTTAAAGCCACGTGCGCTTTGAAAATGCTTGCAGGGTTTTCGGTTCAGTGACTACGAAAAAATATTGAATGTGGCAGCACTTGGTGAATTAACTGGGTTATTTTTTTTAGTAACCCGGTTACTGAATGCCTTAAAAAATAACTCGGTAAAAAAGTATTTGTAATGAAATAACCGAGTTTATTTTTCTGAGCGGCCGCATTTCAGAAGATTTAACTTTGAACGTGAGAAATCATGTTATATGTTATCATTTGCTAGCGAGGGCGGCACAAAACAATACGATTAATGAGTGAAAACAATGCCTCTGCACGTGCATTTTATTATTATTCCCTGCAAAACGATATCGTCAAATGATCAAATTATAGGTTTTGTGGAGAACGTAAACACACGACGGTTTTCCTTTCTCTATCTGAAATTGAAAGTCGTCCCTACGAAGGTCTACAGATCTCTTTTTTTTTTTTTTTTGGATCGAGAATGCCAAGGCAAATGTCTGTGGACAGCGACTAGGTGGCCTCCATTGCCTCAGACGCAGAGAACGAGTGCTGCTATACCAGAATGCACCAGGAATAATGAATGACCAAACACCAAACACCAATTAATCGTCGACAGCAACCTTTTTTGATTTAGGTGTATATATAACACTCAGAAGAATCACTAGCTTCATTGTGGTACAGCCTTCATTTATAAAAAATTCAATAGTAACAATGTGGTTTGCAGGAACGATGACTGAATAAAAGGAGTAACTCTTCTCCATGTCGGACATCTTATGATCTTGTTTAAAATTTGTCATAAAATTTTCGTACGCATGCGCATAAGTATAGGCTACTTGGAGCATCTTGTTTTATAGGCTGTCTGGATTGAAATTAATGCATCGGGTTGCATTTATTTGAATTGACATACAGTAGTGCGTTTATCGGAGTGAATTTACAATAAAGTTTACAAAAGGGATAAAATATTTTTTCCACCATTCTTTATCCCATATCAGCATTCAGCCTGTCTATGGCTTGAGTCCCAAGTTTAACTTCCTGATCTGATCGCCTTTGCGTAACTGAATGTCATAAATTATAATAGCGAACCGCTTACTCGAGTTAGATTCTTCACAAATTTAGAACCGACCCTGAAGAGCATGTATTTGTTATTATCCTTGATTTCATTTAGAAAAGAGGTTTTTCGTAAGTGCGATAATCTTTCAACATAGTAAATCCTTTTATTGAATGAGATGACGGGACCAATACACATAAATAAAAAGTTACCGCTCAAAGGAAAAGATACAGTATTACAAGGACCATACACCTCGGCAATAAAGAGATCGAGCTTATCATTCAAATGCAGTCTAAAAAGAGTGAAAACGTCAAGAAAAACTGCATTTGAATGAAACGCTCGATCTCTTTACTGCCGAGGAGTTAGTCAGAGCTATTTGCAGGTAGTAATAATTTAAGTCTGAGGAAACTTTCTGTGGTAATTTAATGATAATTTGTGAGAACTATGGAATGTTTTGACCGCTTATATTTCAAACATGATAAAACACGTGTTAAAAATGTTTTAGCGAATTATTCAAAATCGAACAATTTAATTTGTTTGAAATTTTCCCTTTTAGTGTGCTGTACTGTGTAGATTATAGCGCATCTATTCGCTTATCGTGGGTAGCCTCAAAATCGAAAGATAATTTAGGAAAATCTGTTTTTCGCCATGTTTGTTTACCGTTGCTATGGAAACGGTGATTAGCATAAAAAGAGCATCATCCAAAACTTTCATCGAAACACTGATCCTAACATCCTAACACTGATCATCCTAACACTGATCTGGTATCAAATTCAGATTCATTGAGCTAAAGTAAGATTTTGTATAAGCGCATTCAAAAGGGGAAGTGTGACCCAAAAAACTACCTGGAGCCACCTTAAGCCAACAGAACTAAAGTTACAAATAAAGGCTTTCCTTAGCACTGAATTTGCACTCGATCAGCTGTTGTTATTGTAATGGGCATCTCAAACTATAAACCAACGTGCACCCTTTTTGAGGCAGGGGCATTTAATCAGCCATTCTGTTCAAGAAGGCTCTTTTGTAATGGTAAATAGTAACATATTTCAACTTACTGCCTCTCTAAAGTAAGTCAAAGTGTCTGTTTAGCCCTTCTTTGCTTTCACTCCCAGAGTAAATTATGGAGACATGAAGTGTAGTTCTAACTTTTGAGTCTGTAGACGAAATCCCATGATGTGACCATTCAAATGAAACCTCTTCAGCAGTACTTTTGCATGGTGCCATTTGTTTTTCAATATTTTGCAAAACAAAATTTGAAATTATTGTTAAATTTTGATCTTTGGCACTCTTAGAAGTTAAAGCGTTAAATGGTTGCTACTTTAAATGGCATATATTACTGAATTTAGGAAATCTTGCGTTGAAGGTAATTGGCTGTGATGGCATAAAAAAATCTATTACTTTCTTTTTAAGAGGGTAATACTTTCAAAACAGTCATATGCATGATAGATTAAATAAGAATTTAGAAATGTTGGTTTTTAAGGAAGGAGGAAAACCAGAGGTGCCGATAAAAGTAAAACCTTCGGAGCAAGGACAAGAACTGACAACAATCTCACCTCTTATTCGATGCCGAGTCAACAGAGATCTCAATCCGAGCAACAATGGTGGAAGTGAACGCATTCACCACTATACTCACTGGTTGGTGATAAGGGGCCACCTACCATTCGCTAATCTTACAATGTATCGTCGAGGTTATGCACTGGATGCTTTTAGGCTGAAAATCCACGGAGACGGATCCAGACCCCATCGTTACTGGGATTTTGGGGGTGGGAGGATTAAATAAGTTGGGGGGGGGGGGGGAGGGAGGGAGGTGAAAATGTTAGAGACTGGCCTTAATTTTGGAGAGATAAAGGTTGGGGGGGGGGGGGGAAGGTCACGCCTTTCCGTTGAACCCTCCCATGATCCAAAAAGAGATTGCTGATCTGGCAATAAGAATTTCATGTTATTTATCGCTGTCAATTATTAATCAATGCCAATTTGTAAAGGATGTTGTTAACTGTGTCAGGTTTACAATTTTAGCCATACGCTTTTTAGCCCGGTTCCCCCTTGTGCGATGTAGTAGTATTAAGCCACTGGTTTGAAAATAATCCAGCAACAGGGTCTGCTTTGTAGAGTGCATTGTGCGTATGTGAAGATTCAGACAGACCTATGTTCCTCGTGCTTCCAAGCATATCTGTCAGACTCAAGAAACATAAATGCGCGTGGGACCATTCACTTGTGTTTATGCTTGTGCTTATTTTGCACCTGTTCTACCAGGGCGCTGCAAGTTAAATATGCACTGACGCAAACAACATACGCACGCGCAGTGTTGTTGAATTCTTGTGCATATTTTACGTTGCTCCCATCAGTGAAATGAGCACAAGCGTAAGAAATGGATAAGGTTTATTTTTTGTGCTATTACTTATACTTGTGCTTGTGCTTATTTCACGCCGGTTTTGCACTAATCGTACAAGTGGAAATAAGGCCTTTCTAATCTAGACTCAAGTTCGATTAGTGTTCGTCAATATTTTCTTTATTAGTCTGAGCTACAGTAGTTGGAAGACAAGTGCAAGACTTTTTTTAAAGAGATTTTTAAACTTTACGGGAGCAGGCTTGCAGGCTAAACCTTTATATAAAGTTAAATCAGAATTTGACCTTTACTAAATTCTATTAGTTTTCTCTTTATTCTTCTACTTACTAATGTTATTGAAAACAGCCATCTGATACTTGATGCAGCTTGATCGCATTCCTAATTAAATTGAAACTTTCTAAAGAACTGTTCTTTGACTTATGTTACCTTTCTTTATCTTCATGCACGTCTATCTTGATAGAAAAGTTTACACGACTGACTATTTAATAATAAAATAGCTTAACCTTACGGGTGAAATAGTAATAAAAACAACTAAACGAACTTCTAAGGGTCAGAGAGTCCGCTTTCCGACCAATCCGCTACTGGCCAGCGATGCATTTGCGGCCGAAACTGTTGTATACTCTACGTTTTCCTAAGGTTGCACACTCGCTTGTGAATCATGGAATCCAACAAACTTGACTGTCTACTGGTAGAAACTCCACAGAGCATGTCCTGGCAACACAGATTTCACCAACATTTATTGTCGCTGTTACTGCAAAATACAAACAACAACGAAACATACATTACAAAGACAAAGTCAAATCACACTTCTAAGCTTTCTATCGATTTCTAGAAAAATGTTTATATCTATCCACTGCCGACCTTTACTTCAACCCTGATGATTTTAAAACACAATGATTCAATCTAGTTCAGGTTTTATCTTGGGAGGGAAGGGAGGGGTGATTATAGAAGACTTTGTCATCATCAAATTGACAGTCTCGTTGCGGCGCTCCATGCTGATATAATAAAGGGCTGACCCTCTCGAAACGTCAGCAATACAACAGATCCCGTGACATAGAAAGGTTTATCGTCTAATTTATGGCATTTACCTCTGACACATCTGTCTGCGGGCTCTTCTCCATCGTTGGATTATCATAACTTGTAACGGTCACTTTCTTAGAGCTATTGAGAAAAAATAATTGATAATGAAACAAAAGATGCAATTCAGGTTTCTTTCCATAAATAAATCTGAATTAAACTGGAAGGATTAAGAACCTATATAGATTTTTTTTTAAAAAAAGGGATCAGTCCAATTTTTCGGAATACACAATGGTACAGATGGTACTCTTTTAATATAGTTCACAAAATATCCTTAACTTCAAGTCAGTTATTTTTCATACAGAAGAATCTCGACCCATCAGGGGAAACTCAAAGCTGTTCGATCGAATTATTGAAAGTTGGAATTATTAAGATGTACTGAAGCACTGGAAACTGTACCTCGTTTCGGTTGGCAGGTTATTTCAGGTTCGAGTTCGAGTTAAACAAGATTCTGTCGTATTATTTTTAATCTCCAATCCCCCATCCCACCTCCCCTCGTTTTCTTTAGAAAAAATAGCGGTAAGTCACTGGCAAGAGAAGAGTACACACCATTAAAATAACTACAAATAAAGTTAGATAATTAACACCGACCTTCCATTAACTTTCTTAACTTCCCTCAACTCGCCTCTCCCTAAAGTAAGAAATCAAATATATATTCAATACCTTGCAAAAAGAAAGTTTCCGTTTAAGCAACATTAGCTACCTTTACTAACTCTATAAAATTGCAAGATGGGAAGCAAACAAGTCAGTTGGTATTGTCCCTGTATTCCATTTTACACAATCATGCTAAAGCTTCTTAGCGCCAGCCT